>CM072821.1:19374619-19974619 GCA_036937905.1 Salvia rosmarinus
GTACATGCTAATTTCTACCTCTTCCTCTTCCTCTTCCTCTTCCTCCCGGCTTCTTATATGGATCACATATCTCATATATATTTCCACCTACTTTATGTCTATATGCTACAACATTAGACATACCCCATTCGATGCTCGGTGAACCAGAAATAAGACGTTCCACAGTCATGCACGCAAATGGACCATCACTGAAATCGTCTTCCTGGTCAAATACCTCTGAAGAGGCAGCTCGTGTAATAACCGCATCATTATTCCATGGTGGTATCTGGTGGGAGTTAGCCTCGAACCATCTAGTGAAGAGAAAAGCGGCCGCAATAATCTAGTCAGGCACACGAAGTCCATCATCCTCGCATCCACTTGATCCTGGTCCATCCTCCAAATACGCGAGTCAAACAGCACGCAATGACCAGAGTGCATATCCACGCGTACTATCACGAAACGCCGCTCGATGACGCAAGGGATAATGATCTATAAAAATTAATATTTAGATAAAATAAACAAGGACACGTAACCATTTAGATAAATTAATATTTATTGTATTAAATAAGGTTACTGCGTGCACGTAACCATGATGTATAACCCGCCATGCCGAGGACAATCTGTTATCCAATGCGGTGGTGGCTGCCATGTAAAGCAATGCTCTCGGGGTCATGATCAATGGTGCCTCACGCTGGTCTTGAATGTGGGACGAAAGCATTGCGTGTACCTCGGACCATGAATTTTGCAAAACATCTATTCAACATTGAAAATTAAGTAATTAGAGATACTACACATATATACTATATATTGATTGTATTAAAGACTTACGAAAAACTAGTATCAAGGATGATTGTGTTTTGATAATCCACCCCATCCAATACGTCGATCCGGCATCGAGTCTCATCCTCAAATACACCATAAATAGATCGACGACTGCAAAATTATTTTAGGGATACATATCAATATAAGTAGATGTACTTAAAAAAGCGAAGCATATTGTATAAAGCGTGCCGAACATCAAAACGCCTCGGCATTTCGATATTCACGAAAAATGCAACTGGACTTGTCGATCGGTACCGAACAACCACCATTGCCTTATTTGTGTTCAAGAACGCGGTAATTTATCAATGTATCATCGGATAATGGGCGTGGCATCGGGCTATTCACGTATGGTGACCTCATTCTGGTAGAAGGTCTCCGTGCCGTTCACCTCTCCGGATCCCGAACTACAAACATTTAATTTAGAAAATGAAAACATAACAAATATAATGAAATATTATAAAGCTGTCAATATGAGACTTAATAGTTACTGTTCTCCAACTGCTTTGCAGGCTCGAAAGTCCGCCTCACGGCGTCCCGAGGCGTCGGATCACTAAATAGGTCCATCCCATCATGGAATGATGAGATGTAGTTCGGGGCGGTACCATGGATCGTGTGAGTAGCGGGAGGGGTATCACTGGGCGATGCGGTCTTTGCCTCACCGGCTCAATATGTCCACCGCCTCGGGGACATCGGGTGGCGGTGATGTGGTCTCGATCTTCACTCTCGTCGTCGTCGTCGTCGGATGGCGTGGGACATGAGGTGCATGTGTAGTCGTGATCATCCCTATGTGTGCAACCACATCGAGTCTTCTAAGAGGTTTTCAAACCACTTTTATCTTTGGAATAAATTTGTCTTGATAGACCTCTCGATGCGTCGCATCGCTCTGTCCTCCTCCGGACAGATTCCGGATAGATTCTGAATCCAACGACGATCGGCGAACTAAGGACGCCAGGTGCTGACCACCTTTGCTCGATGAAGCCGCCTCACTGTGCATCTTCCCGTATCCGTCTCTCAGCGGATGGACGGCTATCCACATATGGCGGCTGCAGCTCATCAACGATCGGAACCTCAACGAACCCAACCGACGATGTCCTCGGCCGGGTATCGAAGGTGAAGGCTCGAGGCTGCTCGATGGAGACCACGAAGATCGGGATCCTCAACAAAGCGTGGAGCCTCCGCCGGAACTCGGCGTGCGTCGAGGCTCATCCACCTCCGGTGGATGAGACACCACGACGAGAAGGAGCGTCGTCCCTCCTCAAAGGATTTGACGGTATAACAAAAGTCACACCGAGTGGAGAGGGTGTGAGACAGACACCCCGATGTGGTGCTAACCTCGAATGAGTCGGCTCGATGGATGTGAGATGATAACCGACCCACAATAAATTGAAAGATGTTATTTAATATTCTAATAAATACAATACCTCATACATGATTTAAAATTATAATAAAATTGATACCTCTTGCTCAAAAAGTGATCGTAAAAGTCGCCGATGAGAGCTACTCTTGAACTTCCACCTCAACACTCTCGGATCTGTTGTGGGATTGATGACGTCCCACTATACTTCCCAAGTCGGTATGATCTCGGTGACCAAGCATATAGTGCCCAGGCCGGTCCGTAAAGTGGTATTGAGCATTAGGTTGACACTGCGTCGTATAATATCTCAATATCTCGTAGCCGTAGGCCCACGAAATCGGCAAAATGCCTCCGGATCGTCAACCAATGCCCAAACCCAATCGGCTATTATCTTCCCGTATCGTATCCAAATACGAACCCATAGAGGGTAATAACGTGGGCACACGTAAATAGTGACGAAGATCTACATCATCACTAAAACTACAAAATCTATCTACTAGATTACGTAATGTAATCTGTGTGCCCAAAAAGACTATAGACCTCAACGTCGCTCAAGTCGTAGTCAGTGTGGGATCAAATGATGATGACCCAAATTGCGGCGGTGACTAAAGCATAATCTTTAATCGAAAACATATATATCTTCCATTGATGAAAAATACATCTCCGGATCGTAGGCTCTATCTCGACGGAGACTAAATGGTGCAAAGAAAAACTAGACTTAGGCCGGAGTCCAATCAATCGATGACCAAAGCAACCCCTAAACATATCTACCAACTCTTCGCCGCACTTATCTAGCAAGACATTCTTAATATATTTAAAATAATCGGTCCTATAATAAGTCTTTACATCCGCCACCACATTTATCGTGGTAGGCCTCAAGAAAACAGGATCGACCTACAATTATATCAATGTCACATATTACACAACGCACAACAAACCAACAACTACTACAATAATTATTTCATTTGTATATAATTCGCATCAATAAACATCCTATCATACAAATATAAAAATAATTAGAACTACAAATCACCTATCAAAATCGCCATAATTAAGTAATACAATTTAACCATTCTAAACCATAAATGAAATATTATTCAATCATATACAATAAACGCTATTTATTCAATCATATTCCAAAGCAGATATCTCGAAAACATACAAGCCATAAACAATATTAACATACTCAATAACATAATTCATATTCAATTATATACAATCATATTATTCAATAACATTTACCAACATTTATCCAATCTCAATAACATAATTCAACTACTCATATTCAATCATATACAATCATATTATTCAATCACATCTACCAACATTTATCCAATCTCAATTACAAAATATATTTAAGGTAAACATACTAAGGGTTCACACGAAAACATACCGGTAAATGCGACATATTGCCTTCGAAAATAATACCTGCATCATTACAAAATTCAATTAATAATTTCAATTAATAACTAATAATTATTTCAATTAATAACTAATAATTAACAACTAATTATACAAAATTCAATTAATAATTTCAATTAATAACTAATAATTGAATTAATACCTGCATCATTACAAAATTCAATTAATAATTTCAATTAATAACTAATAATTAGAAAATTAAATAATTCAATTAATAACTAAATATTAATAACTAATTAATTTGTTGTCTCGATCGACCAATTGAACTTTCCGATCGGTGAAGGCTTCTCCGGTCGACCGGAGAAGCCTTCACCGATCTGAAAGTTCAATGGTACAACAAATTAATTCAATTTTAATTCACCTACTTTCCGATCGGAGACAACAAATATATTGAAACAATTCGTTGTTTCGATCGAATTCACTACTTTCCGATCGTTGAAGGCTTCTCTCCGGTCGACCGGAGTGAAGCCTTCACCGATCGGAAAGAGGTGAATTCGATCTAAACAACGAATAACCAACAAAATATTTCCTATATTTCCTAAACATTATTATAATCTTACAAAAATCAAAATCATCAAAATCATCTTAACATATCAAAACAAAATCGCAAAAATCGCATAACTATATTTATAGCAAATAATATGGCGAAACATAAAACATACCAAATATTCTCGCCGATTCGAATAAGCAACCAAATATTCTCACTTCCTTTCTTCGATTCGAATAAGCAAAACCCTAATTATTAGAAAATTGAGTTAATACATAATTATTAAAAATTCAAATAAAACTCTCCGATTAAATAGGAAACATCCCACCGAAACTTCAATTTTGCGAAATTATTTTGGCGTTACCTCTTGTTCTTCACGTCTCTTTTATCTTTCGACGGAATGGGAATGGTAATGGAAATACAAATCGAAATTCACGGAATGGGAATGAAAATTGAAGAAAATTATGAAGAACGAAATTCAAATTTTTGAAGAAGAATTTGAATGAATTGCGTGAATGTGGGTGAGTTTTCAAATTTTTGAAGAAGAATTTGAATCGTGAATTGAATGCGTGAATGTGGGTTGTTTTAAGAGAGTTAATGTTAGCACGAAACAAAAAGGAATCGATTCCATTTCGCACGGAAAAAAGAGATTCCATTTCGCACGAAAAAAGAATAGATAAGACGTCTGCAAAATTTCGCAAAAATTTTCAACGTATTGCTCGCAAATTTTGATTGTTTTCGAACAAGAATATAGTTTTTAATAGTTTTGGGTATAGGGTGTAGTTAATTTTTAGTTTGGATATGGGGTGTACATAATTTTTGATAGTTGGGTATATAAGTTGGGCCCCCTTAAATAATTGACATTAACGTATATTTATTACCAGAGCGCGCGCGAAAAATCCGCATAAATTAGGAGAAGATGAATACCAACCGTTTTGCAACTTCCAAGAATAGTGGGATCTGTAAGAGAAGCAGAGAGACCTGGCGAGGAAATCATTTGCGTTGTGAGAGAGGGTTGTAGAGCAGACGGGGCCAGTGGCTAATGGTGAGGCAAAATTAACCCAGAAAAAATTAAATAAAGAAGGGAACTTTTCTGTCATCCTCTCCATGCCTCCAACTGCTGGCCCATCTGAGAAATCTTGATTTTCTCTCACCCATTTTAGGGCAATTTTGTTTCTGTTTGCAGAAAAATTTTAGGGGAAAACTAAAGAAAATATAATTCATAGGGAAAAAATTAGGTCAGATATTTTTCTCGATGGGTGGGCAAAAGTTTCCAGATTTTGCTCCACCCTCTAAATGCACTGATCGTCCCTCAGCGAAGAAAAGGCTCTATCAAGTTTGGAGGGGTCGAAATGTAAGATATTTCTTCCCCATTTTTTGTCTTTATGATTTTTTTTTTCGGAATGTGTGTTGTTAAATGGTAGTATTTCTTTTGTATTAAATGTACATCATGAAAGGTGTGTGTTTTTCCATTTTCATGGTTTAGTATAGTTTTCATTGAAGTTTCTCTTCATAGAAGTTTTGCTGTGTGAAAAAATCTTGAATGTAGAATTAGTGTTTCATGCAATGGGATCATTTTCTGTTTTGTATGTCTCGTGAAAAGTGTTTTTTTTATTTTTTTCATTTTCATTTTCATGGTTTAGTATAGTTTTGATTGAAGTTTTGCTATGGGAGAAATCTTGAATGCAGAGTTGGGGTTTCATGAAATGGGAAAATTTCATGTTTCGTTTGTTGCTACAAAAAGTTATCTTTACAATGCCTGTGCTTACATTCATATCAACTTGCTTAGAATGAAATATGATGAACCTTTTTTTTTCTTTGAATTTTTTGCAGAAATTTTTATGTGGCGGGAGATTGGTCTTTGGTCCTGATGCAGGATCAGTCGTTTTGTCGACGGTCCTCATAGGTGGTCCTGCATTAACATTCTGTATAAAGATGCTTATGAGGATCTCAGAGGTTGATTTCTTGTACGGGCGTATTGTACTGACCGGGGGATTTTTCCTCACAATTTTGGTAGGCAAATTAAATTTATTCTACGGCATTTCTCAGGAAAATAAAGGATCTTCAAGTTTAAAAATCGAATAAGGTATCTCACTAATTGGCTGTTTTGCAGGCTTTGATATTTCTCTTCATGACAGCTGCAAGAAATCCTGGTATAGTTCCTAGGAACAACCGGCCACCGGTTGATTGTGAGGTAGAGTCGGTTAGATCCATGGATTGGGTCAGCTGTGGGACCCCTTCGTTCAAGATTCCTAGAACGAAGGACGTTATGGTGAATGGCCACACGGTTAGAGTCAAGTTTTGTGATACTTGTTTGTTGTATCGCCCACCACGTGCATCCCATTGCTCAATCTGCAACAATTGCGTCCAGAGGTTTGATCACCACTGTCCATGGGTGGGCCAGTGTATTGGAGTCGTAAGTCTTCGGATCTAAATTCTATATTTGGGATATGCTAATCTTGCTAAAATTTGATGATTTTGCATTTCTATTAGTGAGTTTGAATATAAAGTAGTAAAACTATGAAAACTTGTGCTCATTTTTGTTCATCGGTGTTGATGCATATTTGCATGACTTGATTATTTGATTCTGATGCAGCGAAACTACAGGACCTTCTTCTTGTTCGTGACAACATCAACAGTCTTGTGCATATACGTTTTCACATTTTCTTTGTTGAACCTCCTCAAGGAACCAGGTCCCCTGTGGCGAAACATGTCAAACAACGTTGTATCAGTTACTCTAATTGTTTACTGCTTCATCTCGGTGTGGTTTGTTGGTGGGCTCAGTGTCTTCCATTCCTATCTCGTATCAACCAACCAGGTCAGCCACCTTCTATATTGAAAGACCTACAAACGTGCAAATATATTTAGTGGTATCATTCTGTTGTTTAAAATCTATATCATTCTTGATTTTCTACTTGCTTAAAACGAATGCAGATATTGTACATTATTTCCTAATGCAATTTGTTACCTTCTTCATAGATTATGTGAAGTAATAATCTCTTTTCATTACATGCTTCATATTTCACTCAATGTATCATAATTCGAGCTCAATATTTGCACAGACGACGTATGAGAACTTCAGGTACCGTTATGACAGGAAGGAAAATCCATACAATCGCGGAATAGCCAAGAATATCAAGGAGATCTTCTTCTCTAAGCCAGTAGCTACTCGGATCAACTTCCGGGAATGGGTGAATGAGGCAGATTTCTACGTAGAATCCATATCTAGAAAGTTCAGCGCCGACTTCATCAGGACACATGGGAAGCTAGATTTAGAACTCGGTGTCGTTGGCAAGGATGGCAAACCACTCCCGGGCATTCTGCAGCATCTGGACTACAACGGAATCGAGGAGAGTTTGCAGAAGGCCAAAGGAGGGAAAGTAATGCTTGATCCTTACTTCCTTCCATCTGATCAAGAAGACAAATACACAACAGCAGATAGTTTCACTGACGATGATCGGTCTGAGTTTAGCTCTCAGAGAACATCTTCTGCAGTACTTCGTAGATAAGGTAAATCACTATTGTCTGAAAACTATGCTATACTTTATTTTCAAGTCTTATGCTCCAATTTAACATCACTTAGTTATTTTTGCATCATTATTTTCGAGGTTAATTGCGTCGAAAATCATGAACTTTGCCCATAGTTTGTCTTTACTTTCTTCCATGAACTTTAATTTGTAACATTTATAACACAAACTTACAGTTTGTTGCAAATTTTCCCCAAATCGGAAATTCGGCCAAATTAAACACTATAAGTGGAGAGGTGTTTAGAGCACTACCATCACATATGCAGTCTAAGAATAGAAGGTTGTTAGCATATTGCTATAATAATTTAGAATTTAATTTGGCCTAATTTTCGTTTTAGGGGAAAATTGCAACAAACTGTAAGTTCGTGTTATTAGTGTTAAAAATTAAATTTAAAGGGAAAAAGCAAACTTTGGGCAGAGTTCATGATTTTAGAAGCAATGAACCCTTATTTTTGCGGTCTGAACGTGTTTTTTTGTTCGATTTTTGTAGCATGAAGATTGAACGGTTGATCACAATCACACAGCAAAAATTGCTTAAACTGCATTGACACAGAAGAATATTGAAAGAAATGTGTGTAGTTACACCTCTTTTACTGTTTGTGGCTGCATAGATTTTTCATTTTTCTTTGTTCCTTTATGGCTCTTCATTTTTTGGGCTTTCCTTTGTGATTTTTTTGGGTAGGAATTATTTTTGTATTTTGTCACAGCAGGAAAGAAGAGATGTATTCTGCGGTTTACAGTTACCAATTTTGCTACAAAAAGTTCCACAGCAGGCTTTGTATTTTTACTTTGTTTTATCTTATTAAAGTGTTGACATGATGATGTTGTAATGTATTTGTACAAAATATGAGACTGGAACACAATAGGAGGTTTAAAAATTTAACTGCAATATGCTGGTTGTTTAGTATCGAACTGTATTTATCCAATATTTTGATATCATGAGTTTATTCCAGATTAATCAAACCCAAACAAACTTTATATATATATATATATAATATTATTTAGTTTATTTTTAAAAATAAATTAGTTTATCTACAATAACATAATACATATATCTATTGATTTCTTACAACAAATAAAAATAATTAGAGATTTAACACAATAATTATTAATTATAAAAAGAAAATAATTGTATCTAGTCAGTATTTTTATATTTTCAAATTAAATCAGGTAACGAATTTATTCACGAACTTATGAGTCAAATACTACAATGATCAAGTTTGGTTAGCTAACGAATTTCACTAAACAAATTCGAAAGAATTTTTATCGAACCAAATTAGAATAATTTCATGAATAGTTTTATTTTTTAGTGTCCTAGGTAATGGTAGAAATAATTAACCAACACTTTTCAGTGCTGAAAATGAAAAAAGAAGTAGTGTGTGTGTGTTGGCCTAGTGGTAGAGTGGTTACGCTTAGAAGTAGAAGGCGAGGTTCGAGTCATGTGTAATGGCCTTTAAAATTTACGTATTAAATTACCAAAAAAGAAAATGAAAAAAGAAAAGATTTAACAGTTGGAAGATCCGCCAGCAGCAAAAACAGTTAAGTAGTTTATCAAGAGTTATCTTCAGTACCAATGAAAAAAGGAATTATGCAGAGATTACAATTTTATCTTTTTCGAAACAATATAACTAATAGAAGCAGATACAAAGAGACAAAAAGACATTCAACCTAAGAAAATCCATCTTCAGAGGGCAAACGTAGCTTTTTCTCGATCACCCCATTTCCTACTTCTCAGTCTCTCTCTCTCTCTCTAGCCAAACCCCATATAACGATTCTTGAAATTCAAACCCTCCATTTACAAAACTCTTTAATGCATGTTCGTGCATGCAATAATCAGGAGCGGTGAAAAGGCGCGACTTTTGGGATCTTTGATGTCATTTCCTGTTTGGGTTGCTGTCAAAGAACGAAATAATGGAGGAAATTAAGAGGAAAATCTGAATTGGGGTTTTGGGTATCTGTTTCCATTGTCGTCCAAGATTGATGGACCTCGGAAAACCCGAAACTAAGAGGCTTTTTCATGTTTGGAGAGGAGGTAATGTAGGCCCTTTTCCGTTTCAAATGAATTGTCTGGAGATGAGTTAGAAGCCCATTTGCTGATTTTGATGTTTTTCAACTATTATTCTCAGCGAAATGAACTGTTCTTTTGTGGAGGTATAATTTTTTCTCCACATGTTCAGAAAGTTTTCAAAATTATGTAGTTAATTTGCTTCAATCGTGTAAATACTGTTTATGATTTTTACTAGTTATGAACATCATCTCACTGTTATAATTAGTTTATTTGTGTTTTGATCTCTAGTAAATTCAGAAATTAATGAGGGGCTATGCTTTCCTTTGTGTATCTATAATCTGCATATTCATATCTCTTAATTAAATTGAGCTGAACTTATAAATTAGAATCCTATTATGAGATGTCCTTTTATGGTACAGTATTTAGAAGCAAGAACTTACATAAAATTTTGGTTTCTGTTGCTTTGGATGTTTCAGAGATTCTTCTTTGGAGGAAGATTGATCTTTGGCCCAGATGTGGCTTCTTTTGTTTCTGTCCGCATTCTTAATTGCAAGTGCAGCTATTGCATTTTTTTGTATAAAGATATTTCTTATCTCTAGGCACCGGCTGAAAGAAAATAAAAATGTCGTTCCTTGGTATGCTGTACTCGTCGTGGCTATAGTGCTTACCATCTTGGTAAGCAATCCTAAACTAGTACTTGTTCTTTCCTGAGCTTTACATTAGCCATATATATCCTAAAGTAAGTTATTACTTTTGTGGGGAATGCTGAATAATAATCAAAATCGAAAGAGGTGAATAGCATTAGCAATCGAGGTGATTAGTGTATTATGCTGGAAGTTGCTTTTCATAAAGCATGACTACTATCCCGAGACGTGCTTCACTCTTTGTTGCATTCTCTACAAGCCTAAGTAAATTTCATGGCGTAGTTATCTCATTGGGACATGTTCCTTTCCTCTCCAAGCTTACCTTGCTCCCGTTTCATGCTGAGGTTAAATATTACTGTTTCATCATTATTTCTTTGATCGGCATTCAGGTACAATGAAGTGATGACATGTTTAAAAGTTATACATCTTATTGACACTCACTAGGAAGCAACGAATTCGACAATGAATTGTTCTTTATTTGGGATATAAAGTTCTGTGAAAACTGTTTTCTGAGAAAAAGAACAAAAGAACAATGGAATGTGTCTTAATAGCATTACCTTCCTTTTGCAGGGTATAATTTTTCTCTTTCTTGCATCTAGTAGAGATCCTGGAATTGTTCACGAAAAAGCCTCCCGAGTGTGACGAAACAGTTGAAATGAACACGCCTTCAATGGAGTGGGTCAACGGTAGAAGTCCTCTCCTGAGACTTCCTCGAACGAAGGATGTCATTGTAAATGGACACAGTCAAGGTGAAATTTTGCAATACCTGTTTTCTCTACCGCCCTCCTCGTGCATCACACTGCTCCATCTGCAACAACTGTGTTCAGAGATTCGATCATCATTGTCCATGGGTTGGCCAATGCATCGGCCTAGTGAGTATTCTTACACATTTAATGCTCATTGCTTGTCATTAGCACCCTATTCTTTCTTTCTACAATTTGTTAAGTTTGCTTACTTAAAATACAGTGCAACTTTTAGGAAGAATATACGTTAATTTCTTGGCATCACATTAACTTATTTATATTGTTTCTATTGGTTGGCAAAAATGATGAATTTGGTTTTTGTGAAACTAACATGATCATCTCTCTCTTATATCTGCAGCGTATTAGAGTGTGCATACATTTTCATTGTCTCATGGTGCAATATTATCAAGAGGAAAGACACCGTATGGAAAGCAATGATATCTGATTATTTGTTGGATAATCTCATCCTCTACTGCTTCGTTACTTTTTGGTTCGTAGGCGGCCTAACGGTCTTCCAAGTTTGTTAAGGTGGTTCGTTTAAGTAACTTGGTATGCATTTACTATGTTGTTTATATATGCCTCATGTATTCATTCATCAATGCAGACGACGTATGAGAACCTCAGGTATCGATATGATAAGGAGGAGAATCCTTACAATAGCGGGATGAATAGCAACTTCAAAAAAGTCTTCTTCTCTAGAATCCCGCCTTCTATGAATGATTTCCGAGAAATTATCAATGAAGACGAGGGTGTGATACCTGATCTTCTACGCAACTGAGATGGGCTCGAGATTTATTGACAGCAATGGCATTCTGATACCTGATCTTATACGCAATCTTGAATTCGATGACATTGAAGACAACGTGAGGCACAAGGAAGGGAGCGAAATATCTCTAGATGCCCGTTGGTCGTTCCTGTTGAGTGAGACTCAGATACAGCCAACATGTAGCTTAGCCACTGAAGCTGAGGCCACAATATCTGAACATAACAAAGGATAAAGATGCAGAAGAGTTATACTTTCATGTTTGAAGTGCCTTGCGTGTTGTAACTGATACGATACGACAACATCTGTTGCTGGATTTCTTCGTCGTATTCTAGCTTGCAGCAGAAACGATGTCGTTTTGAGTGATCTTGCTGCAGAATGAGGGAGAAATCGTGGCTGTACAAAGCTATGCATTGGTTCATGCAGTTTGTTTTTTTTTGCTTTTCTCTGCTTTAACGTTAGAGAAAAAATTCGTGTGTATTTTGCAAAGATATATTCTTTCCGGAGACTCAATATATAGGGGTGATTCACCATTTTTTGTTGGTCTAGTTCACTGCTGCAATATCTGATTCATCAATCAAGTTGGTTAGACTGTGATTTATTGATTCTACGAATAACTTACGATTAGTTTGACTCATCCCGAAGAATATGTTTAGCGCTCGTGTTTATTAGGACAATGTATGATTGGGAGAGCTCCAATGTATGTTAATTAACAAATTAAGACAAAATTTCAGAAAATACTGAGTTTTCAAGAAAAGAGAAATGTTTGTAAAATCTGAAAATTGAAAATAATGTGGAGAGAAGTACACCACAAGAACTCTTGAACCCAGATACCCAAAAACCACAGTTTGCAATCAAGATGGCGAATAGGAAAATTCCACGTGTCAGGCTCCAATTTATCTCCTAGATTTTCATTGGATGATATTAGATTCATCCAAATTATATAAATCCACCATCTTATCCCACCAAAAAACATACACACTTCAAATTTCTGCTGAGTTTTCTGCAGAGAATGGCAGCAGAAATGGCTCTAGTAAAACCCATTTCCAAATTCAACACCTCCATCCCAAAATTCGGCAGCTCGGGACGTCCCAAGACGAGATTTTTCACCGTGAAAATGTCGTCCACCACAACCCCGCCGCCGCCAACCGCCGCCGGCAAGAAGAAGACCCAGAAGCAAGAGATAAAGGAGTCCCTTTTGACGCCGAGGTTCTACACGACGGATTTCGATGAAATGGAGCAGCTCTTCAACACCGAGATCAACAAGAACTTGAACATGGGTGAGTTCGAGGCTCTGTTGCAGGAGTTCAAGACTGACTTCAACCAGACACACTTCGTGAGGAATAAGGAATTCAAGGAGGCTGCCGACAAGCTTCAGGGACCGTTGAGGCAAATCTTCGTCGAATTCTTGGAGAGGTCATGCACTGCAGAGTTCTCTGGTTTCCTTCTCTACAAGGAGCTCGGGCGCAGGCTTAAGGTATCTGGGTGTGTTTCTTGAATTTTTGATTGGTTTTGTTGTATGGAGTGATTCAAGTGTTCCTTGTGTTTTATGGTTCTAGTGATTTTTCTCAAAGTTGGAGCTAATTAATGTTGTGTCTGTGTGTGTGTGTTTTGAATTCTTGATTGCTTTTGTTGTATAAATTGATTCAAGTATTTATTGTGTTTATGGTTTCTAGTGATTTTGCTCCATGTTGGAGCTAATTAATGTTACGATTGAGTTAAAGCCTTGCTTTCATTTTTAATTATTTTTGGTAGAGGGTTTTCATTTAATATTACTACTTGCTTATGATTAATTTTCTTTGATAATTTTAGTGCATTGATCAACTGGATTTTCTTGATGTTTTTCTAGAGTAGGCGTGGTGATTATAAAGTGGTTACTACTTCAATTGTTCAGGTCTACTTATTGAGAAAGTTACAACTGCATGATACATAAATCTTATAATAATCACCTTGTTTAGACAGCACTGGTTGCTAAGATAATATACTTACTTATGTTCTGTTAGTGTGTTTTCTACTACATTCAATGGCCTATCTTGAAACAACTGTTTATTTCTTATGACTCATTGTTGGCTGCTTTTGCAGAAAACTAACCCTGTGGTTGCTGAGATTTTCTCTCTGATGTCCAGAGACGAAGCGCGCCACGCAGGGTAAGTTCGACTCCCTTTCGATTACCCTAGGCTGCCATGGATGCTCAAACTAAGGTTTTATGGAACTTCTTACCAGATTTCTGAACAAAGGTTTATCTGACTTCAATTTGGCTCTGGACTTGGGGTTCCTCACAAAGGCCAGAAAATACACTTTTTTCAAGCCCAAGTTCATCTTCTATGCAACATACTTGTCTGAGAAGATTGGATACTGGAGATACATCACCATATACCGGCACCTCAAGGAGAACCCCCAGTACCAATGCTACCCGATCTTCAAGTACTTTGAGAACTGGTGCCAGGACGAGAATCGCCATGGTGACTTCTTCTCCGCATTGATGAAGGCTCAGCCGCAGTTCCTCAATGACTGGAAGGCGAAGCTGTGGTCCCGCTTCTTCTGCCTCTCTGTAACCTCACTCAATTCCCACTGCCTGTTTTGTTGTTTTATTAAAGGCTTCTGCTGCATCTCATCTTTTTCTTACATTTGAGGATCAAATTAATCTGCAGGTTTATGTGACAATGTACCTTAATGACTGCCAAAGGAGTGCTTTCTATGAAGGGATTGGTCTCGACACAAAGGAATTTGACATGCATGTTATCATTGAGGTAAGATCTGTTTCTTGTGGTAATGTTACTGATTCATAGCCAAGAATGGCTGAATCTTGTGTCGTTCATGCAGACAAATCGCACGACTGCAAGGATCTTCCCTGCTGTGCTGGATGTTGAGAACCCGGAATTCAAGAGGAAATTGGACAGGATGGTGGAGATCAACACGCGGCTGCTTGCAGTTGGGGACACCGATGACATCCCGTTGGTGAAGAACCTCAAGAGGATCCCTCTCATTGCAGCTCTGGCTAATGAGTTGCTTGCTGCATATCTCATGAAGCCCATTGAATCTGGTTCAGTGGACTTTGCTGAGTTTGAGCCACAAATAGTTTACTAAATTTTTGTTTTTAATTTTTAATTTTCATGGAGTGTTGAATTCACTTTCGATCTGTAGAGTAGAGTATGCAGCTTATCATTGTATAATAGCTATGATACAAACCAGGGGAAAACAATATATTAATCTTGCACTCTGCAGTTTTCATGTAGTATTAATGATTTGAAATAATGCCTTTAGATTTCAATATCTTGTATTTCCTGCTTACATAGAACTTCAACTGCAGGATTGAAGGCTTGAAGCTACACATAAACAGCAAATCACGACCAAAAAATTGCATCTTTTAGCTGTACAACTGAAAGATGGACGACGCGTTCAATCTGATTTTTCCGACTTCTGCAGTGGGGAAGTCAACTTCCTAACAGCTGGGCGCTCGTCCTTCTTTGTTCCAAATAGTATTCCAGACAACCAAACAGCTACCAGGGTCGCCTCGACTGGTGCAAGCCAGTAAACAATCAAATGCTCCTTGGTGATGTGTTGCTTATTAGCAAAAGCCCACCCCATTACCTGAGGGGAACAGATAGATGGATGTAAACTGCAGCTTGACTGGTGACATGGAACGAAGGCAAGAAAGAAATACTTACAGGAGCCGGATTCATGCATCCACCAGTTAGATCTGCACCAAGAATGTGGAGAGTAAGCTTAGCAAGACTGGAAATCCAAGTTTTCATGAGGAAATCCTCTCTAGCCAGGCCGAGGGTGATCATCACGATAGCAAATGCCAGGAGACCCTCTGTCAGTGCCCCCGTTGCAATGTCAACTTTCAAGTGTGGGCCGTGTCCTATTCCAGGAAAGGTTGAGAGGATGAGCTTCACACCATAAACTGAACCGACCACCTTTTGAAGAGACAGGAATCAAGGATGCAGGAATATTAAGCTTTTGCAAATAGAGTAATCCATATATATGAGAAGAAAAGAGTAGGGGTCAGTCAAATCATAAGGTTTCATTTTACGAGTCAGTTCCATCACAAGGTTTCATTATCGATTATTCATTGTTTTAACCAGCACATAGACAGCCATTTTTGGTCTACCTAAAAAAAGAATATCCAGATCCTCGTCGGGAAGGGAACCTAATTACTCATGCTACCCACTAAACCTTGGCCTAAGGGTTGGTTTCTCCTCAACTATCTCCTATGTAGATAAACTGAAATCTCAATTACCCCTAAAAGAGAAGGTGACGAACCTTAAACACTACCAGAAAATATAGTTCCCCGAGTCCGGTGATAGTAGAAGTTCTACCATAGACTTTGTTTTGTGATTATAGACAGTAGAAACATCCAGATCCACTAAACAGATGCCCTTCTTGGCTTCTCCCTAACTGCAGAGTAACTTAGAAAACCAAGTTAAATAGAAGAAGGCAAATGTAAGGGAGCCAGAACTTCATTTGGAAATAATTGACTACAAATCCAAATCAAAATTATGTGCAAGATTTGGGTAAAGTTTTGAAATTCCAGGCCAAGGAACTGTGCCCACAGTCAATTAGTTTTGAGGTTCTACTCTTGGTAACTGGGAAATATATATATATATGCACAATCTTTAACATCACTATATTGTTTACTATCATATAAGAAATCAAACAACTCAAAAAGAGTTCACACAATTCCGCATTCGCTGAACATCAATCACATTTCTTAACTACTCGAACGTTTCTACAAATGTTGGGAGAGGATTTACAGTCTGTGAAAGTAAGTCGCACTTCTCAATGGATCCCCTATATCATCTACTTCAAGCAGTTACTTAGGTCACAAATAGCAATGATGATAAATGATCATCAAGAAAAAGAGGTAAAATGCCACATTTTTTGGTTTAACCCAGCTTCAAAAACTTATAAAATTTATCCTCTTCACGATGAAATCTTGTTCAAATAATGCAAATACACAAATTTGAACAGAAAAAACCAAGTCTGTAATAACAAAACCAAATATCCTTCAGATTAAAGCTCCTTATGCAAAAATAGTGTAACAGTTCCAACATCAATCCAAATTATTCAAAAATCCTCCATTGAAAACATATCTAGCTCAAATACCGAATAAAGATTATTGCCTTTTCCCCATCAAAATAGGTCTAACCAATTCACCAAAGGGAAAGGGGAAAATATAAACGAACCTGCGCAGGGATTCGGGCGCCGACAGTGAAAAGGAAATTCGAGAAATCTCCCGAAATGGCGGTGGCCAAAATGGTGAGTGGATTGTACGCGCCGCCGTCGGTGGCCTTGCTCATGTACGCGAAGGCGAACATGTTGACAACGGCGAACGCACATCTAGCAATGTCACCCTGCAGCTGACTAGCGGCTCCCATCACGCTCTGCAAGAAAATCTTGATTAGCTCATTCGAGAACACCCACATTAGCGAAATCGCGAAATCCGCCGCCAGCAGCCGCCGTGCGTCCGCCATTTGGGGAAACGAAACCGGAGGAGCATGCAACGAAATGGTCGGAATTTGAGCGCGTGAAGAAGCGAAATACCGTTTTGACTTTTATGGGATATCTTTGGCTTTCGTTTGGGTGAAGGTGGCTTCTTTTGCAACGGTTTTAATAATTTTGTGGTGATAATGGTTTTTCGTGAATATGTAGTTTTCAAGGTGACATACCTCATGTTTTTTTAAGATATCTATCTAATTATGAGAAGTTAAATAAATGGAGAACTTTATAAGTAATCAAAAGAAATAGTGGGAGAAGTTTATATCCACACTTAGGGATGTCAATCGGGTCAACCTGCTCGGGTTCGGGCTAACTCACTCGAGTTGTCAATTATTCGGGTTGATATTTTTTGGGTTAGAAAAATTAACCCTAACCCTAAACTCTCGAGTTTCGCTAACCCATCAGTAGAAAGCTTAAAATATATATATATATATATACATATCAAATATTTTATATTAGCGTTGGAGTAAAACAAATAATTGAAAAATAAATATAATACATTCCACAAGTTCTTTTTTTAATCTTATTATACTAACTTTGAATAGAAAACAATAAAAATTAAAAATAGTGCTCATAATTAAATTCTTTTTTCTAATATGCTTTAATGTCGCATTCCATGTAACTAAATGATCTCTAATAATATAATACAATTATAGCGAATTAAAACTAATATCTAGAAAAATTTTAATAAGTTAATTCAATATAATACTATTTAAAATATATTACAATATCAAAATTAGAAAATAATGCTCACAACTATATTATTTTTAATATATCGAATATTCATATTCCATAATAGCTAATTCACTATTTTTTGTAATTTTAACAACACTATGAATATCTTCTATAATTTCTTGTATAATTGTAGGGATGTTAGTCGGGCTAACTTGCTTCGAGTTCGAGCTAACCCAATTTTGTTCGGCTATTCGGGTTGGCGTTTTTGGGTTATAAAATCCAACCTAACCTCTAATTTTATCATTATTCGGCCGGTAGTGAAGCTTCGACCCATATTGACATCCCTATCCACACTCATAAAAACATGAGTTTATAACCATTTTGGCTTAAAAAGACAAAATTGTCCTGGCCCACCATTTAAAATAATAACTCTCCTATCTCTATCTCTCTCTCTAGAAAATAATTGTTAATATCTCTCTCTCTCTCTCGACTCTCTCTCTGCAAAATTATATGGATGGATCTATATCTCTCTCTCTAGAAAAGAATAAAGGAATTTGCAAAATTGAATGCTTTCTCGCCACAAAATTGAATGGAATTAAATTAAAGTTGGTAAACATTAATTGTAAAAAAGGTTGGTAAACATTAATTTGAAAAAAGCGCAGTAAACATTGAATTCAAATCACAAATGAATTCATTTGTAACATTACAATTTCAAAGAGAGGAAGAGAGGCGAAAATAATTAATAGAAGAAGTTGTTACTGCGTTTTTCAATCAAATAGTGGAAATCGAGCATTGCTAATTGGATTAAGGTAAATTAAATCAGTATTGAATTTTTTACGTGTTCTTGAGTACGGTTGTACACTGATTACAACCTAAATATGTTTTTTAATACTTTTATATTCTTTGGAATGATAAATTTCATGTTTGAAGAAAAAAATCGTTCTTGAGTACGGTAGAATTATTATCGTCAAATATGTTATTTGTGTTGATTTTATGTTAATAAAGTGATTAATTTAATATTTAGGATCATTTAACAAGTTAAATTTAAAATATGAGATGCTAACATCTTGAGCAGGTATACGATTACACGGCATAGCCGTGTGTACTTAAAACGCATAAACGCCGTGCGGTGCGGTCGTGCAAGTGAGCCGTGCGGTGAATGCGCACCGTGCATGATCCGTGCTGCACCGTGCATGGCCATGCATCCCGTGCATCCTATGTATCTCGTGCATCCTATGTATATGATTGTTATCTTTTATGTCTTATTTTGCAGCAGATGTCTTGCAACGTCTTATTATCGTCGTGGTGGTAGTTGGGATAGAGCGAGTGTATAGGCGGCGACGAGGTTCTCGTATACATGGTTGTAGAATGATTTCATGTGCTAATTTGCTAGAGAGATTCATGAGCAAGTAGGCAACAATGGTGGATCGGATTATATGCTTTTCTATCTGACGGCGCTAGTGATGGAAGAAGAATAAAAGTATCGTTAACGACACGATTTGTTCCGATTGATTGTGGAACAAAGGATGATCGATTGTGTATGTGATTGAAAAGGCGGCGATGCTGCCACACTTGTACACGAGACACCAATATTATATGGTTCACAGCGATCTGATCTTGCGAGTCTAATGCAAGATGTCTTGGTTCACTATATACGAAGACGAGCCGTTGTCTTGAATGAGGAGGAAGGCGAGCTGGTGTATTCGGATGAAGAGGAAGACACGAACCGGCGTAGAGATATATTTGATTCATTGGCTCTTGAATTTGGTGCTTGGATTCGACAACCGGGACATCTTGATAAGGTTATCGGACGTAAACTTCACTTCCAACCGAACAAAGACATGATGGTGAGGCTCATGCTACAACTTCACGAACTAGAGAGGATGATACGGTAGCATGAGTTACGCTGGGTTATTCCACTACTTGATTGTGACAAATGCATTGCCATTAGATTGGGTCGAACCTTGTGGACCCCATACCAACCAATTATCGTTGATTCGATATTTAAGGCGAAAGATGACTTGGCGATAGCCGTGGGATTGTACCACTTGGAGAATCATGTGAAGTGCGTGGTCGATCGGTCGAGTAAAACACGTTTGGGGTATGTTTGCAAGCATGGCAACGATTTTCCTTTTAAGCTACGAGCCGTCTAGAGGGCAAGCGATATGGAGAGTAATTAAGTTAAACAACAACCATACTTGTCACTTGGATTTGAATCGCCTTTGCTCCACGACGGTGCTACTAAGATTGTTGGCAAGTATTTTGCACGAAATTGGTCGATGAAGGTGTGGTGCTGAGCGAAAGAGATGATTGGAGAGATGCATTGACAAATTGGCATTGAGATGGATTCGACTTTGCTCTCCGAGCAAGAAACGTCGCTATAGAGATGACATATGGCGATTTCGAGCGGTCATATCAATTGCTTCCATCATATTTGCATCTGTTGAGAGAATCGAACCGGGACACTATATGATATTGAGGCGGCTCATGATGGCGAATTTCAATATTTTTTCTTGCTCTTGGACGAGTTTGTATGCTTTCAAGCATTACCTACGACCGGTCGTCGTTGTAGAGCGGGACTCATCTTAAGGAAAGAACAAATGAATTTGTTTTGTCATTATTCGAAGGATGGAAATGAAGGAATCTTCCGATTGCTATTGGGTTAGGTCCGATTGAGGATGAAGAGTCATGGACTTGGTTTTTATCTCGGCTGCGTTCGTACATTGGTAATCCTGATGATCTCTTAGTTGTGTTTGATCAACATAAGGGCATCGAAAAAGAGTGGAGTCGTGTATCCGAGCGTCGCGCATGTGTTGTGCTTTTACCATTTGCGAGAAGAATATGGCGCGATTTGGATCGCATGTTTGTCTGATTATCAAGTCATTGCATATGCCTATCGATCAGAGGATTTCGAGAGATTTTTTTCTGCTGTGGATGTTCTAAAACCGGCAGCCCACCATCATCTACTCTCCATTGGGGAGCATAGGTGGTCTAGGTTGAAGTGTCTGTATGACGATATAGTTTCATGACTTCGAATGCGACAGAGAATTTCAATAGTCGGTTGTTGTGGGCTCGACGTCTACTTGTTTGCTCGTTGCTTGAGACTTTTCGATCTATTACGGAGAAATGGTTTGACGTACGACGAGCTAGTGCAGCGACAAGGTCCGATGAGTTGGTGAAGTAGTAGCGTCGAAGCTACATGCCTCTGTCGAAAAGGGGCGTCGCTTGGTTGTTCGTTCAACGACGACACACATGTTTAAAGTCGAAGAGGAAAACACATCATACGTGGTTGATTTGCAGAATGGGACATGTGAATGTCGTGAGTTCGATTTGGACGAGATCCTTGTTGTCACGCTTGTCTTTGCTATTAGGTATGCATGATTTATCTAAACGTCAAGTCCAACTCATATGTTGTGGTTAATTTATTTTGTGATTAATTTCTTTTTTTTAGGCGTGCTGGTTTACAAGTCACTGACTTTGTGGCTCAGTATTATAGACAGTCTGTTTTTGCGACGACTTATTCTTATCGAATTGCATCTGTATCACATCCCGGTGCATGGATTGTACCAGACTCTGTATCAGCTTACATTATTCGACCTCCAATCATCACACGTCAGGCTGGGCGTCCTAGATTGAGTAGGATGCAATCGGTTGTTGAGGGTTCGTCAAGATCGCGTCGTCAAATATGCACACATTGAGGTCGAGGCCATAACAAACGCTCATGCACAACATTTATTGTCATTAGTGATGAAACATGTGGAAAGGACACGGCGTAGGAAAAATGTAGTATTTGTCGAAGTGAAGAGCATACAAGGAATTTGTGTCCTCAACGGCCTCGTGAGTAAGGATATTTGTTATATGCGATGACATTCGTTGTTTTTGGATTTTGTTGAATTATGTTGGATTTTGTTGAATATTGTTGGTTTTGTTGGATTATGTTGGTTTTGTTGAATTAGGGGATTCATTGGCTTGTTGTTGATTTTGTTGGATTATGTTGATTTTGTTGAATTATGTTGGTTTTTTGGATTAGGGGATTGATTGGATTCACGAGGGTACACGGGCGTGTGTGGCGTGCAGGCGTGGGCGTGTACTGCGCTCATGTACACGCCGTGCACGTCGTGTGTGTGGTGCGATCGCACGATGCGGTCGTGCACAAGACGCGTCGTGCACGACGTGCACTCAGCAAATAGCCAACAACGCCCGTGCACGTCCGGACACGCCCGTGCACGGGCGTGTACCCTCGTGAATCCAATTGAATCCCCCTAATCCAACAAATTCGGTTAATTGCAAATTCGGTTAATTGAATCCAATTGAATCCCCCTATTCGGTTAATTGAATCCAATTGAATCCCCCTATTCGGTTAATTGCAAATTCGACAAAACTATTAAACTTACAAACTATATATACATGTCAAAAGCGGGCAAGATAACCTCTAAAATATGGATAAGCCGACTGCGCTCGTGCAAATAGACAACAAGCAATGGCCAACAACAAGCAATAGCCAACTGCAAAGATAACCTATTAAACTTACAAACTATATATACATGTCAAAACCATAAGGCATTATAAAATCATGTCAAAAAGCAGGCGGCATAACCTCTAAAATATGGATAAGCCCAACTGCAATCAACAAGCAATAGCCAACAACAAGCAATAATTTCAAAAGAGGTCACACCTCCACAACATATACATAGATGTCACAGCCTCCAATAAACACAAACAAAAATATCACTAACACTGATAAAAATTCTACAATATCCGTTATAAATACAAAAAAGTTGAGAAAACTAATCAAAACGAGACAATAGCCATATCCTACGAGCTATCGTTGTACGCTGAGTCTGTATGTAACGCCGACTGTTATGTAACCTCTGAGGCACTTATTATTTTTTGGCTATAAAATTATTTTATTTAAGTGCTAATGTATATAAGTAGCCAAAAAAATAGGAATACAAGTTTTATAGCCTAGTCCTTAAAAACATGAGTTTTATAGCCATTTTGGCTTAAAAAGACCAAAATATCCCTGGAATAAATTAAAAAAAAAAGGTTTTTTCTCTCTCTCTCTCTCTCTCTCTCTCTCAACTCTCACTCTCTCTCTCTCTCGCTCAATTAACACACTCTCTCACACGCTCTCTAACTCTCTCACTCTCTCTCTCTCACGAACTCTCTCTCGGCCTCTCTCTCTCACGGACGAACTCACGAAAAAAAATCTGAACTGCATTCCCGTGCCGTACTCACGTGCATTCTCTCACGACTCACGCAAAACCCACAACATGGTGATACGGATACGGATCCACAGTACTCCCGGACACGGCCGAGCAAGCGGCGGCCGAAGGAAAACTCCTCCACGACGGAAGAAGCATCTCACGGGCGGTCGCGCCGCGCGCACACAAGCACGCCGTCGACCTTACGCTTTGGGTCGACGAACTTCGGCACCGATTTAGGAGCACCACGACCTCGGTGAGTAATCGTGCATTTAAAATAGAATTTTAGTATGTACACGATAATTTTCATGTAAGACACGATAGTTTTCATGTATGACACGATAGTGATGAAATTTCGATAGTTTGTGTGTTTAGAAATTTATAAATTGAAATCAGTTGCAATGTTGTTGAAATTACGTGAAAATAATGATTATTTGGTGTACAGATCTTGAGTACATTGCAGTTGCAGTGTCTTGAAGAACCCGTGTTCTTGCTAACTGTACTCACTCATGAAGAACGTGTATGGTTCTTGATGACAGTGCTAACCGTGTACTCAGATCTACACAGTTGGGGCCGTGTCTTGAACCATACATACAGTTAACGGTTCAAGACACGGTCTAACCGTGTACTCAATATCGACATGCAGTTGGGACCGTGTACTACGGTTGGTTTGAGCGTGTGTTACGCTGTTAGAACTTTGTTTAGTGTATCTTGATTAATCTTGTGCATTCTGACCTCGTTATAGGTGGTTACGACCTCATATGCAAGGCTACGCGGACGCATCAACCAATACATCCGAATTGATGTATTAGCCGAGGTGAGGACATGTCTCTGCAGCAGCAGATGTATCGGCGTATTTAGACAGAGCGCTTTGGGCATCTTCTTCATCTCGGGAGAGGAAAGCGCTAATAATCTGTTGCACAATCGATGGCCCGACGGTTGTGGATCCTAGTTTTGGAGTTCGAGATTTGGTTTCACGTTTGTGGAACCGATATATGATTTGGGATGGTTGAGTTTGCCACGGTCTCGGATTGCGCTTTGGGCGTCTTCCTTAATCCGAACTTGAGGCACGAGATTCCCCAGACCGGCATGTTCCATAGATTGTTTCGGTCGGAGGACTACTATTTGAGCTCATGACGATTCATCAAACAACGGTGGGTGATGATGCATGAGACTACTTGAAGGCGGCTTTCATATTAGTAGCTTACCTCATCGTCCTTTGCCGCGATAGGGAAGCCATCGAGCCATGGGTTTGGGCGTTGGCTGAGGATTTGGATATGTGGCAGAGTTTTCCTTGGGGCTCCTATTCATTCCAGGTCCTCTGTCACGGGATTGATGTGCTCAAGAGGCACCCGAGCGAGGTGGCAGCTTCGAGGAAGACGTACCATTTCTATGGTCTGTTTGGGCCTTCTGATTTGGTTGTATGAGGCCATCCCGACTTAGGACGTATGTGTGGGTGCCGAGGCAATGAGATCTGATTCGAGATGTTTGATGTGGACTACATGGAAGTCCCCGACCAATATCTTGGATTTTTGATGACGGTAATTTTAATCTCATGTTTAGTATTTGCTATATATTTATTAAATACATTATAATCAATAATGTGTATGTGTTTTTTGTAGCGTTTATGTCATCGTGTCTTTGGAGCCGCTCGAGACCGAGTTGTCGAGGCATACTACTTGAGCTTATCGAGGCGATCCGATGGCTATTCGGTTTGTACTGGGCGGCATGCTGGGCTGTATCTGAACCGAGCCGGCGAACACTTGTCAAGCTCGAGCTCGGCTTGTTTAAATTTTATTCGGCTCGAGTTCGGCTCGAGTTGGTCGAGCTTTAAATTGAGCTCGAGCTCGGTTCGTTATAAAATTTTTGAGCTCGCGAGCTACTCGAATTCGGTTCGATAACTACTCGTTTATGAGATATATTCGAACTCGAGCTCGAACTCTGCTCGTGTTCGACTTTGCTCGTTTTCGAGTTCGAACTCGAGCTCGAATTCGGTTTGATAATGTGTTATTCGAGATCGAACTCGAATTCGAGCTCGAGATACTGATATATATGCTTATTTGTTGCTAAATAATTATAATTAACATATATTTTATAATTTATTATTCATTTTAATTATTTAAATATGTATAAATAATCTATTATTTTATCGTTCGCGAACATGTTCGTGAACATGTTGAATCAAGGTTCGTGAACATGTTCGAATAAGAGTTCATGAGCGGCTCGTTTGAGTTCGAACCAAACATGTTCGCGAGCTACGAGGCGAACATCTCTAAGCTCGAGTTCGGCTCGATAAACTTATCGAGCTCGATTCGAGCTCGAGTTCGGCTCGTTTACAAAATGATCAATTCGAGCGAGCTTTTTTGAGCCGAGCTCGAGTAGCTCACGAGCGGTTTGGTTTGTTTACGCCCCAGCATGCGAGGCGCACATGACGAGCTGCAGCCACAGTGCTGTGCGTGAGAGAGTGCCCGCGGTAGGGTGGCATCGAGCATGTCCCGATCATGCGGTGAGTGGCGGCGGCTAGGAAGGCGAAGTGCCGAGATACATCTCGGGTTTTGAGCCCGATCGACTGGCGCGTCTCGATCGCAATCGAGCGAGACATGAGGAGGCGCGAGCGGACCACGTGTCTTTGTGAACATGCCCGAGTGTTCGACTAGGCGAGGCCTCCATTCTGCTGTGGATCGAGGCTGTCCGTCGTGCCATTGTGGACGACGATTCGGAGAGAGGGCCTCGTGGCTCGGTGGCTCGGCGTGAGTTCGGCGATTGATGATTTCTTTGGCGCGGATCTTGAGGCGTAGATCTCGTACCCTATATCTGCGTGGGAGCTACGCCGGCTATTTGAGCATGTCGATCGAGGCGCTCGTCTCCCGGCATGAGGAGGGCCGCGACTAGCCACCGGCGATGCGCTACGGCGGTCGATCGGAGGAGGTGCCCACATTAGCCACCGACGATGCGCTTCACGGCGGTCGATCGGAGGAGGTGCCCCACATTAGCCACCGACGATCCGCTTCACGGCAAGTCGATCGAGAGAGGTGCCCAAGACTAGCCACCGATGATCGGGTCGTCGAGAGTCTAGTCACGCCGGCCGGCGGAGATCGGCGGCTCGAGAGCCGGCCGTGCTCGAGGGTGATGGATCGTCGATGGTGGGGATGCGCCGGAAACCCACATGCAGCTCCGTAGAGTATAGTACCACGGGCGCAACCAAGGGCCTTCGAGATCTTTAAGCGAGCGGACCCGGATGTTTTGTCGTGGCTAATTTGAATCGGCATGTTATGACTCAAGCCTTTGTTCGATCATATCACCGACCCAGTTACGAGTTCACGGGCGGTACTTTATTACAACATTTATTAATTTTGTTTATATATTTATAATTCAATTAATGGTGTTCTTTTTATGTGTGTTAGATTATGGGTTGTACACTTTGTATATACATTGGAAAATAATCAACCCACATCGTCACGGCAATGTATTATTGCCCACGATCAATATTTCGATGCGTTGTAGCACCGATTGGATTTTATGTAAGTTTGAAATGTCCTTAAATTATTTCAACATAGATAGCTTTAGCTTTATATGGGTATAAATTATTCCCGACTAAATTTATTCACTTATGCAGCAAACGCTTGTGCGTGAGTTCGTCCGGCTTCATCTAAGTGATCATATGGGCATTAATGTGGCATCAAAGACCACATATCCACGATGGCAAGTACCCGATGACTTGATAGCGATGGTACAAGGGAGAGATACTGCAGAGCATACCAGACCGTGGTTGTGCGCTGATATGGTAAATTTATTACCTCATTTCTATTATTTTTCTATCCAATTGAATGTAAACTTTAAAATTATCTATGTTGCAGATACTAGCCATCTGTAACGTCGGGGGCAATCACTGAGCCACAGTTCGCATATCTATTGTTGCGTGGACTCTTGAGGTGTACGACTCGCTGTCGTACAACCCTGACTCTCAGGCGATGAGACGTTACCAGATGTTGCCAATTATTCGGCTTTTCCCTCGACTGATGAGGGTAGCTAGATTTTGGAACAACAATCCATTGAGGACGCCACATAATGAGCATCGACATTGGCGGAGGTGCCGATGATGGCGATGCAGCAGATCGACTCGGTGAGTTGCGGTGTCTTTGCATGCCTCTATATGTATCGCCTCATCACGGTATGCCTCGGAGGTTACATAACGATCGGCGTTACATCTGGACTCGGTACATCGATAGCTCGTAGGATATGGCTATTGTCTCGTTTTGATTAGTTTCTCGACTTTTTGTATTTATAACGGATATTGTAGAATTTTATCGATGTTAGTGATATTTTTGTTTGTGTTTATTGGAGGTGTGACCTCTATGTATATGTTGTGGAGGTGTGACCTCTTTTGAAATTATTGCTTGTTGTTGGCTATTTCTTTGAGTGCGAGTTGACTTATCTATATTTTAGAGGTTATGCTGCCCATTTTTTGACATGATTTTATAATACCTTATGGTTTTGACATGTATATATAGTTTGTAAGTTTAATAGGTTATGCTGCAGGTTGGTTGTTGCTTGTTGTTGGTTATTGCTTGTTTTTGGCTATTTGCTGAGTGCAGGTTGACTTATCCATATTTTAGAGGTTATCTTTGCCCGTTTTTGACATGTATATATAGTTTGTAAGTTTAATAGTTTTGTCAATTTGCAATTTACGAAATTAACCGAATAGGGGATTCAATTGGATTCAATTAATTAACGAATTTGTTGGATTATGGGGATTGATTGGATTCACGGTACACGCCCGCGTGCAGGCGTGTGCGGCGTCTACGACCGTTGTTGGCTATTCTTTGAGTGCACGTCGTGCGCGATCGTGTCTTGTGCGCGATCGTGCGCGACGACGATCGATCGATGCGATGCGCACGGCGTGTACCCTCGCACGCGTCGTGCGGCGGTGTCTTGTGCACGCGATCGTGCGGCACCACGACGTGCTGCGATCGTGCGGGCGTGTACCCGTGTACGCCCGCTGCGCCGTGTACCCTCGTGAATCAATTGAATCCCCTAATCCAAAAAAACCAACATAATTCAACAAAAACCAACATAATCCAACAAAATCCAACAACAATCCAACTGAATCCCCCTAATTCAACCAAAACCAACATAATCCAACAAAAACCAACAATATTCAACAAAATCCAACATAATTGAACAAAATCCAAAACAACGAATGTCACTCGCATATAAAAATATCCTTACTCACGAGGCCGTTGAGGACACAAATTCCTTGTATGCTCTTCACTCGACAAATACTACATTTTTCCTCGTCGTGTCCTTTCCACATGTTTCATCACTAATGGCGATAAATGCTGTGCATGAGCGTTTGTTGTGGCCTTGACCCTTACAGCGTGTGCATATTTGACGACGCGATCTTGACGAACCCTCAACAACCGATTGCATCCTACTCAATCTAGGGCCTTGACTGACGTGTGATGATTGGAGGTCGAATAATGTAAGCGTCTGATGCGGTACAATCCATGCACGGGATGTGATCTGATGCAATTCGATAAGAATAAGTCGCCGCAAAAAGCAGATTGTCTATAATCTTGAGCCACAAAGTCGGTGACTTGTAAACCGACGCCTAAAAAAAGAAATTAATCACAAAATAAATTAACCACAACATATGAGTTGGACTTGGCGTTTAGATAAATACCGTACCTAATAGCAAGACAAGCGTGGCAACAAGGGATCTCGTTCAAATCGAACTCACGACATTCACATGTCCCATTCGCAAATCAACCACGTATGATGTGTTTTCCTCTTCGACTTGAAACATGTGTCGTCGTTGAATGAACAACCAAGCAGCGCCCTTTCGACAGAGGCATGTAGCTTCGACTCGGCTACTTGATCAACTCATCGGACCTTGCTGCTGCACTAGCTCGTCAGACGTCAAACCATTTCTCGTAATAGATCGAAAGTCTCAAGCAGCGAGCAAGCGGTGAGCGTCGAGCCCACAACAACCGACTATTGAAACTCTACGCGCGTTCAAGTCATGAAACTATATCGTCGTACGGGACACTTCAACCTAGACCACCTATGCTCCACGATAATCAGACTGAACATGCGATCCAAATCGCGCCATATTCTTCGCAAATGGTAAAAGCACAATACATGCGCGATGTTCGGATACACGGACTCCATAGCTTTTCGATGCCCTTATGTTGATCGAGACACAACTAAGAGATCATCGGGATGACCAATGCACTAACGCGCCGAGATAAAACCAAGTCCATGACTCTTCATCCTCAATCGGACCTAACCCAATAGCAATCGGAAGATTCCTTCATTTTCATCCTTCGTAATGATGACAAAACAAATTCATTTGTTCTTTCCTTAAGATGAGTCCGTCTACAACGACGACCGACCGTAGGTAATGCTTGAAAGCATACAAACTCGTCAAGAGCAAGAAACAAATATCGAAATTCGCCATCATGAGCCGTCTCAATATCATATAGTGTCGGTGTTTTCTCTCAACAGATGCAAATATGATGGAAGCAATTGATAGGACCGTTCGAAATCGCCATATGTCATCTCTATAGCGACGTTTCTTGCTCAGAGCAAAGCGTAATCCATCTCAATGCCAAATTGTCGATGCATCTCTCAATCATCTCTTTCGCTGATTACCACACCTTCATCGACCAATTTCCGTGCAAAATACTTGCCAACAATCTTAGCGTGCACACGCCGTGAGCGGTCGATTCAAATCAAGTGACAAGTATGACTGTTGTTCAACTTAATTACTCTCCATATCGTTGCCCTCTGGACGGCTCGTAGCTTAAAAGGACAACCGTTTCCATGCTTGCAAACATACCCCAAACATGTTTTACTTGACCGATCGACCACGTACTCTACATGATTCTCCAAGTGGTACAATCCCACGGCTATCGCCAAGTCATCTTTCGTCTTAAATATCGAATCAACGCATAATTGGTCGGTATGGGGTCCACAAGGTTTGACCCAATCTAATGGCAATGCACTGTCACAATCAAGTAGTGGAATAACCCAGTTGCGTAACTCATGCGCTGTATCATCCTCTCTAGTTCGTGAAGTTGTAGCATGAGCCTCACCATCATGCTGTTGTTCGGAAGTGAAGTTGCGTTGTCCGATAACCTTATCAAGATGTCCTGGTTGTCGAATCCAAGCACCAAATTCAGTAGCCAATGAATCAAATATATCTCTACGTCGGTTCGTGTCTTCCTCTTCATCCGAATATACCACTCGTCTTCCTCCTCATTCGAAGACAACGGCTCATCTTCGTATAGTTGAACCAAGACATCTTGCATTAGACTCGGGCAAGGCTGTAGATCGTTGTGAACCATATAATATCGGTGTCTCGTGTGTACGGTGGTGCGGGCGCCTTGCCCTTTTCAATCACATACACAATGGATCATCCTTTTGTTCCACAATCAATCGGAACAAATCGATTGTCGCCAATGATACTTTTATTCTTCTTCCATCACTAGCGCTCGTCGTATAGAAAACATATAATCCGATCCACCATTGTTGCCTACTTGCTCATGAATCTCTCTTAACAAATTAGCACGTGAAATCGTTCTCTGACCATGTATACGAGAACCTCGTCGCCGCCTATATACTCTGCTCGTCCCAACTACCACCATGACGTATAATAAGACGTTGCAAGACATCTGTTGCAAAATAAGACATAAAAGATATGATCATATACATAGGATGCACGAGATACATAGGATGCGCGGTGCGTGCACGGATGAGTTCAGTGCACGGTTTATCGTTCTTAAGTACGGCTATGCTTAGTGTCTGTATCTATACTGATTCGATGTTAGCATCTCATATTTTTAAATTTAACTTGTTAAATGATCCTAAATATTAAATTAATCACTTTATTAACATAAAATCAACACAAATAACATATTTGACGCATAATGATTCTACCGTGTACAACCGTGTACTCAAGAACGCATTTTTTTCCTTCAAAACATGAAATTTATCATTCCAGTAACATAAAAGTATTAAAAAAAAAACATATTTAGTTGTAAATAATCAACGTGTACAACCGTGTACTCAAGAACACGTAAAAAAATTCAATCTGGATTTAATTTACCTTAATCCATTAGCAATGCTCGATTTCCTTCGTTTGATTGAAAAACGCAGTAACAACTTCTTCTATTAATTATTTTCGCCTCTCTCCTCTCTTTGAAATTGTAATGTTACAAATGAATTCGTTTGTGATTTGAATTCAATGTCTACCTGAGTTTTTTTCAAATTAATGTTTATCAACCTTTTTTTAACAATTAATGTTTACCAACTTTAATTTAATTCCATTCAATTTTGTGGCAGAGAAAGCATTCAATTTGGCAAATTCTTTTATTCTTTTCGGCAGAGAGAGAGAGAGAGGAGAGGATCCCATATAATTTAGGCAGAGAGAGAGAGAGAGAGAGAGAGAGAGAGAGAGAGAGAGATATTAACAATTATTTTCGAGAGAGAGAGAGGAGATAGGAGATAGGAGAGTTATTATTTTAAATGGCGGGTCCAGGGACAATTTTGTCTTTTTAAGCCAAAATGGCTATAAAACTCATGTTTTTATGAGTGTGGATATAAAACTTCTCCCACTATTTCTTTTGGTTACTTATAAAGTTCTCCCAAATAATAATTATAATACTTTTGTTTTTCCCCTTTTTTTTTTCATTTTTTATACTTTCTCTGTCACGATTATCTAATTTGACGTCCACGAAAAGTATATTACTTTTATTTTATGATACTACTACTTATTATTCTAATACTTTTGTTTTTTCCCCTTTTTTTCATTTTTTATACTCTCTCTGTCCACGATTGTCTAATTTGACGTCCACGAAAAGTATATCACTTTTATTTTTATGATACTACTACTTATTATTCTCACTCATTATTTACCAAAACATTATTTATACCACTCACGACTTAACATATAATGAGACACTTTCTTTACTCAAACAACATTTATCAATAATTTTATTAAAATTCATATAGTCCACAAGTGATATATTTAATATGAACGGAGGACGTATGACATAACATAGTCACATAGGTAGATGACGAATGGTAGTTTGTTGGTGAAAAAACTTCATCTCCAAATTTGTGAGTTTGAATCTTCAAAAATAGAGGTGATAAAATGGACCCGAATCGATTTTGGATCGGGTTGAGCCCTATAAAAATAGGTCCGATAGAATTTCAGATTGAGTCGGACCCGATCATAACTAGCCATAGTCCGTTGAACCCTACTCGACTTAAAAATTTTGTACTAAAAACTGTGTTTTGGGTTTATATTTTGGAGTTTACCCGACGTGACCCAATTTTTTGAAAAAACCTGATGGACTCGGGCTGGGCTGATCCACCCATTTGACATATCTATTCAAAAGGTAAGTATGTTTTATTTCTTTAGTAATAAACTTTAAAAAAAATCACATTAAGTTAATTTACTTAACAGAATACTAATTAAAACTTTAGATTATATGTTTGTTAATAATATTTTGTCCGAATCGCAGAGCTCTCTCCCAGTTGACGCTGTCGCTCGTAGGGTAGGTTCATCCTCTACACAATCTGCAGTGCTCCCAACTCTATATTAGTATGATATTGTTGCTTTGAAATTTAGGCTTCGCGGATTTATTTTGGGTTCGACCAAAAGGCGCCATCTTAGTGGGCGGAACTCTTCAATATATCTTGAACCATCTTGATCTAATCTTTCGATGTGGAACTTGGGTTGAATTATCAACAAACCTCCCCTCAAACATAGGACCACATAACCCGTGTTCTTTCAAACATTCGACCATCTTGCATGCCGTCTCAACGGAATACGCCACCTAACATTCCTGGTTAAGAAGACTTTCGACACAAGTCCGAGTTACACCGAGGGCCTTCCTACATCGAGCATGCGGCAGTGCACTTGAGCAAGAACTTTGTCTGATATCACTATTGGGATGCATGCTGATTGCCCCAATTTCCACACTAGTATGATATTATTCGACTTTGAAATTTAGCAGTATGGATTTGTTTTACCAACCCCAAAAGTATCGTACTAGTGGAGTGGAATTATTCAATACATACTAGACCATCTTGATCTAATCTTTCGACGTGGTACTTGAGTTGAATTCCCAACAACATACACACACAACAGAGAATGAGGATATACTAGCTAATATCTTTCAATCGGACTACTGTTGTAACAATTCTTCATTCTCCGATTGTGAGTAGGTTATCGTGTTCGAAAAGGGTTGAGGATTTCGGATCGATTTCATTTTGTGTGTACGAGGTACGGGTTAATTTCAGATTTGTTTTCTTTTTGTTGACTACGCAGATTTTTGAGATTTTGAATTTCATATTGGTCTTGGATTTCGTTTTTGTGGACATCAAATCCCTTGAGAGGCTTTTGGAGTCTTGAATTTCTCCCGATGTCCTAGTCTAGAGAATCTATTTGTTTGATGGTGGCGATGACATCGTAGCATCTTATATTTGGATTAATTTCGTCGTTGCTCATATCTGTTGGTTTTATTCCAGATCTTTTCTGGTCATTCCCCCGTATCTGGGGGGGTGGACGTGTGTGTAAATGTATATTTGCAGTTTTCTGTGCTAAATGCTGGGGGCTTATTTATTGCAAAACAGAAACCAAAGTGTGCGGTCTATAGAAATGAAGCTCTTCTCATTTTTGCAGCTAGTGATTTCGTAATCCTTGAGCATATAACCTCTCAACTACTGTCAGGATTATGGAAAATGTCTCACAATTTGAAGAACATCCATAAATTGGCATGGTGATTTTTGATACTAACTATTGTTAAGGAAAATTCATAATCTTCAATTAGTTTATTTTTTTGTGTGTATCTTTTCCTTATCTTTTCCTTTTTTAGCTGATAGATTTCCTAAGTTTTGTTATTCTGTTTGGTAAGACCCATCTTTTGCGGATCTGCTCTTTGTACTCTGTATTATATATCCTTTGTGAAATACATCCAAAATCTTGATGAGTCAAGATTATTCTCTCTATACGACTCTTTCATGGTATCAGAGCAACACACAGAAAAACCCTTTTCTCTTTCTCTCCCATGGCCGCCGTCGCCCCAACCTCCTCCTCCGACCCCCTTCCGATTGCTACCATGATTCACATGGTATCAATCAAGCTATCCTCGACTAATTTTCTTCTCTGGAAACGACAAGTCATTCCCATGCTCACTAGTTTTGAGCTTCTCGGGTTTGTTGACGGGACAAAGGCGGCACCTTCTCCTACGACATTCTCGGCCGGCGGCGAAATGGTTACCAACCCAGCCTTCTCTAAATGGTTATCTACGGATCAGCGACTTCTCGCTGTCCTCTTTTCCACCCTTTCCGAAGAAGCTATGGCGGAGGTGGTGGAATGCACCACCTCTCGCGATGCCTGGGTCGCCCTTGAAGCGGCTTATTCGCACTCTTCTGCATCTCGTATCAATCAGCTTCGAGAAGAACTTCTCTCTCTCCGACGTGGATCTCTCTCGGTCAAAGATTATGGGGCTCGTTTGTCATCTTCCTACTTCTCTATGTTGATGATATTGTCCTTACTGGGAATGACAAAACATTACTTCACTCATTCATCTCTCGTGCAAGTCGTGAATTTGCTTTGAAGGATTTGGGCTCTCTTACGTATCTTCTCGGCCTCGAAATCTCTCATCATCCAACGGTCTCTTCATTGGACAAGCGAAGTATGCTCATGATATTCTCTCGTGCACATCTTCTTGATTCGAAGCCCGTATCCACGCCTTTGATTGCTGGAGAATCCCTACGAAACAAGGCTCGACATTTGCGGACCCTACCTTGTATCGTTCTTTGGTGGAGCTCTTCAATATCTCACGATTACGGCCTGATCTCTCTTACGCCGTCAATCATGTCGGTCAGTTCTTGCATTCGCCAACCGATGATCACTTTGAAGCGATTAAACGCATCCTTCGCTACGTTAAAGGCACGGTCCATATGGGTCTTTCATTCACTCATCAGCCCGACTTAACCATACTTGGATATTCAGATGCGGATTGGGCACGATGTAGTGATACTCGCCGATCGACATACGGCTATTCCATTTTCTTGGAGGCAATCTTGTCTCTTGGAGTGCAAAAGCGAGCCAACGGTTGCCCGTTCAAGTTGTGAGTCGGAATATCGATGCGCCGCAAACACAGCTGCTGAGGTCATGTGGCTCACGAATTTGTTGCGAGAAATTCGTGTTCCTATATCTACTCGACCGGTTCTCTTGTGTGACAATAACAGTGCCGTCTTTCTTAGTCAAAATCCGGTTTCTCACAAGCGAGCAAAGACATTGATTGTCACTTTATTCGTGACCTTGTCTCGGCTGGAAAACTCTCAACGCAACACGTTCCTTCCCATCTTCAGCTAGCGGACATCTTCACGAAAAGTTTGCCTCGTCCGGCCTTTGAATTTCTTCGATCCAAGCTCTGCGTTTGTTCGAATCCAACGCAATGCTTGAGGGGGGGTGTTAAGGAAAATTCATAATCTTCAATTAGTTTATTTTTTTGTGTATATCTTTTCCTTATCTTTTCCTTTTTTAGCTGATAGATTTCCTAAGTTTTGTTATTCTGTTTGGTAAGACCCATCTTTTGCGGATCTGCTCTTTGTACTCTGTATTATATATCCTTTGTGAAATACATCCAAAATCTTGATGAGTCAAGATTATTCTCTCTATACGACTCTTTCAACTATGTATATGGATCTGTTCTCCACTAAATAAGAGCTTTACAAATACCGTTTTTCAATGTGCGCATTGTGTACTGGGTCCTTGAATACCGTTCCTTTTTTAGCGTAGATTTTTGTGGACAAATAAACTGGTGAATTAAATCATTTCTTGCAACTTGCAAGTTTCTCAGACAAGTGATTTTCTTGATTGGTGTTCAAGCCTGAATCCTTGATGCATTAACTGCCTGTAGTATTAGGCTTATTCATTCCTGAATATCAACCCAAAGTAAGATCCCTGTAGCCTAACTTTTATGAACGTTCTTTATGTGTATCTTTTGGTATCGGAAAGGGGATGAGCAAAGTATTCCAGACCTTTCCATAGGGTAGATTTGTGTACAAGGACAGTAGATTGGATCAGGGTGGGTTTCACATCACCATTTCCACCTAATGGAAGCACCAGGGCAAGCAAAGTACTTCTATTTATTTGTCTCAGCTTCAACTGTTTTTGTTCTTATTTGCTTTAACCAACTGTCGAAATATAGCATTCATGTACTTGATCACAGTAATTTTGTTTTATTGGATTTCATGAGTTTTCATAGTTAATTGTGGCTGTTGGCTACAAATCAATGTTAATAAACTTGCAGTTACCAACGATGTTGTTTAATGAAAACCAACCATTTTATTTTATCTACTTGCACGGTTGCACCTGCCATTCTGATCTTTTTTTTATTTTTGTCTCCTTATTTTTTAAATAATAGCAAATAGCATCACCAATTTGAGACGGGTCCTAATTGCAGGAACAAAGGGCTTTGGGTAGAAGAAAAATGGGCGGTTCTAGGGTCGTTCATGCCACTTTGAAAGGACCGAGTGTGGTGAAGGAGATTCTCATTGGAACTGCACTTGGCATTGTAGCAGGTAGTGTATGGAAGATGCACCACTGGAATGATCAGCGTAAGGTTAGAGCATTCTACGACATGTTGGACAAAGGTGAAATCACTGTCATTGCAGCAGAAGAGTGAATATTCTGTTTTTTTCTTGATTATTGATGTCCTTATTGGTCCAGTGCTTATGAGGTCTTTTGGTTTTCAAATATTATTGAAATAAGTTGTATGGGATCCACTGGACTGGAACCACTTACTGCAAAATTCTGAAGGTTTTATTGTTGTTACTTTGTCAAATTTTGATTTAGGACTGAATCTTTTACATTGAACATCATATGCTGATTGTTCCTTTCTAGTACTATGTCAAATTTTGATTTAGGATTGAATGTTTTACATTGAACATCATATGCTGATTGTTACTTTCTAGTACTATATACTACTACACTCGGTGCGCACCTCAGCAGGGGATGTCTATCCAATATGTACTTCGGTAATAGTTGTGGGTTACCCACGTCAGAGAAAAATTGATCAAAAAAATAATATTTATTTTAAATGTTTAGATACTATAATTAAACATGACATAATAAGATGTATTTAAAAGATTGACAAGAAAAAACTTTCTACATTCAAATGGGAACCGCTATTTACACTGACTAAACTATTATAACATGAATATGTTTCTTTAATTTTCGTCTATGTTGTCAATGGAATATAGTTATCATTCCGTACGTCACGAGCAAGAATATCAGAAATATATATATATATATATATATATATATATATATATATATATATATATATAGGTTATACAGATCAAATAATTTAAGAGATTAAAAGTTTCAATCCAAATAGTACCTGGCTAGTACTAGCTATTGCCAAAGCTACATAATTGGAATTTACTATTTTATCTGGCCACCAAAGGTTTATATTGCTTTAATGACACGAGTTTTAATAAATTATAGGTGTTAAGTGAGTGGAGAATAGATCTCATATGTAAATATAAAAATTTGTTATTCAAGTGAGTATATTGAGGATAAAAATTGTGTGATTTATGAGGGTGCCATATCAAAAAGAGAAAAGTATAAACTTTTGATGAACATACCAAAACAAAATTAAATATAAGCTTTTAGTGAACAGAGAGAATAACAGAGAGAATAATATATTTATACAAAATAATAAGTGCATATACATGATAATGCTTTGATATTTTATTTAATATTTTACCAATATTATCATAAAAATATATAATATATATATATATATATATATAGATTGGATATAAAAATCAATTTTAAAATATAAATTATGAACTATTTGAGTTATTAGATCATGAAGATCTACAATTGATTCATCACTTTATCGAATGAATTCATACACCTAAATTTGAAACCCATGAGAAACGAAAATCTCATTTTTTTTGAATTCGTCAACTTTCATTATGAATTCATTAACTTTTACAATGAATTCATACAAATTCAATAGTTCGTAGTTTTTAAAGGTTAAAATTTGTTTTTAGGTTATAATGCACCCTATATATATGGGTTGGTTATAGAGGGAACCATCCCTAAGATGAGAACTAAGAACTAATCAACACCTTATTTCTTATATTAATTAATGGTCTAGATTTAATTTATGCCTATGACGTGTTGTATCTTAATTAATTAGATTATGAATATTTTTTAAATATTTAAGGATGAAGTAGTCATTTTAAAATTTATCCTACCCAACTAACACCACCCCCTCCCTTAATTGCCGCTCCTAAATGTTTTGCATTATGGCTTTCATCTCAATATTTTCCATTCTCTCTCTATAAAATTTTTGGGCATGTATATATTTATGGATAGTTGATATCAAGAATAAATAATGATTATTTATTATATTTGAAAATTTAATTTCACCCAATTGATAGACTCCTTCTAGTATTTACTAGTTACTTATGCACAAATATGTTTTAATGAACGTGGATATGCAAATGGTGCACAAATATCGAGGCATTTGTATTATTATTTTAATGAAGTGATAAGGAAGGAGATATCTATAAATGGTGCAAAGGCATTTGTACACTAGTTATGCACACGTTATATAATAGTTATGTACATATTAAATATTTGGTGGTTGTAAATTATGCGCATGCTATATATTAGTTATGCACATTAAATTAGTTGTATAACTTCAGTTAATAACTTATATATTAAGAAAATCTTAGTTATATTTTTAGAACTATGAGTCATACTTTTATAATAATACTAATAATAATAATAATAATAATAATAATATTATTATTATTATTATTATTATTATTATTATTATTATTATAAAGTATGACTCATAGTTCTAAAAATATAACTAAGATTTTCTTATATATATTAACTGAATAATAATAATAATAATAATAATAATAATAATAATAATAATAATAAACTATATTTATATTTTGATTATAATAAAAATATATTAAATATGTAAGTAGTATAAGAATCCTAAGATTGTGAAAAAGAATACCTAAAATTGTTGGGAATAAGAATATTGATTAAACTACTTTCCCGTTTTCAGAATTCTTTTTACTTTTCTTATCTTGTAAAAATACAACGAAACACAAGAATTTAAAATTTTAGAATCAAATTACTACCACATGACGGAATCATTGCAAAACAAATGGGTCCAAAGATAATTTGATATTTTGACACAAAGAATATGGCTACCATTTGTATATTTTTATAATTGTGGATAATTTTTTCCTTTCTTATAGCAAAAAGTCTAAAACTGTACATTTCCTCTTATCATAATATAATGTGAAACCAATATGATTTAATGAACAAAAACTGATATATTTAATTAATCTGACAATTTGAAGTCTATATTGGCCAAATTGCCGTTCTAATTAAAAGCTGCAAGAAGATAATCACTTATTTAGACTTATGGGGTAGAAAATTTTCAATTAGGAGTAAAGCTATCATTTAATCCATAATATTCTTTTGAGGACAAAGAATTGCATACTTTACTAAACTAAAACAGTTTGTAATTTACTATCTGATCTGATTATATTAGCGCTCATTTTCGATAATTTAATTTCTTAAATTAATGAAACTAAGAAAGTTATGCTTTAAATTTGCCTGTCACATTAAGATGACTGATTGAGCTACCTTCAATTTTTCTCAATTGAATTCCGCCGTGTTTCAAAATTCTTAGACAATTAAGTCATACGAGACTTGACTTGTGTAATCTATATACCATTGCATCATCATCGCAAGAAAAAAAAAACACGAAAGGATAAATAAAAATACATGTAACGTCCATGTATAATCTTCTGCAAATTTTATTGAAATTATAATATACGTATACAAAAGCATCCTCGACGAGCTCAAACAAGCTATTATTTGCACGCATATAAGCATGCTTGCTGCTTGTTCATATACATTATTATATAAGCTCGCGCGCACCACACAAACACACAATTACTATAAATGCAGGGCCGTCCCGAGGCGGGCGGCGTAAGCGACCGTCAAGGGAAATCGTTTCTGGTAAAATTTTATATATCTTCTTATATTAGTATAAATATTCCTCAAAAAATATAATATTCAATGTCCCAAAATTTTGTTATAAAGGGGCCCAAATTTTTTTAAAAAATAATTATTGTATAAATAATATATTGTGCATCTTTTTAAATATATTCAATTGTATCTCCATAGTGAAAAATGGCCAATTTTTGTAGTTTTGCCCATGACCCATTATTTGTCAGGACCGGCCCTGTATAAATGGAAAAGAGTATATATTCTTAAATATAACAGCACTCAACCAACCGTCACGTTGACAAACGCCGACACCTTCAAAGTCGCAACGAGTCCGAAGATCGGCGAGATCACGGTGTTGACAACCGTCGGAAGGGCGGCGAGGACGCCGGTGGCAGTGTTTAGGATTCACACGGTAGTAGTCCGCCGACGACGGAGACTATCGCGCCTGTTTGGTTGAGCGGAAGGTTGACGATGACCTCACACGGTAGTAGTCCGCCGACGACGGAGCCTATCGCGCCTAGCAAGTTAGTAGTGCTAAGGTTGAAGGCTCCGGTGGCGCCGGTGACGCCCTGGGCGAGCGTCACGATAGAGCCGGTGACTAAATGGATTGGGAAGTGAATATGACGTACAGGTTGAATTTAGGACCAATGGAGCTCCGAACTCCAACGGCGCCCACCCACGCAGTTTCGGTGGATGTGCAGCAAAGTCGCCGACTACGTTTAACGCTTGCACCGTGAGGCCGTGGGCAAGAGGGTCGAAAACATAGGCATATAGTTGAAATGGGTTTATCTCTTTATTCAAATCGGTCTTTCCATGAAATATTGAGGCGATCGTTCTCCACATCGTTTATCTCATAAAAATGACTCCCACCAAAATAATTCCTTGATTCCCTCTCAAAAACTTTTCTCTCAAAACCCGACTACCCTCTCTCACGTGTCTTGGTTGTCTTTGTTATCCTTGCAGCAAGTCGAGTTCAACTATTTGGGTTGATAACTAGCACGATCTCTCGGCTTCAAATCCCATTCTCGCATGCTCGCACAAAACACATTGAGCTCGACATTCATTTCGTTCGCGATATGATCACCGCCAACTCTCTTCGTGTTCATCATGTTCCTTCTTTGGATCAAGTTGCAGATATCATGACCAAGCCTCTCAGCTTCCAATTCTTCTCTCGTCTCAAGAATAAGCTGTTTGTAACCTCTCGAAACTCGCTCGAATTGAGGGGGCATGTTAGAAGTGAAGACGACGATGCATAATGTGGCATGCACTGTCAGCATGAAAATATTGCAGCTGGAGTTCTTTACGCCAACTCAACATGAAGCCACGTATATCAGAATAATCTAGATGCATGTTAGTGTGTTGGATTGTTATTGGATCCGTACGTATCTTTAGCATATTCGTTTTGATTCCTCGTGTCTAGGGTTAGTGTTGTGATGCAGTCTATCTTCCTATATATAGTGTCTTTCTTGTTGTAGCCGTCTGTGTACAAAGAAAGTAATCATCAATGAAGAAAGAAATTATCATTCAATGCTTTTGTTTTATTATCACTCTTTCTTTCAAGGACCAATGGAGCTCCCGAAACTCCCGGCGCCCCACCCACGCAGTTTCCGGTGGATGTGCAGCAAAGTGCGCCGACTACGTTTAACGCTTGCACCGGTAGGCGGTGGGCAAGAGGAGTCGCGGCAGCAAAGAAGAGGAGAGCCACCACGACGAAGGCGGGAGATTGGTTTTGAGCCATTTCTAGGGTTTGGTAGGAGCAAAATTGCAAATCTATGTCGTGGTGTAATTTGAATGTATGGAAGTTGAGCCCTTTTTATAGTTGTTTCTGCGCCCCTTTTTTCAAAGAATTAATTTTGTATTGTTTAGATGACTGTACGCCTTGAAATCAAGTGTGATTTCCATAAGTAGTAGAAGTCAGCTAATAGCCTAATACAAATATAATTGTGGTGTCCAAATTAGTTACATAGCAATGTATTGTAGTTACTGGGCAGTCAAAATGCATCTCACCTCATGAGTGAGACTTTTTATTTAGGGTGACTCAATCTTTTTACTCTTCTCACATCTCTTTCTATTGGATACCTACAAACACATTCTCTTATATTCTCTCAAAATCGTTACCTCCACCTCCTATGTTTCCCAGTGATAGGTGTTGATTAAGAAAATCAAGGGCTTTAGGCTATATATTAAGAAAAGACTATATAAAATAAATGTTCCAAAAATTTATTTCAACTTTTATGCTATATCAGTCACAAAATTATTTCTTAATTTTTTTATAATTAAGATGTTGCAATATATTACTCTTACTTCATAATATATTTAATCTATTTCGCTACATAGATGATCTTTTGATGAATTTATTTATTATCTGTAATGAAACCAAGTGTTTTATTTCATAATCACTTTCATATTTTTTATTAGAAATATTTAGTAAAATGTTTAAAAAATCTTTTAGACAATAATCACGCTAAGAATATATTTCATTGTATAAAAATTAAATAGTCTTTTTTTTGAGAAGTTGATGTTTCAACTTAATTTATAGACTTATTTTATAATTTATTTTGCATTGATAAGTATAGAGATATGGAAGATAAATTTGGTAATAGAAATTAGGTTATAAAAAAAAGTTAAAAATAAAATAGAAATATACAAGTAGCTAGATATATATAAATCCTACTACATAACCAATTATAGCATAACTTAAAATTAAAACAAAAAGACCAGTTAAAATTTTGGAAAAAACTAGCTAAGAACAAAAAAATCTCTACAACATGATCAGTTAATACGAAAACTTAAAATTATAACACAAAAGACCTTATTGGAATCGAACCCATAATTCATGGGATATGCTAACAAAGTTTCTACTGCTACAATAATATGTTCTTTTATGAAATGAACAACATATATATCGTATCATAAATAATTATATATACATGAAATTACTAATTAATATACCTCTAATATTATAGGGGTATTTATCGTATCATAAATAATTATATATACATGAAATTACTAATATACCTCTACAATAATATGCCTCTTCTCATTCATCTTCAACTTCGATTTGTTTCGTGGAGGTCATTTGGCAATGGAGGTAGATTGGGGGGAAAAATGATACTATGTGCTTTATAGTTTAACGATGTGATATAATATGGTATTTTTACTATCTTTTTTTACAAAAATAGCCAAAATGCTACTACTTTTTTATTAGAAAAATGCTATTTACCTTTCACTAAACTATTATTATATTAATAAGTTTCTCTAATCGTCGTTTGTGTCGTCAATAAAATACAACTTATATGTAAAAGAGAGAGTGATAGAATTAACCTTTTAGTTTTGATGATTAATTAATATTTTGCATCTGTAATTGTATATAGTATATAATATATATGCCAGACCATTTCGTAACTGTTTCATTCATAGCTAACACAATTAATTATAACTGGTAACTTGCATATAGGTTCTATAGATCAAATAAGTCAAATGATAAATCCATACAGTAAACCTATAGAATTGGAGTTTATCGATTCGTGGGGTTGCATTATACAAAATAATACATGCATAGATACAACCTAAAAACTCAAAAGTTTAATATATTTAATTATGCTATTCTGTTTATCGATCTTTAATATCTTATATGTATATTTCGAACCCTGAATTAAGAAATTCAATCTCACGATTTGTCTAAGCTTAAGAAAGGTTGTACTGGAGCAATTGGTAGGAGATTCTATATTTAATAATAATCATTTAATTTTCTATGAGAAATTGAATTGTCACCTTATAATATCAACTTACGTCTGAAGCGATATGTCAAACGTATTAATTAGCGATAATCCCTATTCCTTATTTATCGCCAAATTGGATCCCAATTTTAATTGGACAGTATTGTCAATTGGGCCGTCGTAGTTTTCGGAACTATTTTCCTTAGTAAAGAGGGAAATTAAAAATGAAATTATACGTTGTATTTCTTAAAGTACAATAAATCTAATATTTACTATTACAGTACAGAATCAATTCTTTTTCCTCAAAATTTAATATGGATTAAATGATAGCTATTTTACTACATATTTTCTCTAGGCGGATAAGTCAAATGTACAGTTTCTATTTACTATTAAGTGAACAAGTTGGGCCAGTTGGCCCACTTTCAACCAGACTAGATCTCCAAATTACATATATTACAGCATCTTTGAGGGCATAAATCATCCAAAACATATATTACATCATCTTCATTTTTCTATCATCTTCATTTTACTGGTTTCATATAATCATCCAAAACATATATCACATCATCTTTGAGGGATAAATCATCAATAAAACTATGCGGCCACATTATGGTTGATCACACGAGAATATTTTAATAATTATCAATATAATTAAATAATAATAATAAATTAATGTGTTAATTATTTTTATATAAATACCATTTTTCCACCTATTTTTTAATGTAAAACTAATTTTTTAATAGATCAAAGATTAAATAAATTATTTTTTCATGCAATAAAACTTATTATAGCTAACCACATTATGATCGAATAGCATCACTCATAAATCATACCCTTATGTACATGTTAACGACGAATATCAATACATTTCACAAACTGTAGCATTTATAATTTTATATACCACATTGGATACTAATTTTTCAAACTATCAAGAGAAATAACTGGCAAAAAGCAAAGGCAAGGCATAGAGAAAAGGAACAAGGAGTTATATCATCCAAAGCTCCCATCTATATAGTACAAAGAGAACAAATAGATAAAAAGACAGAGAACTCAGATACCAATGTTTCATAATCTTTTCAAGCTTTTCTTTCTAGCATCTATCTTCTTCTTGTCTGCTGGAACCTTCGTCAGCGCAGCCTCCTTCTTCAGTGTCGCTGGAGCTGCTTTTGAACCACTCACGCCTATCTCACCCGACAACGCTGTAGCTGCTGACTGATCTTGGCCGTTCTCTGGTTTGGGGGCCAACGGGGAGGGCAATGGGGGAGCACCACCGGATATAGCAGTCTTTTGATCGGCACACTTTGCCGTGATGTTCGTCTGGTCCATGTTCAACGCAGCCGGCTCGGAGATCGCTCCTGATTTCAGTTGTGGCTTCGGCTTCAGAGCATGTATTCCAGTGAAAAGCCTGATGTTTTAGATATTTGATCATATACACAGAGCTTTTTACATTTATTATAAAAAGTATGCATAAATTTCGAAGACTGCCTAACTCACCTTGCGTGTCTGGCATACTCGTCATAATTTTCTAGCAGCATCTTGCCAGCCTGCTCATTCAAGGCCGATTCTGGAAATGGTTCAATCAGTAAGCATCTGATCACCTGTACAGTCACACGAGCCAGAATGAAAAACATAAGCAAACAAGTGCCTTTCATGGGCTATTACCTAATCGTTGAAACATACATGGGAAACCTGACAAGACTTACAATTAAAACATGCCGTAAGCCAAGAGTTGGGTTCCAGTCTCTCTTCAATGCATTAACACAGATCTCACCATGGGATGCAATATTGGGATGAAAAATCTTGGTCAAGAAATAGCCTGACAGTAAGATAATAGCTCCAAAATAATTAGAATAGTGGCATTCATGCATGCCCAAAACTAAATCAAACCAAAAATGTAGCATCAAAAGGAAAATTTTCGGCAACACATGACATTTCTGAGCAACAACCAGTCATCATATATTAAAAACTGAGCGGGATCAAAATAATAAAGCGTGACTAATGATCTACAAGGATATATGATGGAAGTATGACCACGATAGTGAGAATGTGAAAAGCAGTACCAAAAGATGTTTGATTCTTCTTTTATATGTACTCATACATTGAGCAAGAGAATCCAAATAAGCTAAGCAATCGGAACTACTTAATCCAATTGGCATCCATTTTAAGTGTAGAATCACAAACCTTTTGGAGGAGAGTGTGGGAAGTCCTGTGACAATATCAACTTCATCCGGAATACACCATTCTCATACGGCGTCCCAGCTGCAAGGTTACACATAATCAATCACGAAAGTCTTGAGGTCAGTTAGAAAAAAAAAAGGAAAAAAAAAAAAGCAAAAGTTTGAAATAGGTACCCGGGCCTTCAATATCAGCAAATATAACTGAAAAATTGTCATCGTTTACGCCAACTTTAATGCCTTCAGGTGGGGTTTCATCGAGATTCTTAAGTTCCTTTGCAAGCTGTTTAATGACATTTGGGGGAAGGTTCTCGTTTGTTGCCTGCAGGAAGGTTCTCTTTTTTGACTCAGATACCCTATTAAACTAAAGTAATTTGTGCATGTAGCTATAAAAAACATGAACAGAACATTACCATCGCAGGTTGCGTGAGAGCGTAATATGTGCACTCTCAGCAGCTGCTTTGAAACTACCGGTTAATACAAGTTTGGGACAATTAATTCCAAACAGGATCCTAAAAAAATAACAAAATTAGCGTCTTAGATCACTTGGAATGATGTACGGAAATGACAAGGATGTTATTCTCACATTTAAATAGATTCATAAAGAAATACAGAACACAAAAACATTGGATACCAATATTCTGGCAAGTGGAATGCAACTTCAGAGTTCAGAGATGCATAAAGTTCTTGGACTTTTTGAGCTTTGTACACATTGACTAAATCAGTGTCAAGTAATATGCATTTTCATTAGTAATAATGCTGCAGCAACATAAAATAGGGTAAGTCGGGACAGTTCTAGATCAACATCCTAATCACACAGGTTAATGTTCTTGCGGCAGTTCAGCTTGAATCTTGACATATCCCTAAGGGATAGAAAAAATAAGCAGTGCAATCTGATATCACTAAAAACAAGTTTTTAGGGACTTTGTAGCAGAAAACGTGGTATTGAAGAAATTTTGATGAATCAGATCATGTCAGCTAGATTTTCCCATTTGAATCCTAATCCCAAAATACCAATGCTCATAAATTTGATATTCTCATTTCTCATACATCCCCTCCCAAACTATCCACTGCAGGATTTTAGTAATCAACCTAATGATCTTCCACACAAGACACTAAACCAATTAAGTGATAATAAAATTACAAAAAGACAAATTATAAAGAAAATAGTCAAAATAGTACCACTAGGAAAGACCAATATGTAGAAACTGGCAAAACTAATCCTGAAAATCTGAAATCCGCTTCACACAATTAATACAAATTTCAGTCATGCAACTTTCTGAGTGAGTGAATTACACAATTCTATCATAGAATAAGGGGAAATTTGGTTTAGAAGTAAAGATTGTGTCGAAAATTTCAGAATTTCAGAAGCATTAACCTCGCAACAAAGCAAAGCACTTAACACCTGAGAACACTGAAAAGCCACATTTTTCGGATCGGAATCATAGGAAACAAAGTATAAACTCTAAAATTGAATCACTCAAGAAACAACCTAAAATAGTCAATAACAAATCGGGAAAAATCACTAGAAAAAATAAAATCGTGGATAACCCACAAAAACAAAATCTTGAAAGAAATCGGGAAGCCCAAATCCGATATGATCTCAATTAACCCCAAAATACGCTGTTATCACAAGAATCCAAGAACTTCAAACACCAGAATAATGCAGTACTATGTATGGAGGGTTTCAAAAAAACCCAGAAGGTAAAAGAATACCTTCAACCCAGAGAGAGAGAGAGAGGGATAGAACAGATATTAAATGGGCAACGAGATTGAGTGATGAGACGATGAATGGAATGAACAGAGGGCGTGCAAATTTCTCTATGCTTTCGCTTTCTTCGGTAGACAGATATATTATCAGACTTCGCAAATGCCACAAAAGGATTTCAGATAGCGATCCCTCGCTTGTATGTGATTGCGGAATTGATTTTTAGCAAGCAGAGGAAGAGAGAGAGAGAGGGTATAGAGTTGATATATACTCGCCGATATAAGAGGCAGGTATAGAGTTGATATATACTCGCCGATATAAGAGGCAGGGATTAGGAACGGGTGAGTTGATATCGGCACGCCAAAATGTGCTGTCACCAAACTTTAGATTGTGCCGTTACAATACAGCCCACTGTACAGCTGCAGCCTTTCAAATTTTGTATTTCGACTTCCTAATGATTTTTTTCCTATTAAAAAAATTGTTTCATATTTGGAATGATGTCTTTAGCTCTATCACTATGTGCTACGCATCCAAATAACGAATATCTTTTACTAAATTAAAGTTAATTCTATTTTAAATCACCTAATTTAAAATTTTGGGCAAAATCACATTGTTTGGCTACATGTGCACTAATGTTATAATCTTTAAGATTTGACAAATTTATGCTTAATATTTTGATATTTATATAACAAAGACATGATATTTAAGTTCCAATATCGAATAGTCTACGTTTTCATAATTTTATCACGGAAAAGGGTTACCTAGTGGTAAGAAACTGAAATTAACATCGTACTTGTCGCATTCAACATGAGATATAAATGTATTTTTAAGTTTCATTATTTTATCGTAAACAAATTGAGATGTTATGTATAACTTTGTCAAGTTTTTTATAACATTATTGCAACAACCAAACATTGTGACGGTATAAAACATCTTTCTAAAATTTAAAATGTATTCTCTTTTAAGTTAAGGGATTGAACAATGAGATTCATATAGATGTCTCTCATCCTGTAATGCATATTAATTTGGAATAATTACGGTCGTGTCCTCAATTTTGACGTGATTTTGAAAAATGTTTTCACATTTAGTTAATACATTAAAATGTTCTCAATATTGACGATATTTTAAAAAATATCTCGATGCCAGAGTTTCCGACAACAGAATGCTAAGTCATTTGAGTTATAATCCACATGAGACTGAATGTTGCGTCATTTGAGTTATAATCCACACGAGAATCCGACGAACTGACGTAGCATTCCGTTATCAGAAACTCGAAATCAAGACACTTTTCAAATATTGTCAAAGTTTGAGACATTTAATGTATTAACTAAAGTTGAAGACATTTATCAAAATCTCGTCAAAATTGAGGACATTTTAATGTATTAACTAAACTTGGGGACATTTCTCAAAATCTCGTCAAAATTGGGGACACAAACGATAATTATCCCTATTAATTTTGCAATCAAATGTAAAGATAGTGACACTATTGCAATATTTACAAATTATGTTAAAATTATAAAGTAAGTAAAAGTTTTTGTATGAATTATTAATTAACCCTAATTTGAATTCATACTCTGACAAACACACTATCCAATTATGATATTCAATGAGGTTCTAAATATTAAACTGTTAGTCCAAGTAGCTGTAAACAAATCAATCGATCACGAATCATCCACTTTTGAAATGATCGAGCTCGCTAATTATCAAATAAACATTTATATCGTTAACTTCATTTAATTAAATAGGTTAGAGTCCAATATAATTATCTGGATCCAATTATGTGAACACAAAAACTCTTATCAATACATCTGCAAGTGCAGACGTTCTAAAAATGTCAACTATTTAAAAAAGTATAATTTATGTCCACGCGTACGGACGTTCTCACAGAAGTACTCCACCTCATATGTAAATATTTAGAAAACTTTTATTTTATTTTCTTTCTTTTGTTTTCGACACAAAAATCTTGTGATCGTATTAATAACAAGAAATTAAGACAAATTAAACAGTCTTCTTCTTTTTTAGGGATATCTAAAACCATTGGGGTGGTCTCCTGTCATGTGCGCATCGTGCGCAGTGAGACCCCCTATTAATTTTAATTAAAATTAATTAATTTAATAAATCTTAAATGTAAATTATTAATTCATAATTATGAATTAATAAACAATAATTTTGAATTAATAAACTCTAATCGTGACTTAATAAATCTTAATTGTGAGTTAATAAACCATAGTTATTAATTAATAAATTCTAATTTTAAATTAATAAATTATAATTATAGTTAATAAATTTAATTATAAATTAATAAAATATAATTATTCTTACTCATCATAATTAATATATATTATTTTTAACAAAAAAACAAGGGTGTGCTCATAGTGAGGAGGAGTTCACCCAAATTTTTGTCAAAACAATTTATGAAAACTTTATATTCTTCTTTTTCAGGGATATCTAAAACAATTTATGGAAGTTTTTAATAACAAGAAATTAAGACATACTCCTATTAAACAATCTTCTTATTTTTTAGAGATATCTAAAACAATTTATGAAAGCTTTATGTTTTTCAAATAATGAGAATAGTCCTTCAATAGCCTATTAATTAACTAAACATTCACCCCTGCATCTTTAAGAATAAATTAAACTGAAATTAAATTTTTCTAGTGAACTTCTTTTTCGGTGTATGGAATACATACTGTGTATAAAATCGAAATAATGAGTAAGTCAATTTGTTTAACAGCTGCTTGGACTAAAAATGAAATTTTACTGGCTATAAAAATGAATAATTGTGTTATGATCTACAAGAATTACATAAGAACAAAATATAAGGTGGAAATAGCCTTTAAGCCTCGAGTATTATTGGGTTTGCAATATGTACTTGCAATCACAATTCAAATGAATAAATAAATGGGTTAATTATTCCTAAATACACAAATTTTGCCATATTTTTGATTTGTCATATGAGTTTTAAAATTTAAATGATAATACATAAGCTTTCGATATTTTTGATTTTTCCCATAAAATTGAACTAACTCCAAATTGAACATGGTTAATTATCGCTAAATACAAATTTTGACACAATCATGACCTATCATATGGACTTTAAAATTTGAACGAAAATACATAAATTTTCGATATTTTTGATTTTCCCATAAATTGAATTACCCCCACATAGAATATGACATGACAAAATCATAAATAATGTGGCTATCAAAACGACATCTTTTTTATTTTATAAACTTTAGAAAGAAAAAAAAACTAATTTCAACTCATACTTCACGTCAGACCTATCAATCTTTCTCTCATCTCTCTGCCTTCTACGCAAGCTCCTTTCATGACAACCCATCATCTCCACCTGCAACTTCTATGACATCTTTTGTGATGACTCCAAGCTCCAATTCCCACCTCAACTCCAATTTCTCTACAGTTGCGAGCTTCCACCTCTCTCAAGAAACTCCAACATCTGGCTCAATCTCTACCGCTTCAAGGTTCTCCTGTATCGCCTCCATCACCTCGTTATATTTATCAGAAAACAATATCTCTGGCCCAATCTTTCACTTTCCATACTCACACACTGTCCTACCTTGCTCCCTTCAACATCTTCAAGAACTCGATAGACTCCCTTCAACCTCTCCAAGAACTCGATGGATAATCCAAAAGACGTCGTTTTGAGCAAAATAATATCGTTTTGATTGTCACGATATTTTTTATTTTGCCATGAAATTCTATTTGGGGGCAATTCAACTCTATGGGAAAAATTAGAAATATCGAAGTTTATGATTCAAATTCGACACTAATGCAAAAATAAAAATTGAACAATAGAATGGTGTCATTTAGATAGTAAAACGAGTCATTTCAGTGGCACGAATGAACAATTTTTGCTTAAAAAATTAGAAATACTAATATGCTATCAATTAAAATTAAGTGATATTGGTGAAGAATCTAAACGTTGTGTTGAGTTGCAAAATTAATCAAAATATGTGATTTACTTTACGATCATGTCTAATAATTTTAATAAAATATTACTTTCAAACTTCCAACAACTAAGTACAAGTCACTTTTTTAATATGCTTAAAATGAAGTGGCAATATAGGGAACTGAAAAACTTTATAAGGCTACATGATATAATTAATTAGTAACATCTAATAATAATAAGATAACTAGGGCCTTCTCTATTTAAAGTGAGCTAAACATCATATATCTATTTAAACAGTATGACTTTGTCACTGAAAACTATTTTTTTCATTGATATCGTACTATTATTGTTATTATTATTAAATATTGATTCTGATAAATTAAAATTTTCTCCAACTCATAAATTTAAATTTAAAGGCCCGAAATTGTCGGTGCTTTGTCCGCAGCTTACGAAATTCAATACTCCGCGAATATGACCGTTGATGCGTCAGTTTCACAAATAGCCGTTATGCGCTGCAGGCACGCTGCCTACCATTTTAATTACTTCTCCACCCTAACTATTGTCCGGACACATTTCACGTATCAAAATTCGTAAAATTATACTCTCCGCGTCCTTCAAATATAGTCTTAAGAATCTTCGATAAGTGATATGATAAAAGTTATTAAATATATTATAAATGGATTACCCACAATAATATAATATTAAATTAGTTAGTAACCGATCATAAGTGATAAAAGATGTAAATAAATAGATTGTTGAAGATAAAAAGAGAAATAGTAGTGGACCATGAGTGATAACAGTATAAAAAAGAATATATATTATTGAAAGTAAAGTTTGGAATATATTTACCATAAATAGATAGGAAGAAAATTGGAGGACATCCCAAAAAGGAAAATTAGAAAGGAAATTGAGGGACGGATGAAGTATATATACACCTGATATTTTGTTGAGAGTATATACACACGAATTTATACTTTATAAAATATTAATAAAAATAAAATATATCATTATATATAAATTTAAATACATATAGAAACATTATCTTACAATTTTTTATCGTGGAATGATCCGACATAAGTTATACGTTTCTTTCGTCTTAAGGTGAGCAATGAGCATGCATAGTCCAATTTGATTTCCAATTCGAACTGATGTAACTGAAATTTGTATTATATGACATCGAAATCAAACCATATAATCTAAAAATCGAACTTAATTGAGCTGGATATTTTGGTTTGTTTTTATATATATATATATATATATATATATATATATATATATATATATATATAGTTTGGTTCAAATGGTAACCATTCTTATCCTAAAACCAAGAACCAAATGAATTCGTTATGAAAGTTGATGAATCGTTGAGAAATTTAATGATTCAACAATGTAATTTTCACCCGGTTGAATCCCATGAGAGCGAAAATTCTATTTTTGGATTCATCAATTCTATAGGGAGGTTCGAGAACCATTTTATTGTGAGAACGTGAGAAACAAAAATGATGAATTCGGTGAAAGTTGATGAATTTGGAAAATTGATGAATCCAAAAATAGAATTTTTCTCATGGATTCGAACCGGGTGAAAATTCAATTGTTGAATTCATTAAATTTCTCAACGGATTCATCAACTTTCATAACTAATTCATTTGGTTCTTAGTTTTATGATAAGAATTCTCATTAACCAACTCTATATATATATATAAATCCTTGTAATTAGGTTTAGTTTTTGGTTATTCGGTATTTTCACTTCTAGAACTAAATATTTTAAAATTTAAAACCAAAATCAAACTGAACATAAAAATAATCGAACCAAATTTATGTTTCGATTTGATTTGCTTTGAATATGTCCAACTCTATTTCAAGATTAGTGTGAATCTAGTCAAGATTGATTAGATGTGTATTGATGTTAAACTAGAGAATTTCATGATCAATGCTGCTGATCTAATTACTTTATATATTTTTGTACTTTAATAGCTGTAACAAGGTATTTATGATTCTAATTACAAGAATTAGAGAACTTTAATAAAAGATTACAAGTGCTTAAATTCTTACTGTTTCAACTGCGAGGCACGCTTACCATATATATATGAGGCATGCTGAGTCGTCCAAATCACACAAATAATTTTTATTTGACTTTTTGTGACTATTTTGGTAAAAATTGTAGCTTAATATCATGACGACGTTATTCAAATAGTTAAAAAAGCATGGAAAAAAATTTTAATCGTTTCGTCCACCAAAAATTGTATTTAATTTTTTCTAGGACGTCCATCAAAAGTTTGTATTTTTTATTTTTGGAAACATCAACTATCTTCAATTTATCATTTATTTACAAAAAAACCACATATGCCCCATTTTTTTTACTCCCACTATCAATTAATATATCCATTTATTATCTTCACTCACTTTACATTCCTTAAAACTTATGCCACCAAAACAATGCAAGCTTTTGACGGACGGAGGGAGTACTTTTTATGGAGTATCTATGGACTATCGCCTTTTTATTTTGAGAAAAGTTTTTATATAATAGTAAAGTTAAGGAATGTCAATTATAGCATTAAATAAAAATGTCAATTATAAGCCACTGCGGCCTATTGGGACTATTATCACCAAATAGTACCAATAGATGGTTGGATCTATTGGTACTATTTGGTGATATAATTGACATTTTGTTGATATTATAATTGACATTCTTAACTTGATGACTATATATATGAATTTCCACTTTTATTTTTCTGCACTAAATGAGGCTTTATTTTACTAGAATATGCAGTGTATCAAAATAGGCAATCGGCAGCCTTTTTCTAACTAAAACTATTCTAATGATTCCAATATATTTTTTATTTTTATTTTCAGTTTTTTAAGAAGAAACATACTGCTTCGCAATATCTCATGACTCACCTAATGATTCTCTTCATCAAATTTGTGTTTCCCACAGTATCCGGACTTAACTATACTCTGAGAGTGGGGTTTAAGTAAAAATTATTTTTTAATATGAAAATGAAAACTATAAGAATTTGTCATGAACAAAATGAATTTAATATGAAAGTTGATGCAACTATTATGAAAATTATTGAATCAAAAATTCAGAATTTTTTAGAATTTTCGCCTAGGTTCGAATCCCATAAGAGACGAAAATTCTAGTTTTTGGATTCAGTAATTTTCTCGACGGATTCATCAACTTTTACAATGAATTCATCATTTTTGGTTCTCACGTTCACATGATAAAATTGATTTTACATTAACCCCTATATATATAATCTTTTAAATAGTAATAAATGAGTATAAAGAATACGGTGAAGATCAAAAAGAAGAAAAACTAATGATATCTCAATAGAAAGAAAAGACATTGAAATTTGCTTTCACTTTGAGATATTCTACTTTTATCATAATTTGTACCATGATCTTATTTTGGTAACCATGTCACATCTAAGTTCTACTTCAACAATAACATATACACACACACACAAATACTAGTTAAACAAAATATAAAATCTAAACGAGAGCTAGTGGAATCGATGCTTTTGACCGATTCGTCTATAATGATATAACTATAAGCATAGTTTGGCATTAGATTCCAATTGTTATGATTTTGCGTATCTATTAGGAAAAGGTGGTTGGTAGGGAATATCTCGACATTGGGAATCCACATCCTAATTTCTTGTTTTGATATGATTAGTGGGACGGCAAAATGATTGGACTATTTGCTAATTATTTGCGAAGTATGTCACAGCCACCCATATGTTTTTCAATAATTTCATAGTAATATGATTATTAATTGTGGAAGAAATTTAGGTAAAACACTACCCGTGCTATGTATTTGGATCATTTCTAACATTCATCTTGAAAAGTCTCAATTTTGACCACGGGGGAGTGCCACTAACAATTTTAAAATCGAATTTTATTTAAGCCGACTAATGAAGGATTCTAAAATAATATTAATAGTTTTATAAAAAAATACAGATTTTTTATGATGGAATAAGCTGGATTATTTTATCAGGAATAAAATTAAATAAAATTCTTTTAATTTCACAACAGAAATTGTTATGGATTTAAAATATATATTTTTATCGTCGTAAATATGTTGTTATTCCATTGTTAATATAGACATTTAACGTTGACTTTATTTCCATCGTTAAATTTATCATAAATGTCATTTTTTGTAGTGTCGGGGCTGTTGGTAGACAAGATAAGATATATCAAGATATATAGGGAATAAGATAACATGTGAGATTGATATCATATCTTATTGTTTGGTACATAAGATAGAAAACTTCGATACCATAAATTACATGTTTGATACAAGAACTTATAACTGAAATTAAGTCACAAAATTACAATTTTAACTTCACCTACAGTTGAAACTCTGGTTTCCCAGGATAATTTCCTATGCAGTTTTCAAAGAATTTGTGAGATGTGCCTTCAATATATCTCATCCAACTAACCAGTAGCTTTCAAGAAGTTCGGCAGTTCGACAGTTCGGACATTTCGGCAGTTCGGCAGCTCGGTCAATTCGGTTAGTTCGGCAGTTAGGCAGCTCGGTCAGTTCGGCCGTTACGGTCTAGTTGAGTGTTTATAAAAGGTAGCTCTTCGACATGGGAAGTGGTGCTCATTCATTATACATATGAGAGTTTATTTTTCAAAAGGAAGACATATATAGATTGAGAAGTGCAGATTGTATCTTCATAGTAGAAGAGCAAAGGCTCTCGTGTGAATTCTATATTGTAATCTTCTTCTCCACATGCATATAGTAAAATCATTTTTCTCTCCGTGGACGTAGATCGAAAGATCGAACCACGTAAACCTCTGTGTTTTCTTTGCTTGCATATCTTGATTGCAAAATCAACATTTTTGAGAGAATCTTGTTCAAGAACTAACAATTGGCGCCGTCTGTGGGAATCTTGACGATCGAAGATGACTTCGCAAAATTCGAAGCTGAGAAATTCTCGGGGAAGAATGATTTTGGATTATGGAGAATCAAGATGAAAGCCCTCCTAATACAACAGGGTTTGGGCGACGCATTGAAGGGAGAAAAGGCTTTATCCGAATCATTGTCGAAAGCTTAAAAGACTGAAATCTTGGAGAAAGCACACAGTGCCATTATTCTGTGTTTGGGTGACAAAGTGTTAAGGGAGGTAGCGCGATAATCGATCGCTGCAGAAGTTTGGAACAAACTCGAGACTTTGTACATGTCAAAGTCTCTAGCCAACCGATTATATATGAAGCAGCGCCTGTATTCATGTAGATTCACAGATGACAAGGCCATTGGGGATCAGTTAGATGAATTCAACAAATCTCTGGATGATTTGGAAAATCTTGATGTGATGCTTGATGATGAAGACAAGGCAATCTTGTTGTTAAACGCTACCCAAAAGTTTTGAACACCTAAAAGATGCAATGCTCTACGGAAGGGAAAATGCTATCACACTCGAAGAGGTTCAATGCGCCCAAAGAGCAAAGGAATTGCAAAAAGAGCATCGAGGGTAAACCTGATGGAGATGCTGAAGGATTGAACATAAAGAAGTTCAAGAATAAGTTCAAGAAACAAAATCAATTCCAGCAGAGAAAGATCGTGCATGGAAGAGGAAAAGATCTTGATACAAAAGAAACTCGAAAATACCATCACTGTAAGAAACCTGGGCATTTAAGGAAAGACTGCTATGCTTGGAAAAGGCTTCAAGCTGAAAAGGCAAAGCCACCCTCACGACAGAACAGATGGAGAAAAGTGATGATGGTGAAATTATGAACGTATGTGACAGTAACATTGAGAATGCGTGGATCATTGACTCTGGTTACAGCTTCCACATGTGCCCATACAAGGAATGGTTCGTGGATTTTAAAGCTCAAGAGATGGGATCTGTCCTCCTAGGAAATGACCAGGTATGCCAAGTAAAAGGAATAGGAAATATCAAGTTGAAGGTACATGACGATTCCATTAAAATTCTGTCTAGGGTTAGATTCATTCCTCAACTTAAAAGAAATCTTATTTCATTACGCATGTTGGAGTCAAAAGGTTTTAATTTAAAATCTGAAAATGGATGTATATTTGTCATGAAAAATGATAGGGTAATGATGAAGGGAATTAGAAGAAATAGTCTCTACTATCTGCACGCTTCTACTGTCGTGGGTGAATCAGAAATTAGCAATGCAGATGATTCTATGATCTGGCATGAAAAGCTTTGCCACATAGGGGAAAAGGGATTAATTGAACTGCAGAAACAAAGTGTAATCAAGAATCCAAATCAGTTCAAATTAAAGACCTGCGAAGCCTGCATTTTGGGGAAGAGTAAGAAGCCGCCTTATCCAAAAGGTAAACACACATCCTTTGCACCTTTGGACTATGCCTATGCAGACTTATGGGGGCCCTCTAGAACATAAACTATAGGGGGTGGAAGATTTTTCTTGTCAATCATAGATGACTATTCAAGAAAAACCTGGATATACATTTTGAAGTCCAAGTCCGAGGCATTTACAAAGTTTAAACATTGGTGTGTAGAGGTGGAGGTGGAGAAAGGCAGCTCTCTAAAATGTTTAAGGACAGATAATGGTTTGGAATTTCTGTCTTCGGAATTCATAAACTTTTGCCGTGATAAAGGGATCAAGAGACATATGTCAGTTCCAGGAAACCCCCAACAAAATGGTGTTGTCGAAAGAATGAATAGAACTATTTTGGAAAGGGTAAGGTGCATGATCATAAGGTCAGGATTACCGAGAAAATTCTGGGGAGAAGTGGCAAATACGACTGTACATCAGATAAACAAATGTCCATCTAGCGCTATTGAGTTCCACACTCCAGATTATATGTGGTATGGAACTAATGGAGACTACTCAATGATGAGAGTGTTTGGATGTTTGGCATATGCGCATAAGAAGCAGGATAAACTGGAAGCAAGGACACAAAGGTGTTTAATGCTAGGATATGAAAAAGGAGTGAAAGGATACAGACTTTGGAACTTAGATTCTGGAGAACAAAAATATTGATCAACCGTGATGTGGTATTTAGAGAGGATGTATTTCCATTGCTTAAGACAGAGGCTGGAAAGAACAGTGATCCGTATCAAGAAAGCTTCAGAAAAGGTCTTGAGGTGGAGCTTGAAATGAGCCCAGAATTCCATAAGAATTCAAGGAATGAGCATCAAGACCATATAAACCTGAAGGATGAAGAAAGGAATGCCAGTAGTGATGATGAGTTAAGAAATTATCAGCTGGTCAGGGATAGAGCTAAAAGAGTATCCAAACCTACGATGAGATATGGAAATGCAGACATGGTAGCTTATGCCTTGAACACGGCAGATGATTTGGAATACCAAGAACCTAGAAGTTATGTGAAGCTTTGAAAGGTAATGAAGCAAAAGATTGGTTAAAGGCTATGAATGACGAGCTAGAATCTCTTTATAGAAATAAGACATGGATATTGGTGGATAGACCAAAGATGCAGAAAGTCATAGGATGTAAATGGATTTTCAAGAAGAAAGTCGAAGTTGGAAAAACTGAGCAAATAAGGTATAAAGCAAGATTAGTTGCAAAGGGATACACTCAAAAGGAAGGGATCGATTTCAATGAAGTTTTTTCACCGGTAGTAAAGCATTGCTCTATAAGAATTTTACTGTCTATAGTTGCTCAATTTGACCTGGAGCTTGAACAACTAGACGTAAAGACAGCTTTCTTGAATGGAGATTTGGAAGAAACGATCTATATCGAGAAGCCTGATGGTTTTATTCAGCCTGAGCATAAAGACAAAGTGTGTCTTCTAAAGAAGTCTCTATATGGACTTAAGCAAAGTTCAAGACAATGGAATAAAAAATTCGACGATTTCATGAGCAAGATTGGATATGTCAGATCAAAGTATGACACTTGTGTGTATGTAAAACGCACAGAAGATGGAGACAAAATGTTTCTATTACTGTACTTAGACGACATGCTGATAGCCGAAAGCAATAGAACGAGTATTGAAGATCTCAAAAGGAAGCTTCAATCAGTTTTTGAAATGAAGCTCCTTGGTAATGCCAAAAGAATACTGGGAATGGACATTATTAGAGATAGAGAAAATGGGAAACTATGGCTGAAGCAAGAAGACTACATTTTGAAGGTGTTAAGGAGATTCAGAATGCATGAATGCAAATCTGTCACGACTCCTATGGCGCAGCATACAAAACTTTCTGAAACTCAGAAACCAAACATTGAAGCTGAGAAGATTGAGATGAGTAACGTGCCTTATGCAAATGCTATTGGGAGTGTCATGTACACCATGGTGTGTACAAGACCTGACGTGGCTCATGCCTTAAGCGTGGCTAGCCGGTTCATGACAGAACCTGGGAAAGACCACTGGGAGGCATTAAAATGGATAATGAGATATATCCGAGGAACAGCTAGAGTTGGAATATTATTCCAGAAAGTTGAAGATAAGTATGCAGACCCCCTATTTGGTTATGTGGATTCAGATTTTGCATCTAATATAGACAGCAGAAAATCTCAAACGGGCTACATATTTACTTTGTTCGGATCTACAGTCAGTTGGAAATCGATGTTGCAAAGTGTCGTAGCTCTTTCGACTACTAAAGCCGAGTTCATGGCTATGACAAAAGCGGTTAAAGAAGCAATATGGCTGAAAGGGATGATAAGTGAATTTGGAATAGATCAAGAAGTTGTGGAGATAGAATGTGACAACCAGAGTGCTCTACATCTAACCAAGCATCATGTGTTTCATGAAAGATCAAAACACATTGATGTAAGATATCACTTCGTGCGAGACGTGGTGAACAAGGGAGTTGTAAAAGTAACTAAGATAGCTACCGAAGAGAATGCTGCAGACGCATTGACTAAGGCTCTACCATCATCTAAATTCAGATATTGCATGGAGTTAGTGAAAGTTATTCACTATGAGAAATAAGAGAGGAAGGATATGATTATGCTATATTGAGGCAAGGTGGAGATTTGTGAGATGTGCCTTCAATATATCTCATCCAACTAACCAGTAGCTTTCAACAAGTTCGGCAGTTCGACAGTTCGGACATTTCGATAGTTCGCCAGCTCGGTCAGTTCGGTTAGTTCGGCAGTTAGGCAGCTCGGTCAGTTCGGCCGTTACGGTCTAGTTGAGTGTTTATAAAAGGTAGCTCTTCGACATGGGAAGTGGTGCTCATTCATTATACGTATGAGAGTTTATTTTTCAAGAGGAAGACAGATATAGATTGAGAAGTGCAGATTGTATCTTCATAGTAGAAGAGCAAAGGCTCTAGTGTGAATTCTATATTGTAATCTTCTTCTCCACATACATATAGTAAAATTATTTTTCTCTCCGTGGACATAGATCGAAAAATCGAACCACGTAAACCTCTGTGTTTTCTTTGCTTGCATATCTTGATTGCAAAATCAACATTCTTGAGAGAATCTTGTTCAAGAACTAACAGAATTACTCCCTCCTCCCCCAAAAAAAGAAAAGAAAAAGGCATCTTCGTTTTCCTTCTCAAAAAGGTCAAGACTTGAGCTTCAACGCCAAACAAAAAGATAAAAGAGGAGAATTGTAGAGCCAACAGATCAATAGAGATAGTCACCATGATCGTCTTGGTGGTGAGGCGGGGGAAAGCAGAAGAGAGGCGGAGGACTTCAACATCACTCAACCGTTACGAAAAACAGACTAAAAAATTGACATACCTCTGCCGAAAGCTCCACCAACCCCACCACCAGTGGGCTGTTGAACACCATTGATCACTATGGAAATGCTATTGGCCGACTCTTATTCTTTTTCCATTGTTGATCAATGCTTATCCGGATTGATCCATTCTTATTTTTTAGGGTAGTTTTTATAATCTGTATTACAATTCAGAAAGGAATACAGAACTTGGCTTCAACGACAGTTGCATTTACAAAATAGGAATAGTAAAATATAAATGGGCTTTTGAATAAAGTAGACCTGGAAGATAAGAATCTAGTGTATCAAACAAACAAATAAGACCAGATATATTAGCTATCTAAGGCTTATCTTGGCTACCAAATAGGGCCTTAGGATATAATTTATATAACTCAAGTTTACTGCATGTACTTAGAGGGTGTTTGGCTGAGCTTATAAGCTCTTTAAAAGCGACTTATAAGTTGTTTAGGAGCTTATAAGTCGTTGCAAAGTGTTTGGCAAAATAAGTTCCTAAACAAATTTTATAAGTCGTGAAAATAAGCTCCAACAACTTATAAGCTCCTCTAAAAATAAGTTGATCAACCCTAACTTATTTTTTCATAAACTTATAAGCAATCATGAATTTACCAAAATAACCTTATTATAGTTCGTTATTTCCTACACATACACTATCATCACATCTCGTCAATTTTATCTCTCTAACTATGATTTTCTCTCTCTAACTCACGATTCTTTCTCTAGCTTATAAGATCAATTATCCAAACACTTTAACAACTTATAAGCACTTGAGACATTAATTCTTATAAGCGCTTGAAACATCTTATAAGCTCTTGGACCTTATAAGCTCTCTAAAATAAGCTTAGCCAAAACACCCCCTTAGCATCTTCGTTTCTTTCTTCGTTTAGAATTTTTCTTAAAAATATTTATGAAGTTTGAACCTATGTGTTTTTACGGTCACGAGGCTATCAAGTCCATCAACTTTGTATTTGTTTTGGAATACAATCCTTCAAAAATACGTGTATGTTTCAGATTTGAAATAAATTATTCTAATTCTTTATCTCACTTTTTTAAGAATAATTATCACTTTATGTATCGTACTGTTGAAACAATTTCACAAATATATTCCATCATTTAATTAATTACATTGAAACCCATTTTTTCACTTTTATTTTATCAAACCTAGTCTCCATTGAAAATTTCAGTCTAACTGGAGCAGCAGAAACGTTGAAATTACACGTCAAATATGAAAAGCTGGGCCTAAAAAAGAAATGGGTCATCTGATTAGTTTTGTGCTGAAACCAATAAAATTCTACAAATAGCCTCTCTCTGTCTCATCATATCCATATGAAGCAGAGAGAGAGAGAGAGAGAGAGAGCAGATAGGCGTTGCTCACAAAAAATCAAGAAATATGCAACATGTATGCTAAAGTTGATTTTGCCCCTGAACTGAAGCAAGAACAAGTTAGTACAGTTAAGACAAACCTGGCAATATTAATCAAATCATACACGAATTTGTTCCAAGAAAAAAAAAGGCTCGAACGAAAAACCAAAACATATTATCACAAATACAACCGCTAATCTGCATCCATTTCTTCAAGTGCGGCTTTAGCTGCTGATTTACCTTCCTCTAATAGAATATCCGGGATCTGGTACACAAACATACTCAACCGGATCAACTTCTTACCACGGAGGAGTCGGGGCAAGGTCGAGTCGATTCTATTCAACAAACAAAATGTCTAAGCAGTAAGCAGACATATACTAGCATCCACCACCAACTTAAGGGGGTGTTTGGCTAAGCTTATTTTAAAGAGCTTATAAGCTCCAAGAGCTTATAAGATGTTTCAAGAGCTTATAAGAGGTAATATTTCAAGAACTTATAAGTTGTTAAAGTGTTTCAACGTGAATATAAACATACATAGCATGCCATCGCATAATTTAAACATCCACGATATGCATATGAACGATAAAAATAAAATAAAACGCTCATCGCGCCCAATCGTGAAAACCCGCACATTTAAATCTAATCTATTACATAGATTTACAAAGCATGCAATTAAACTGGAACGGGCCTCGCGTGCACGGCACGGACCGGATTCAACAATGGGCCTCAAGGCACGGGCACGGACGGAAAATCAGGGTCCGGGCCGGTCGGCTTGCGGCGTGGCCGCTGGCAAAGCCAAGCTGCCATACCAGAGCCGTCACAGAAATTTCGCGGTTACCTCATGGTCGCACGCTATCGCGACCCGCCGAAAGCACGCTGCTGCGACGCCCTCGCGCCGCTCGAATCGCCGATGAAGACGCCGCCAGCCGCTATACCGCGATCGGAAGTCCGCTCGCCGGGCCGGCCGCGCCGAACGCGCGCCGCCGCCCGCTAGCTCAGACGGCCAAGCGACCTCGCTGGTAATCCTCGATCATGAGCTCGCTAGCGCCAGTATCTCGCAGGTAACGCGCGCCTGTCCGCTCGCAGCCTCGCGACGCCTCGCGATCGCGAGGCTACGCCATGAAACCACCCAGACACCGAGAGACCGTTTTCCCGCTGTTGTTCTTCGTTCTTTTCGTCGTTCTTCTTTACGTATAAGATTTACATAATAAAATCTAATCTAACCACGGATTTTCTCATGGTGTGAAAACAAAACCAACAAAATAATAAACGAGCCAAGATGAACGATGATCCACAATTATTAAAACGCACGAATAATCAAACGTGAATTAATCCAACAGAGCCAAGATTTCGATCCAAGCTTTGATACCAATTGTAGGGAAAACATATGTTAACCTCGCCCGAGGATCCATCTCGGGTGTTTAATTCACCATACATTGATTATAAACCCAAGCACGCGCTATATAATTAAATCGCAACACGAGGGGTTTTCACGTGTTTACCTTTCGATCCAAGAGGTCGATGGAGCGAGATGAATGGATCGAACGGATCTGACTCGTGCTTCGACCTTCCGGACTGTATCCTCGCCGCCCAATCTCCAACGCCGGTGAGGACGATCTATGGAGAATGCTTCGAAAATCATCACCCTTGCTCTACACAATTTTCGAGAACTACACTTCTTGAGAGTGAGATGGCCGAAAATATGCTTGGTTAATTATGTGAGCATTAACCTAGACTTTATCTCATACCTTATATTTATAATGCACTACCTTAATCCCATATGGAAATTACCATAATCCTATATGGAAATTACCATAATCCTATATGAAAAATTACCATAATCTTAGGATTATTTCCATACTCTCAGGATTATTTCCATACTCTCGTGATTATTACCATAATCTTATATGGAAAGGATCTATGCATATACTATAAATATAATATTATCCTTGTGAGATAAAGAGAATAAAATCTCGCTTTAGAGAGCATAGACGGGCGCCGATTTTCATACAAGCTAAAGACGGCGGATACAATTTGGATCAAATGCAAGGAATAAAGACGGGCCTCAAATAAATTAATTATCTTATGTTCACCCGTAACATAAATTAATTTATAAACATTCGATCATGCCACCAGAGAAAGAATGTCGATTTACCCTTTATTACCGAAGTTGAGTCTGCTTGCACTTAGACATTACGTATCCATGATTTAAGATATCGAACGTCCATTAATCATTTATAGCAATGGATCGCTTAAAACGATTACATAACTTCATTTCCTTAAGTACCACTCAACCTTATTATTGTACTCGAAGCTAACTCAACCGGCGTTTAGTACAATAAACCTTTCGAGCTCCTAAGGGACGCCATCATCCTAAACGGATACGTGACTGACACAGATAACTAGCGTGACATACAAGACAGCCACCACCCAAGATGCGGAGAATCTTGGGTTGAGAATATATAACCTCACTCATAACAAGTCAAAGTGATGGTCAAGAACTCATACTCACCTAATACCTTATCGAGGTTTAGATCATCGTAGTCACCGAGATCTTGGTTCTTCACGACGGTCGAAAAGAAGAACACATCTCATCAGTGATCCTTCAATACGCCAGACGCATCAAGATAGACAAGCAACCAAGTCAAGTCACTTCTTATCTATACCGGCAGCCTAAACCGACAACTCGCCCTTAAGTCGCCTCAACCGTGAAACTTTTATATCTCATTGCTTCGACCAATCATACGTACTCGTGATCTTCTACACATCGTATGATCTAACTTATATACGAGATAAGGGACACGGATATATGCAATCAAGTATTCAAACTCGATAGGAGATTGTATAATGGTAACAGAAACATTGTATACAAGCTCAACCAAACCGCCAAGATACAACCAACAAGAACAAGTTAGTGCAGCTAAGACAAACTCGGCAATATTAATCAAATCATACACTAATTTGTTCCAAGAAAAAAAAGGCTCGAACGAAAAACCAAAACATATTATCACAAATACAAACGCTAACTGCATCCATTTCTTCGTGCGGCTTTAGTCACGATAATCTTATTTTAAAGAGCTTATAAGCTCCAAGAGCTTATAAGATGTTTCAAGAGCTTATAAGAGGTCATGTTTCAAGAACTTATAAGTTGTTAAAGTGTTTGGATAATTGATCTTATAAGTTAGAGAAAGAATCGTGAGTTAAAGAGATAAAATTGATGAAAAATGAAGTTGGTAGCGTATATATAGGAAATAACGAACTATAATAATGTTATTTTGGTAAATTCATGGTTACTTATAAGCTTATGAAAAAATAAGTTGGATTTGAGCAACTTATTTTTAAGGGAGCTTATAAACTGTTGAAGCATATTTTCACAGCTTATAAGCTGTTTAGGAGCTTATTTTGCCAAACACTTTGCAACAGCTTATAAGCTCCTAAACTGCTTATAAGCGGTTTTAAAGAGTTTATAACTCAGCCAAACACCCTCTAAATCTTTGCAAAGCCTACTAACGCAACACGATAATATTTTTTTATCACAGTCCATGCAAATGATGCGAGCTCACAAACTTGTAAATAACTTCATGCTCTTAAACTCAGTTACCAAATCAACATTTATATAGTTCACTGAAAACAATACAAGGAACTACGCTATGATATGTGGATAATCTAGAAGGCCCCTAGCAAAATAAGGATATAGCCAAAAGGAGAAAGCAGGATTTAACAAACATTTTTTAAAAGTAGCATGCACTTGTAACTGGACTTGTATCCCGAATTGGTGTCTGGAAAAACATCTTACCTGTTTTGATGTTGACTGTTGGACTCGCCACAAACCCAACTCATCTCCAATTCAAAGGCATTGTCCTTCGCTTCATAATGTACTCCATAAATACTGCTTACCTGTAATATCCCAGAGAATTATTGCCAGTTTTGACTTCTGCTAGCTAGCTTTGATTTCCCAGTCTTGGGCCTATAACAAAAATGCCTAACTCCAGAACAAGTGAACAACATTAGTTATATCAGCAGGGCAATCATTAGAAGTTTTGAGATCTAATCAAAACACTCAGTTAAGATAGAACTATTCCCATCAGATTAGGAATTCTCCCAACAGTTTGATACTAGTGAGATGATTGAAAATTGACTAAGCCATATTTGACGAAGTGTTTTAAGCCAGTTTAAGTTTTCAGTAAGACAAATACAGTAACTGACACCAGAAAAATCGAGAGAATTAGGAGAAACCACAAGCACCACTCAAAACCTCACCCACTCTAGGAATCCACCAAGAGTTTAGAGATAAACAAGAAGATAAACTCCTTAACAAGCTTAAAGCTCAAGATAATATATATAAAATTCCAATGATCCAACTTCTTAATCATGATTCTCAGCATCACGATCCAAATGTTCGCCACGTGCAAGACGTTGCTCGAGTTGTTGTACTTGTCTCCTCAATTCCTCTAACTCGATATCACGGAGATCGTGCTCACGCCTTTGGGCTCCACCTGGATTGTTTCTTCGATGTGGCGGCATCGTGAACCTTGGCTCTGATACCACTTGACACCAAAAAAATCGAGAGAATTAGGAGAAACCACAAGCACCACTCAAAACCTCACCCAATCTAGGAATCCACCAAGAGTTTAGAGATAAACAAGAAGATAAACTCCTTAACAAGCTTAAAGCTCAAGATAATATATATAAAATTCCAATGATCCACCCATCTATTACATACGAGGTTTTTTTATAGGCAAAAGCTAAAAAATGAAAAGACGTGAACTTAATAAATAAAGATCTTAATGAGGAATGTATAAAGGTTGATGAACAATGAATTTGGATTTAAAAGTTGCCAAAGAAACCAAAAATTGGAGAGTTTTCCAAATTCCCGTAGGCATGTAGCAGTCTGGCAGCCTCCACTCAAAGTGTCATAACTTCCTCCACACTTAATATTTTTGAGTGCTGTTTTTTTTTGCTAGAAACTAGACTCATTTGGCCTTCCAATGGTATATTGCATGTCTCCTAACTCATAGCCAATGAAAGCAGTTTATTTCTTGAAGTTGATATTCAAGAGCCATTTTGGCGTCATTCTCTCCGGGTTGGAAAAATTCGCCTCGAATCTTGATCGAGCTCATCGCCAACATAAGGAAAAAGATCTGAAACATTGAAAGTGTTTGAAACACCATACTCTACAGGAAGATCCACCTTGTAAGTATTATCTCACCGTAGCATCAAAAACTTGTCGAATGTGCTCCAAATGTTCTTCCAGGCTGGAACTATAAATAAGAATATCGTCAAAGTAGACCACAATTTTTTTCCAATAAATGGCTTAAATACATGATTCATAAGCCGCATAAAAGTAGAAGGGGCATTAGAAAGATCGAACGGCATAACCATCCACTCGTAGAGACCATCTCTTGTTTTGAATGTCGTTTTCCACTCATCTCCTGGTCTCATGCGTATTTGATGGTAACCACTCCGAAGATCAATCTTGGAACCAATCTTGAAACCATGTAGTTGATCAAGAAGGTCATCAAGTCGAGGGATAGGAAAGCGGTATTTAATCGTGATTTTATTCACCGCTCTACTATCGATGCACATATGCCATGAATTATCTTTCTTTGGTACAAGAAGGGCTGGGACAGCGCATGGACTCTTACTTTCTTGCACAAGAACTTTAACCAAAAGGTCGTCAACTTGTCGTTGTAGCTCTTCGTGCTCCTTAGGACTCATTCGGTAGGCTGCCTTGTTCGGAATTGATGCGTCTGGAATTAGATCAATGCAATATTGAATCTTCACATTGGAGGTAGCCCCGATGGAATATCTTTAGGTACCACATCTTGAAATTCTTGGAGAAGTGGCTGAACTTGTAATGGGATAGCAAGAACCAAAACCACCAAAGCAAAGGCCTTCATCGACTCACACAGTGCCCTTTCAACTTGAGATTTGAAGAGCAGATTATTTCCCTCACCTGTTGAAGGTTTAGGAACATTCTCCATTCTGGAAGAAGCCAAAATGATCTTCTCACCATCTTTGATAAATATCTTTGAGACCATCGTGATGTGTTTTCCTATCATATTGCCAAGGTCTACCAAGAAGCAAATGACATGCATCCATGGGAATAACATCACACCAGACTTCATCCTTATATTTTTTTCCAATTGAAAATTGAATAAGACATCTTTTTGTTACCTTGACCTCAGTTCCCTTTCGCAGCCATGAAAGCTTGTATGGTTTAGGATGGTCTTCAGTTTTTAGCTTCAGTTTCTCAACCATCGTAGAAGCCACAACATTCTCACAGTCTTCCTCCATCTATAATGACGCTGCACACTTCGCCATGAGAAGTGCATCTATTATGAAAAATGTTGTTCCGAAGACACGAATCATCTTCCACATAGCAAGCATTGAGGCTTCGCCGAACCACCAAAGCTTCTCCGTATTCCTCGTACGTGATTTCTTCTTCCTCGTTGGCATCATCATATATTGGTGCTATCTCATAAGGATCTTCATCAATCTCTTCTTCAACAAGCGTGATGATTCTTCGATTTGGACAATCCGCAGCGAAGTGTCCAAAACCTTTACACTTGAAACATGATTTTTGGTTGTTAGAGACACTTGGTTTCATAGGGCTTGCACTGCTCTCCTTGCTTGCAGCAATCTTCTCTTTTCCGTCATTCACTGGTATATTTTTCGATGAATATGTACTTCCTCGATTAAAAGTACTCTTATTTGAAGAGAAGCGACCACCAAACCGACTTGAATCTTTTTGTTGTTTCTCCACCTTGAGAGCCAGCTTAAATACGTCATTGTAAGTCCAATATGGATGCAATTGAACAACATTCCCAATTTCGTATCTAAGGCCTTCAAGAAATCGAGCAATAATTTGTTCGTCAGGCTCCATAATGTCGCACTTCATCATAAGATTTTCAAATTTTGATATGTAATCCTCCACAGATAGCTCCATTTGCTTGAAGTTGTGATATTTGAGAAAAATATCTTGACGGTAGTTATCCGGCAAGAATTTTCTGCGTAGCTCCTTCTTCATCTTGCTCCATGTTTTGATCTTTTGCTTGCCATCACGCATACACTGCTTATTTAGATGTTCCCACCAAAGAGATGCATACTTTTTTAATTTGGTAGCAACAAATTTCACCTTAAGATCTTCCAAGACTTCTTTGAATTCAAAGACTCTCTCAACAGAGTTGAGCCAATCTAAGAATTCATCAGATCATTTCTCCCAATAAAATCGAATATCAACTTTGAAGTCGAAGACTTCTCTCGAACGTTGTTCCTTGGAGCTCTACGATCACGGATTGAATTATCACTTGAGTCACCATTCTCCTCACCATGAAAAGGATTAAAATCCGCTTCACGGTTTGAAGATTCAACTTTTGAATCATGATTCTCAGCATCACGATCCAAATGTTCGCCACGTGCAAGACGTTGCTCGAGTTGTTGTACTTGTCTCCTCAATTTCTCTAACTCGATATCACGAGATTGCGCTCATGCCTTTGGGCTCCACCCGGATTGTTTCTTTTACGTGGCGGCATCGCAAACTTTGGATCTGATACCACTTGACACCGGAAAAATTGAGAGAATTAGGAGAAACCATAAGCACCACTCAAAACCTAACCCACTCTAGGAATCCACCAAGAGTTTAGAGATAAACAAGAAGATAAACTCCTTAACAAGCTTAAAGCTCAAGACAATATATATAAAATTCCAATGATCCCCCCATCTATTACATACGAGGCTTTTTTATAGGCAAAAGCTGAAAAATGAAAAGACATGAACTTAATAAATAAAGATCTTAATGAGGAATGTTTAAAGGTTGATGAGCAATGAATTTGGATTCAAAAGTTGCCAAAGAAACCAAAACTTGAGAGTTTTCCAAATTCCGTAGCACGTGTAGCACTGGCAAACCTCTACTCAAAGTGTCATAACTTCTCCACACTTAATATTTTTAGTCTTAGTTTTTGCTAGAAACTAGACTACTTTGGCCTTCCGATGGTATATTGCATGTCTCCTAACTCATAGCCAATGAAAACAGTTTATTTCTTGAAGTTGATAGTTTAGCAGGCCATTTCGGCGTCAGTAACTACCATATTCCATAAGCACATCAGTTATCAGTCCAACTGACCAATAGCCTCAGCAGTCAGTAGGTTTGCTAACTAATATTACTCAGTACAAGACTTTCTTTATCTCGAATCGCCAGAAGATCGACATCGGTCTTTGAAATACCGCCATTCTGACACGCTTATAGCCCGTAGCCAATCAATCTTATGAATTGAAAAAGTTTTAAATTTATCTAATTGATTTATCCTCCCCCTTATACTAATACGTACCCCGAGGAACTCATCATATATAATATTAATAGGAAATCTGGTAAATACAATGGTGGTGCCAATTGTAAAGTATTTAAAATCGAACAAAAATTATTATTATTATTATTATTATTATTAGAACATGTTCATTTGAAGCTTGAAATAGAAATATGACTTTTATAATTCAAAGTTTTATTTAATATCATTTTTAATACAAACATTATAATTTGATACTTTCTAGAAAATTGTTCGAGAAAAAAGAACCAGGAGTTGACAATATATACTATCAAGTTAATTAAAATTATTGGATCGAATTTGGCGATGATTATTACATAAAAATAGGAATACGAATATAGGTAGGGGTGAGCAAAATATCCAAAAATCAAATAATCAAACTAAACAGAAAAAATCAAATTTTGTTTGGCTAATTCGATTTTCGATCGGTTCGAAAAAAATTAATCGAAAACCGAATATATATATATATATATATATATATATATATATATATATATAATATTTTTTATTTATTTTGAATTATAATTTTAATATATCAATACCATTAATCATATTTATTTCTCTCTCTCTATCTCTCTATTATATCAATATAAAATATTTGCAAAATATAATATTATTTATTTATATCAATATATTATTATTAATTAGTTTTTTGTATATGTAACATATAAAATATATTTTTATATATTATATTAATATATAATTATTTATTTATTTATTCAAAAAAAATTCTAAATATTTTTTTAACCGAAATAACCGAAACATATTTTTGTTATTTCGATTCGGGTACCGAATAAAATTTGATTCGGTTCAGTTATTTAAAAAAAAAATTGTTAATTCGATTCGATTATTTTTTTCATCCAAAACCGACCGAATAACCTAATATTTACCCCTAATTATAGGAGTACTGTTGCAAATCACTCCATATCATTATCAATTTTGTAATATTCAATTAGAGGTGTCAAATGGACGGATTGGGCCGGCCCAATCCAAGTCCACTGAGCTTTTTATAAAAATACGGGCTAGGTCGGGTTGGGCCAGAAAAATTGAGACCCAATCAATTCCAAAATAAACTTTTAGTATAAGTTTTTTCGGGTGAGGCCGGATTGGACGGGCAATAATTTTGCCACCTCTATATTCAACTATTGCTTTTATTAGTACATTTGACAAAATGCTCATGGTGTAAGTTGAATTTTTGAGGTGATAATTCGATTGCATATAGAAAATTAAATGCTATTAAATACAGAGTTGCAGCAATTTGAGCCATTAATTTTACAACCTCATTTCTTACTTGTTCTCACTTCTCAGTGAAATACATGTATATGCATGTGATAATTGACAAATTATTTTTTGATTTGAATTTCTTTTCGTGCAAAATTATTTGATCTTAGAAACCATGGGCAAGTTAATTACTAGCTGTTGGGCCCCACACTAGTAATTGAATGTGTTAGGTTATGATGAAACAGTGACTAGAACTTAATTAATTAACTATATCCAAGTTACCATATATATGAATATGTGAGTAGTATCACTGAGCGTATAATTTATGTTAGAAAATTTATTTTCTTATTATTTTTAGTTTTTTTCTTATATCTGAGTAATTGCAATTAAAATGATCAAATTTACAAATTACATCAAAATAGAAGTCCAATTTGTTTTATATCCCTTTCTTCTCTTTCAATTAAAAGGGAAAAATAAATCAACCTTTATTTTCTTTATGCAATTATAAATCTTATAATCCTTATTACAATTTTGCAAAACTTAAAATAAGAAATAAAAGGTAAATAGTGACGTAGACTAAACGTCGTCTATAATGCTCACAAATGTTGTCCGGCATATTGAACCCCCTCTCTATATTATATATATAATATTTATTTATATTCATGCCGTACAAAATCACAAATAGATGCAATTGAAAGACTAATTTTCAAATTTTAAGTTCTATCACTCTTCGTTTGGAAATAAACTTGTATATGTAAAATAAATGCTAAAATAACGGAAGATACAACTATTTATAAATTTACCCCTTAGGGTTTAAGATTTGACGATAACTCCACATGAAATATGTCGGATAACATCTATAAAAATACGATAACTCCACATGCAAATGAAGTATTGAACTTCTGAAACGAGAGGAGAGACACATTTGGATTTGGTTACCAATAAATTGTCATCTAATTAATAAAACAAAATTGCCAAATTAAGCAAGGTGAACATCTCAATAATTGTACTATTTATGATAACCACAGTTTGAAGTTTCAACGCATGTAGACTTACGTACATGTAATTAATAATATAAAAATTCGTTGAGAAAAGGGGAGCAGAAACCAGTATAAATAGGGCTCATTCCCATACATTGAAATGCAGCAAATCAAAATATCAACAACACACCTAAGTTTACTCCTACCAAACCCTAGAAATGGCTCCTAAGCAAGCTCCCGCTTTGATCGTGGCGGTGGCTCTCCTCATCGCCGCCGTGACTCCTATTGCCTACGGCCAAGGGCTGGGTGCTCTGAGGATCAACGGCATTATCTGCTGCACATCCACTGGAAACTGCCCCCCTGGGTCCGTGGGCGTTCCCGGGGTGCGGGTGGGCCTGAACTGCACCACGCTCTTGGGCTCCGTCGTGACGCTCGCCCAGAACGTCACAACCGCCACCGGAGTTTTTAGCCTCAATGTCAACAGCTTACTAGGGAGGTTAGGCTCCATCATCGGCGGAATCCTACCATGCGGCGTCTTCGTTAACCTTCCGCTCAATAACACAATCTGCCCCATCTTCAACACCGCCAACGGCGTCCTCGCCGGCGTTCCCACGCTTCTGAACACCGTTCTTGATCCAGTGCTCGGACTCGTTGGGACTCTCTCGGTGCCGTTGTTTGTCAACATCACGGCTGGTTGATTATAGAATACTCTTCTCCATTTATATATAGTTGTGTGTTTGTGTTTGTGTTTGTGTGGTGTGCACGAGCTTATAAAATATAGATAAACAAGCAGCAAACATGCTTATATGCATGCAAATAATAGCTTGTTTAAGTTCGTGGGTGCTTTTGTATACGTATATTATAATTCAATAAAATATGGAGAAGATTATATATATACACATGCTTGATTTATTTAATTAATGTTGGCTTTGCTTCTTCTTTTTGCAACGATGCAATATTATGTTTTGGATAACATGCAAATTAATTTTAAAACACAATTTTCATATTACTTTTCTTAATTTCAGATATAAACGGAACTTATGGAAAATGATCGTTGATACATTATTTTGATAATTAAAATTGAATCACGAGAGACGGAGCTTTGGATAACATGTTATTCTTGAAAATTTGGTAAATGTACATTTGGCGAAATATCTCGTCAGCCAACACACATGAGCGTGTGATTAAATTATGTTTTGGTTGAAGATAATAAACGATTTTTATGATTTAGTGAATGGAAACTGATTTTAAAAAAATCTGATATATATTCAATTGAGCTGACAAATTGAGATCTAAGATGGCCAAGTTATTTGTTCTAGTTAAAAGCTGCCAGCAAATTATCCATTTAGATTTATGGGCTCGAAAATGTTCAAATTGGCAAATTAGCTATCATCTTATCCAAATAAAATTTTGAGGACAAAGAATTGAATACTTTACTAGCCTTAGTCTGAAATGTTGGAAAATATAAATTTTAAGTATGAACTTTTATTTGGAGGGTATAGGAAGAATTTTTCATTATGTGCAATGTGCAATGTGCACCGTGTGTGTGTGTGTCTATTTTTGCACAGAGAAAATGACGAGAGGGAGAGGACGGGGGAAGAGTCGAGCGACGTGTCGTTCGTAATGGAAAGAAAGATATCACTACTGCGCGGCGGCGGTGATACCGCCAAGAGAGAGAGGGAGAATGAGAGGGGGTGTCCGTATGCGTGTTTTGAGAGAGATATAGAGAGAAGATGGGGAGGCCAAGGGCGGCGGCGTGGCAACGTCGCCAGACCGGTGGCGGCAGCGACGAGTTCACCGATGAAGAAGGCTGTGCGTGTGTCCGTGTGTCTTTAGAGAGAGAGAGAGAGAGAGTACAAAGAAGGAAGTGAAGAGGGAGAGAGATGAAATGTTATGAGTTAGGGCTTGTTTTTCTATAAAATATTTTGAGCCTCTATAAAATAAGATTGGGCCCGTTTCTCTTTATAAAAATAAGTGGAAATGGACTGTTTGCTTTGCTTTCTCAAATTGAGCCCTAAATGGGCCAAAAATAATTAAGTATTGGACTATACAGATTTATTTAAGTATTGGGCTGAACTTATTTTATTCTTAGATTCCAATTAAACTCTCAAATAACCAAGTGATGGTCTAGTACAAATTATTCAGATTGGATTGTTCAAATATTTGGATAAATTATTTAACTATCGATCAATCAAAATTTTATAATTAGATCAAGATGTAGAACCAATTTAACAATTGAACCTTATCCTAAAACCTAATCACTTTAGAATTTGAATAGCACACACAAACAAAATTATACTAAGAAGTAACGATTAGAGAATTTCTTTTTAAATTTAATGATAGAATGGACGCATGTATAATTTTTTGGCATATGTCCACTAAGTACTTTTATATTTAACATTGCATGTATCTCTAAATGTGCATGTTAAAACTATGATGAACGATGTTGAAGTGCAGGGCAGACTTTTATTAACTGTATTTATAATTATCAAAATACATATTCTTACATACATATCTTATTTCAAGTCTTTCGCTGAAAACAGTTTCTTTTATATTAAATCTCATGCTATTGAACAACTATGTTTACTTGTAGTCGAACCTATGTGTTTGGTTTGTGTATGTAAGATAAACACGAATTCTAATGATCATTAATTACGTATTTTGTTTATCTTTGTTAAGGTCTGATTGTTTGGCTATAGACCGAATGTAACGATCCGATCATTTTGCCTTTTCTACTTTCCCTTATGTTAGTCGCGAATTCTTGAGTTTAGATATCATTAGCGAAATCAGTCGTGACATCATCGATGGTAGCCCTGTCACCATCTCTTTCTTTGAATTAACTCCAAGCCACAAAAATTAAAGTGCCCATACCGAAGGTGCCATTACCAAGATGTATCTTTATAACAAACTTTGAGACATTTTACATCATCATTTTGAATATTTAATTAGAAATATTCTAGACATTAACACATCATTTAGACATTGGCACATTGACAAATTAAATTTAAAACACAATTTTCATATTACTTTTCTTAATTAATGTCCAGATATAAACAGAACTTGTGGAAAATGATCGCTAATACATTATACTGATTAAAACTGAATCACGACGGATCTTTGGATACCATTTTATTCTTAAAAATATGGTAAATGTACATTTGGCCAGATATCTCGTCAGCCAACACAAATGAGCGTGTGATTAATTTATGTTTTGGTTGAAGATAATAAATGAACTTTTATGATTTAATGAATGGAAATTGATTTTAGAAAAGACAAAAAAAGGGGAAATTTTTTTAAGTACCCCATATTTTAACTTACATATTCTTTATACCCTTCATCTAAAATTATCACTCATTTTAACCAAACATACTCCATTATCCCTAACGGCAACTCTGGCATTTTTTTTGCAGTATATTTTCTTGTTTTGTGTATTGGTCAAAATTCTTAACACTTTAATCAATGATGTTCTTTTACTTTTTAAACTATAAAAACTCCTAAAACTAACACACACAAACATAAACACAAACACATTGTGCCACGCCAATCGACCTTCCTTGGACATTGGCTACCACCGGCCAACATCTCTCACACACTCACCATCGGCAACCTCCAGTGGCCACTCTCCACGGCTGACAACCACGGCCCATGGAGGCCAACGCCTTATCCCTCAAACGGTGGCCAATCCTTCTCCATCCCCCAACGATGGCCAACCCATCCCAACAATGGCCATAATATTCAATTTTAAACATACGATGTAATTAATACATAACAAAATCCTAATTAATTGTTTATAAATCATATTCAATTTTTTAAAAAAGACAAAATTCACATTCAAGCATAAAACGACGGTGGCTTTCCAAAAAATAGGTTAGCCAACCGTCAAAGTTGCCACCGACAAGGTTAGCTGCCGTTGAGCACAACTTAACGATGGCTAACCTATTTTTTGGAGAGTCACCGTCGCTTTATGCTTGAATGTGAATTTTATTTTTTTTAACTAAATATAATAAACTATTAATATTTTTTGCATAATTCGGTCACAAATTAACCTATATTTTTATACATTTTTTAACTATTCTATAATATTCATGTGAATGCAAAGGATGCGAAATATGATGGGATTACAAAATTTATATGAATTTTAATAATAAAATTAGAAATTAAATTAAAAATATATATAAAAAAAATAGGTTAGCCGCCTTTGCCCCCACTGACGGCTAAATGACGGCTAACCGGCGGACATGGCATCCAAACAACGGCTAATTAGGATAGCTTCATTCCAAATTACTTTTATTCTAAATATAAAATTTAATAGCTTTTTGTTATTCCAATTACTATTTTAAAATGATTTTCATGTGGATAATTTAAATAAGATATGTATACAAATTATTTGATTATTTTTTAAAAGCAGTTGACACAATGCATAGAGTGACGATGCGAACAATGAGGGTAATTTCATTAATTAAAGGATAATTGGGTAAGTTTGATAATAATTTTAATATGAAGGGTAGCTTAAGTATATAGTAACCAAGAATTCCGTAAAGTCAAGGGGCTAACACAACCGAATTGGTTGAGGATAGAAGATCGCGCCCACGCCGACTCAAAACCAAAAGCTCGAAAGAAGAGAGAGATAGCTACCACTGAAGGGCCCAAGGCTTGGAGTATCCAAGACAAGTCTTTCTTCATTTTTAGAGGAAGAAGCGGAACTACAAGAAAGCTTTCTTTATCTTTGATTTATGGAGACATCACATCGCTTTCTTCCTCCAAGACTATGCTACCATTAACTTAACATGCTAGCACGTCCGAAGGGTGTTGTCCGAAAGGATGGCCCCGGGCGTTGAGTTGCAGCTCCGCGATGGACGGGGATTTACAAGATCAAGCATAAAGCAGATGGCTCGGTAGAGAGATAGAAAGCTAGATTAGTAGCTAAAGGATTCATTCAATGTATGAATTATTGTAGTTCATACTGAGCTTCTTTCCTTTAAATCAAGTGCCCAGGAGGAAAATTGGAAGCGAAGGGAGCGCTCCGAAAGGGCTAGAGTCCATCGGCCGATGCAGCATCCGAGTGTGGTCCAAAGAACGAGAGAGAGTCTAGACGCCTATGATCCTGGGCGTCGTGCAAACAATGAGGGTAATTTCATCAATTAAAGGATAATTGGGTAAGTTTGATAATAATTTTATATGAAGGGTAGCTTAAGTATATATCTTTTATTTTGGAGTAATTTACGTCATTAGCACAAAAATAAGAAGCGCCAGATATAGATTTAATTGAGCTGACAAATTGAGATCTAAGACGGCCAAGTTGTTTCTTCTAGTTAAAAGCTGCCAGCAAACTATCCATTTAGATTTATGGGCTCGAAAATTTTCAAACTGGCAAATTAGCTTTCATCTTATCCATATTAAAGTTTGAGGATAAAGAATTGAATACTTTACTCAGCCGAAGTCTGAAACACTGAAACTTGTAAGCTTTTAATACCTTACAACAGTGGAAGTCTTACTACAAAAGAGATGATATTTAAGGAGGATAAATTTAAATATTTAGTTTTGTCAAAGTGTGTATAATCTATAATCGATTCTAAAATTTGCTACATTTCATATTTATTTTATTAATTTAATGTATTTTTAAGTGAAATGTGATGTGATTTTCGATATCATTGTGCTTCTTTTTTTATTAAAATTAATATATTTTGAAGTTTGAAATGAAATATGAAGTCTCCAGTCGACCACAGACAGTGTAATGGTCAATCGGAGACTTCAAAAATATTAAAATTATAGAAAAAATTTGAGATTCCAGTTAAAACCTTATTTTCGGTCGTAAAAACCTTATTTTCGATCATGAAATTATTGTCTCTGATCACGAAAATAATTATCTCCGATTGACTGGAGACAATATTTAGATCAATTTAAAGTCATCGAGATCTAGGTTCTTCACAACAGTCAGATAGAATAACTTATCTCATTGTGATCCATCAATACGTTAAAACGTACCAGAATAGACAAACAATCAAGTCAAGTTACTTCATATCTATACTGCAGCCTATACCAACAACTCGTCCTCAAGTTTTCTCGACTACGATCATTTTTATGTCTCAACTAGCTTAACCAATCATACAGACTGTTTTCACGATCGGAGACAATGTTTTCACGATCGGAAACAAGGTTTTTCATTGGAATTTCAAGTTTTTTCAAAAATTCAATATTTTTGAAGTATCCGGTCGATCACTACACTGTCTCCGGTCGATCGAAGATATTCTTCAACTTTTTGACTTAAAATATATTAAATTAATAAAATAAATATGAAGTGTAACAAATTTTTAAAATGAACATAAAGGATACACAATTTTGAAAAAATATGTATTCCTATATAATTCCTCTATATTTAATTTCTTTTGAAATCAACCCCCCAATGTCCCATTTTCCCCAACTGAAAAAGGCAGAATAAAATATTATTAAATACACATCATTGTACGCACTATTTTTTTTTTTCATCATGGGAACCGCAGCTGCTACTCTTGTGACGACCTGGGTAAATCTCGTGTTCTCATGAATAACCTACAAACCACACAAGACAAGAAACCATACTTGAAAACCAGTGTGCGCCAAATCCATAGAAGCGTTTGGTGGGGTTCAATCTATGAGCCTATCTACCATGTGAATCCACCCAACCATCGAAATTGTCTTATGAGACTGTACGAACTATTTTATTCATCAATAAAGGTGCCAAATATTCCTACCGATCGATACTGACAAACAATGTCATTGTTGGTGCCAGATACATTTTGTCAATCCAGTCAACTTAATTTCAAATCAATATTTTCCAACATCTGAATTGATTATATATATATATATATTATTCTAATGGTTGTGGATTACTAAATTATTATTGACTCAAAAGTTATGAGATCATATCTCCACCAACATCTTATAAGTTAAAGCTCATTTTTTATAGTGATTAATTTATCTGCTATATCCATGGTACTCAGGGCGGAGCTACATTGGGGCCTGGAGGACCCATGGGCTTCCCAACTTTTTTAGAAAATTACTACTATTATATATCCGTTTATAGTTTCAAAATATGTTATAGTGTAACTGGTTAAGAATCTCGCCCCCCACTCCAAGGTCGTGCGTTCGAAACCTTTCCAGGCATTCTTTTTTCTTCCTTTTCCTTTTCCTTTCTTTTCGTTTCTCTGTTTCTATCCTTCATTTCTCTTTTCTTTTTTCGTTTTTCTTTTATTTCTCTATTTTGTACTCTTTATTTTCTTTTCTTTTTTATTTCTCTACTTTGAAGTCTTTTTTTTTTTCTTTTTTTCTATAATTTGTTTTACATTGATAAGATAAAAGATATATACAAATAATAAAATTTTATATGTAAATTAATGATCAATCAATTTTTAAAAAAAGATTATGATAAACTTATTATAATAGTCATTAGTAATATTTATTTAAATTTATTCTAATAAGTTTTATATGTGAATTAATTTTAGATTCAATTGTTGATTTGTAATGGGTACAAGAAAATCAAGATTTGAGTTTTGTGAGATAATACCATTTACAATATTAACACTTATAAATTTCTTATTATTTTAATTTTTATAGCTATTATTGATTGATTGTTTAGTTATTTGTAAGTAAATCTTATTATTTTATTTTTGTAAGATATTAAAATATAATGAAAAAGAAATATATTTAGTATAAACAATTACCTTCATTCAAATAATATTACACTATTATTTAAATTATTACTCCATTTGTCCCATTTAAAATGTCTCACTTTCCTTTTGGATTGTCCTATTACAAATGTCTCATTCCATTTTAGGAAGTAATTATTTCTTCAAAAAGTATGAGTCCTACTCACTTTTTATCAATTTAACTACTTTATATCCATCTCCTAAATACCCGTGCCCAAAAGAAAGGGGACACTTTAAATGAGACGGAGAGAATATTATTTTTAAATTATAATTAATTGAACCCCCAAGAAAAAATTTCTGGCTCTCTCACTGCATGGTACCATATTTATCTTCATAGTTTATAAAACGGGATACCTCAAAAAAAAGAAAAAGAAAAACAACTTCCATAATCTTCTGCATGCATTAATGTTTGAGGTGTAGGTCGCTAATAATAAAAAGAGTTACAGATAGAGCATGATTGCTGCTTATTCATATTTATTAATATATGATTAGAAAAGGAGAAGAACGGATCAATCAGTAAGCACTCAAATCCCCACGCCGACTGTAGACAATTAAAATTGTTAGCAAATGAAAATACGCCACGTGTAAATCATGAATTAAATAATTAATTATATTCTATTTTATTAATGGAATTTATTCCAAAATTAAATAGATATATGATTAATATTTAATTTTATCGACTTAATATGAGAATGACATACGACAACCACACCCTGGAGATGAATAAGAACTCAAATGGTCCGAATAAGCCATAAAAGATCCATAAGCTCAAACCCAAGCTCAAACTCATGGTTTGGTGGCCCATATGCTCAAGCCCATAGTTTGGTGGTCCAAGGCCCATAAGCCCAAAAGCCCACTAAGCCACTAGCCTACACCTATAAATAGAGGTGTTGGGGCTTCATAATGAGGGAATTTGGAGAGAAGTGAAGTGAAGAAATCAAGATTTGAAGAGCCCAAGACACTCGAAGAATCCTCTCAAGCATTCTTCGACATTCAAGTCTTCTTCAAGCATTCAGGCGTTCTTCAGCAAATCACCACGTTCTTCGCCAAGATCATCCTCCAAATCAAACCAAGTTGAAGTTCAATTCGAAACAAGGTGAAAGCCTCCGCATTGGCGCCAAACTCAAGATCTTCAAACGTTCTTCAACAAATCAAACCAAACCGACAAATGATCCGAAAACAAGATCAAGTCCTTCGATCAACATCGCCAAGTCCAAACTTCAAGTTCAAGGAGATCAGGAACTACATCCCTCCAAACAACTCGAAGAACATCAAGATCGTTCAAGAAATTCATATCAAGAAAAGAATCGAGGATAGAAAGAGATCGAACTCATCTCAAATTCATCAAATCCAAATTCAATTAATTTTGTATACCAATTTTGTATTTATAAATTTAAATACAAAATTTGTGTTACAAATTTTGCACGCCGGTGGGACTTCTACCCTCATCTCTACTCTTCACCAAAATCTTGAACGATGTTCATCCAACAACATGCAACCAAGGTCGCTCAAAAGCTTCTTCGAGAGCATCAAGGCCATCACAAGAAAAAAGCCAAACAACTTCAAGAAGCTTCAAGTCGGCCATCGTCAGGAAAAGAGCAACACATTGCTAGACATGCACGGTTTTTACGAATCACGGGCCGCCCTAGGCCCGCCCTAAAGTCAACGGTTCGGCCCGGACCGGCGGTCAACCGGCTCGAACCGAACCGTGAGCTAGGGCTCAGGCCGGGCTCGGTTCATGCGAATCGCCCGAACCGACGGTTAACCGCCGGTCCGAATCAAGAGGTTGGATGGAACCGCCGGTCCCTTAGAGCCGTTGGAACCGGCGGGCCTAGGGTCGAACCGGCGGGTCAGCGGGCTGCGGGTCGAACCAAGGGCTTTTTAGAGTCGTTGAACCGCGGTCCGCCCTAAATCGGTCCCAACGGCTAGAAACGGCTAGAAAAGGCTATTTTTGATTTTCACCCCAAAATCACTCCTATAAATATATCCATCATCCTAACTCTATCCTCACTTCAATCTCTCATTTCTCAACCTTAATTCACTCATTTACATCTAATTTTCAAGCTTTCAAGCTCTCATTCTCACTCTCAAACTCAATCTCTCAAGTTCTCAAGCTCTCTCAATCTCTCATTCTTATTCTAAACTCTCAAACTTTCTCACTTCATCAATCATCATGTCTTTCTTTAAACGATTAAACAAGGGAAAGGGAAAGGCCGCCGATGAAGGAGCTCCAAGTGAGGGAGGAGACATTCCAATTCCAACTCAACGTTCACGAAGGGCCTTAGCGGCGGAGGAAATCTCAAGCAAGTTCACGAAGGTTACAAGTCAAGAAGATGCTCGATTTGTTGAAATGGTGCATCGAATGGAAAGAAGTCCCAATTTGTGACGAGGCTCGAACGACCAAGACGACGGGAAGAAGGCGACGAAGAATATGACGACTTTGACCAAGATACGCCGCCACAACCACCAAAATCAAAGGAACTTAAGTCCGACGTTTTGTGAAGCACTTTAGGTACGTAAATTTTACGCTTACAAATTAGTTTCACAATTTTAATTTTATGTTCATAGTTCTTACAATATCTTGTTATATTTTCTTTAGAAAAGTGGAAGTGCTAGTAAGCACCTCTTCCCGACGGCCGAAAGAGATACGTTGCTTATTGCAACTATTGCACGAAAACCTACAAATGGATCGAGAAAGGAGGTTACGGAACGCTCAATAGGCACATGGAGGGTTCTCATCCTCATGAGTATGGAATATCAACGAACCAAGCTCAAATTAAAACCCTTCTCAATATTCTACAAATGCGTCCACTTTATTTAAATTTGATAAGGAAAATATGAAGACGCGATGGCTAGATATTGTGCTATGGAAAACTCCATTTTAATTATGCCGATAGAGTTACTTATGAAGAATGTTATAAAGAGGACTTGATCCTAATGCATGCAAAGTTAGTAGAAGTATTATGCTTAAGAAGATTAGGAGACAATGCATGGAAAAAACATGATTTAAAGAAATATTTGGTCTGCTTAGGTCATAAAGTTTCTATTTGTGCCGATGTTTGACGGATGCTTATAATAAGAATTCTTATATGGGTATTACTTGTCATTGGATTGATTCGAAATGGGTTATGCAAAAACGTTTAATTGCTTTTAGAGAGTTTGAAGAGCCTCATAATGCTTTAGGTATTGCAAATATTATAATTGGTGTGTTAAATGAGTATTCTTTGATTAATAAAATTTTTCCGTTGGTTTTAATAATGCTTCGCAAACACCGCTAGTATTCCTCAACTTATTGAAGCATCGCGCTTCTTTTGAAGGAAAATACTTTCATTCTAGATGCATTTGTCATATTTTAAATTTATGTGTTCAAGATGCACTTAGTATTTTCAAGAATCCGTTAGTCCTATTAGAGATGCTATCAAATGTTTGCATGCTTCAAAAACTTATGGGAAGAAATGGCAAAAATATTGTCGATAAAAATATTGCTTATACATGTTTCAAATTGGATGTTTCTCATCGTTGAATTCTACTTATGAAATGCTTAATAGTACTATTTCATATAAGGGTCATTTATGTGATTTTTTAGAAAAGAGTTTACATCTATTCAATTACATCTTAATGAGTCTCATTGGGATGCTTGCATGGATTTATATCGATTGTTAAAGGTATTTCATGGTGCAACGAAACAATTATCGGAGTTTATTATTGCACTTCGTTATGGTTTTAGAACATTGCATGCATATTGCCATGTCTTTTCGTAGTTGTTTTAGTAAACCATCTTTATGTGGTGTAATTTATTTTATGGTTCAAAAGTGGCTAAAATATTTTAGGGAGATACCTACAATTTTTTGCTTGCTAAGTGTTTAGATCCTAAATGGAAATATGATGGTACTTGTCAAATGCTTAATGTTTATTATGATGCTTTTAGGCAAATGGATTTTCAAGGTGCTAGTATAGAAGGAGAATTAGTTTATTTTGATCTCCGGATGTAGATCAAATCAAATATAATCTTGAAAAGAATTTAAGAAATCTTTTCAAGAATATAGGTCGAAATATGGTAGTGATGATGATATTCAAACTCCACCTCCTTCTTCTATGATGTCTACGATTAATTTTCCTTTTGATATGAATGAGTTTGATCCTTTGGTGCAACAAATGACTTGATGTACCAAAATAGAACATTCGAAAGGCCGAGAGGACAAGGTAATAGTGAATTAGATATATATTTACAAACTCCTTTTTGTCTTTGGTGTTGAAGATATGCGGTCCTTGATCGATGTCTTGAAGTGGTGGTCGAAGAAATAGAGTACCCAATCCTCTCAATCATGGCAAAGGAGTTATTTGTCGTCCGGCATCCATCAGTATCCGTTGAACAAGCATTTAGCATTGGAGGACTAATGCTTGATCAAAGAAGAAGCAACACGAAGCCGGCGAACATTGAAGATGATTGGTGTAGGGCCGACCTTAGAGCTCAAGAACCACAATGGGAAGATGGTAACGAGAGCGAAGACGAGGCCTACACCGAAACGGATCGATCGGAATCGGGTGCGGAGACGGAGTAGAGCATTTAGAAATTAAAAGAACTACATGGACTTTGATTCCTCTATGATTATGAGGATATGTAGGCAACTCAATTTTAGAAATTAAATTGAGCTCAAGTCCTTTATTATTATTATTTTTCATCCCTATGTAAAAGTCATAAACGGATTTATGTAATTTTACTCATCATTTATTAAAAAATGCAAAGTGTTGACACATATTTTATATTTAAACGTATTTTAACAAATGCAAAAATGCAAAGTATTTACAAGTTCAAACATAAAAAAAATCACTTACAAATTTAAAAATATTTACAAGTTTAGTAGTTTACAAATTTTTACAACTTTAAAAATATTTACAAGTTTATTAAGCTTTAGACTTAAAAGTTAAAAGTTAAAACTTAAAAGTTTGTTAAAATCTTGGACTTTGATACTTGTTGCATATTTGATTGAATTTTCAGAAAATTGATATAGAATTGGAGATTTTACCCTTCATATGAGTTGAATTATATCGCGATACGAGTTCGTGAGCGCAAACGGATCGAAAATCGGAGCTCGGACGAGAGAAGCGGATCGATACAAAATCGCTGCGCGAACAGGCGAACCGCCGGGCTCGGCCCTAAACCGGCGGTTCGAGCCGAACCGGGACCGCCGGGCTCAGGCCCGCCCTAAACCGCCAACTAGTATGTAGGGCCGGGCTAGGGCCGTCACATTTGAACCGCGGACCGCGGTCCGGCCCTAAACCGACGGTTCCGCCCGTCAACACGTCACACATTGCCACTTTAAATGAAGGCGTTGGCTCGAAGGAAGCTTCACATCCCCTATCTCAAATTCTATCACAAGTTACTCACTTGAGGCACCGTGATGATGACAAACACTTCCACCGTGGAAGAACAACTTGCAAATCTTATAAGGTTGGTCGAATCTTTGAGCATACACATTGTAATATCCCGAAGAATTTAAAAACCTAATTACGATAATTAATTTCGTAATTTAGGGTTTCACTGAATTTTTGAAATATTTAATTATCAAATAATGATTTCGATTAATGTAATATACGAGAAATTTTAAAATTTTGATTTACTAATTTATTTAGCTAAATCGAAGTTTGAATTTAAACGATTTTAAATTTATAATCGTCGACGTTCGATTTTATTTTGAGCGAGAAAATTTAAACGAATACGATTTGAACCGAACCGGATGTTTTACTTTGGATAAATTGTCACATCACAACACATCATTTCAAATCCCATAAAATCTTCAACTTTTCCCTACATGCTCACTCTTTTCAAAGCTCATCATTACACTCAAAGAATTCTATGAAAACTATTATACAACCTCCATTTTCTCTCAATTAATCAAACCACAATTTCCCACTCTCCAAACCACCAAAAATTCAGGAGAAGAAAGAAGAGGAAAAGTTCCCTGCTTCATCCCTGGCTCCCTGCTTCATCCTTATCCAGGTTCCATGAAAACACAACTCTAAACTCATTCATTTAAATCTCTATTTTTTTCCCATTTATGAGGAACCATAAAGAATACAGATTTAAATCAAAGCACTCATGTATAGATCATATTGATCGCTCCTTTTTCACACGAAAAACGCGCAAGTATAGGGTAAGCGAAGTATCGTATCCACAGGGATTGTATCACGAAAACATAGAAGCTAGCTCGACGATAATTCAATATTATTCAAGCACAGATAAAGGATGAGAGGTTTAGGGGCTTCGGAATTTAATCCAAAGCAAATGTAACCAAACAGAAATATAAATAACGCAATAAAAACACGATAGATAACTATGAAGAAAGACTAACCTAGGGATGCACCAATCCTATCCACAACGATGTTTATCCCGCTTATTACTAACCGCTTTAATCCGGACAAGACGTAAGATCACATATATAACCAACAACTTGATTCACGACAATTGCGGCGATTGATTACTAATTTTCCCTATTACGATTCGTCTCTAGAGGAAAATAAGCAACCCAAAAGGATCACTAAGAATATGCTTCCTACGAATGTCCTATCTCGATTCGACTCGAGCGCTCATACGTATCATGCATTCGATAACGATCGACAATTAATACGATTACGTCATTAACCGACAACTAGATATGCATCAAGATTGATCGTAAATCAACACATATAAATAAGCACAATCGAATCATGAATCAATGCCTGGAAGGTAAATAACGGTAGCAGAACTCACAACATATAGGATCGAATCATGCAAACCCTAGGATTAGAACGGAAAACTAGCCAGACATAAGAAACGGAAAGAAATACGAATTAATCATAAAAACAGAAATTAAATATATAAAACCCGTAGGAAGCGTTGGATGAACAATGGTTGGTCTTGAATCCATCCTTAGCGAACGAACGGAAACGACGGAAAACGATCGGACAAAACGTTCCGATCGATAACGAAACGATAAACTAAACTAAAACAACGTAAAAGCAATACTAGAATTAAACTAAGGGAAGATTAAAGACTTAAAGCTATAAAAGCGAGGAAAATGTAATAAAAACGAGTGCGGGGCGCCTAGGGTGTGTTGGGGTCTGCTGGCGAGGTGGGGTGTTGCCATATATAGGCACACCCCAAACCCTAATTTTCCTTCGCCGCGCCGTCTCGCGACCACCCTTCGCGATCGCTAGCGCGGTCGCGGTAAGTCTCGCTGCTGCCCCTCGCCCATGATCGCCTCTTCGCCCGCTTGGTTGGCTCATGCCATGGCTAGCGGTCGCTAAGAATTCGATCCGTCGCGAGAAATCGTCCAGTTGAGTTCTAGGCGCTGAAGCTTCGCCGCGGGCACGAGGTCGCGGCATGGCTCTTCGGGCTCGCTAGTTTGCTCATGACCAGCCTAGCGACCGCTAGGCTGGTCGCTAGAAATTGGTCGGGTTGTTCATTTGGTTCGTCTTGGTTCCTTGCTTCGATTTTCAACACATAAACCTACAAAACACCAAAATAACACCCAAGAGCAAGATCTTCTAGAAATAGATAAAACATTAAGAATCGATACATAAACGCACATTAAACGAGCTAAACTCATCTTCAAATATCAACTATAAACGTGTAAATGCGCGCTTATCAAACCCCAAACTTAAAACATTGTTTGTCCTCAAACAAAAGCGAGCAGAAAGACACAACGAAGATCAACGAGCGTAGAAAGAGGATAACCATTAAAAGCCTGGAAACATCTCAACGCTCAAAAGATTTAGCGCACATGACGACGTTAGTCCACTCAACGCAAACAACTATCGAGGGCAAAAGCTCATTTATTTCAACCCTCACAACGGCATGTGTGTAGAATATATAGGATACACTCAAACTCATAAAGAAATTAAGGACGTGTATACACTCAACGATCAATGCAATGCAACATCTTACCATAGGCTTGCCGTTTCTTTAACATCTCCATCGCGTCAAATGTGTTCAAATAAGGATCAAAGAGGTCTTTTGATAGGTTATAATGTAGGCACATTGGTTAAGGTATGATAATATATGGCTAAGTGACTCAAGTAAACTCCAAGCACCACCATTTATATATTTCGACACATATGGACTTTGTCCATTTTCCTCTTCTTTCCCAACGTGCTAAATTGACGTTTTATGCCTCATAAGGTACCTATACTTCGATTGAACACCCTTTATGCTCAACACTCATAATGAACTTAACATTTTTCTTTTTCTTTTCTTTTCTAGAGCTTATAGGGTTTAATTTTCACGAACAAAGGTACTATTCTTTACCACGCATTTATTTTCTAAAAGACACTTTTCTCATCATAACTACATCAAAATTTCACCCTTTTGATTCCTATATCCATCCTCACCTCCTATCATCCGGTTAATCGAAAGAAAAGTCTAATAAAGGCTCAAAGAAGGCGACAAATGGTATATAACATCGGGTTAGTGTTTGGGTGAATATGTGGTTAACAAAGATGGCCTTTATCCTTTCCAAATTGAAACACATATTGCGGCCTCGACACGAAGAACGGCAAGTTCTAGAAGATAATCACATGCATGATAACACACAATTAAAAGAAACTGTATCAAGATGTTTATACAGTGAAGCTCAAGTCTCACAGGATAAGCAAATGGTGAAAAACAACAAGCCAAGCAATCTCAAGTCGTTTATGCGTCATTTTCTAACATATCATGTGCACTATCATTAAATTTCACAAAAAATTTCTATCGTCATTGGCCACATGGATTAACACACTTCACTTAACTCGTTGATCGACAGACACGAAAAACGAAAAAGAAAAACAGAAACACGACAAAAAACAACACAAACGAAAGACACGACAAAACAAGAAAACAAAAACAAAGAAAACGTTGGGTTACCTCCCAACAAGTGCTTACTTTAACGTCTTTAGCTAGACCATCACTAACCTCGTCAATCTGGCGTTTTAGTAGCAATAGACATCTTTCCCGACTTGTGGAACCTCCTAAACTTCGCATTTACGGATCTCCACCACTGACTATGGAAGTGGCCCCCCCCAAACTTGAGCGAAACACTCGGAGTTCCATGCCGAGTCCACTTCTTCCTTCTCACAGACACCTCGATTGGTCGAGTACCCTCTAAACGCGAGACGTGGCGGCAAAGAACATTCATGATCGAGCAACAATCTTCCGACTTTCCAACGCCGTGTTGCTTGATGGCGTCGATATGGAAATTTTGAGCTCCTCATCGCTAACACGAAACGTGAGGTTTCCTTCCGCACATCAATCAACGCACGACCGAGTTGCTAGAAAAGGTCTACCAAGGATTAGTGGTTGTTGTTTGAATTCGGGAATATCTAAAATCACAAAGTCGGCAGAAAAACAAAATCCGAATTCTTACCAACACGCCTTCGACGATACCTTTTGGATATGTGACCGATCGGTCGGCCATCATCGATGAAATCTTCGCCGGCTTCATCTTTCCTAGGTGTAGCCGGTTGAATACGCTCAACGGCATCGATTGATGCTCGCCCCGCATCGCACAAAACATTTGGAAAATTCGCTCGGCGATCTCACTCTAACGTGAAACCGCGGGATCCTTCGCGGAGGAGCTTCCTTTGCAAGACGGCACAGATTCTTCGGATAGGGAAATTTTCTCGAATTTCCCAAGTTTCTTCGCTTGCAAGCTGCCTCTTTAAGAATTTCATGTAGCCGGCATGTTTCAGCAGCTCAAAGAGAGGCAAATTTATCTCAATTTTCCGAAAACCTCTTTGAACGAGCAAACTCCTCGTCATATTTCGACTTGACAAGTCGACTCGAAAACGGACGGAGGAGTGTACGGCGAGGATTTGCTTCGGGGTTGCCTCGCGGTCGACCTCGCGATCATTGGGTAGGTCGCGAGTCTGCTGCTGCTGGACTCTTCCTCGCGTGTGAGCTTGCGGTGTGGCTCGCGAGCGCTGGGTCGCCGCGAACAACTCTGGCGCGCGGATACTCGGATGACTCGCGGTCGGGTGCGCGGACGCGTGCTCGATCGCGGGCTTCTGTGGGAAAAATTCTGGATGGTTCGCGATCGGGCTCGCGGTCGCGAGCTCGGTCATGAAGTTCTGCGTCGGTGTGCTTTTATGCTCTTCTTCCCTGTAGGGCTCGGGCAGCTCGCCCACTCCTCGTCTGGATAGCAAAACATCGACTCTTTGGGTTCACCTCCGTGTTACTCGGAAATTGGCCCGTCTTCATGGTGCATTCACTGCACGGCTATTTGACCAATTTGATTCTCTAACATCTTTATGTGCTTCCCCATAGCCGTCACAGTGGACTCCAAATGATTTATCTTTTGCCCGGTGTTGCTGATGAACGAATTTTGATTCGTTGCCAATTGTTGGTTGCTTACAACCAACTGCTGCATCATGTCTTCGAGACTTGGCTTCCTCGGCTCTTGAATCGAATTCTGAATATTGAAGCCTGCTGAAGGTTGTTGGAAATTCGAATGACTCCTCCGATTGATGTGGTCGACGTTCTGCATCTCAATCGACTCTTCAAAAGAGTGAACTCTTCATGAGATCGTCATATTTTGAATCACTCTCAACAAAGAACCGCTGAACGATGGCGTTCTCTCCGTTGGCCATCGATAGCTGTTGTCGCCATCTCTTCTACAATACGGCTTGCCTCGCCGATCGGTCGGTTCAATAAGCAGCCCCCCCGACGCATCCACCATGCTCCCGTCCCGCCATGTCACCACCGTAGAACCGAAAGTTATTTGTTGCTCCTGGAGAACCCATGTTGTGGACATCGTCTCAATAGACCTCTGAATCTCTCCCATGCCTCGAATAATGATTCGTCGTGGTTTTGGCAAAATGAGAGATTTCGGCGATGATCTTCTGCGCTTCGCGGCGGAAAGTATTTCAAAGAAACTTCATAAAGTTTCCCCAAGTGTCGATGCCAGCTCGGTCCAAACTTGAACCAATCTTCACTTTGGCTGCCGCAGCAATGGAAGCCAAACATGCGATCCGGATCGTGTCTTGTGGCACCCCATTACGCTTGATGGTGTCACAAATATCGAAGAAGGTCTCGAGATGCGACTGGTCTTCGATGACTCCTCCCCAAACCGCTCTCCTCGACCATACTAATCGGGGTACGGTTTGAGCTCGAAATTATTTGCATCTACGCAGGGCCCCAACCGCCACCTTGGAACTGCTCGTGGGATGTCGGTACATGTGGTTCAAGGGTCTTTCCTCCGGAGGTGGACAATGATTCTCATGTTCGTCATCCGACGCCGATCTCTGCAAAGTCGCCTAGCATGCGTCTACTTGCTCGGGAGGAATGCCCTGATTCGCTGGATTGGGCGCCATTGCACTCGCCTCTTCTCTCCTCTCTTCTCCTGAGAGCTTTCGATCTCGGGATCTAATAATATTTCGGGAGGTACCGAGATCTGTACGATAAACCACCGAGAAACGAGAGAATTTAGCACCGACAAAAATAAATAAATATAATATATATATATAACTTGAATTAATAAATCCAAATCGTCAAATTATTCCTATGTGATCTTAATAATCCCGAACGGCGCCTAAATTTGATCGCTCCTTTTCACACGAAAAACACGCAAGTATAGGGTTAAGTATCGTATCCACATGGATTGTATCACGAAAACATAGAAGCTAGCTCGACGATAATTCAATATTATTCGCCACGATAAAGGATGAGAGGTTTAGGGCTTGAATTTAATCCAAAGCAAATGTAACCAAACGTAAATATAAATAACGCAATAAAACACGATAGATAACTATGAAGAAAGACTAACCCTAGGGATGCACCAATCCTATCCACAACGATGTTTATCCCGCTTATTACTAACCGCTTTAATCCGCATAAGATGTAAGATCACATATATAACCAACAACTTGATTCATTTATAATTGCGGCGATTGATTACTAATTTTCCCTATTACGCTTACGCCTCTAGAGGAAAATAAGCAACTCCAAAAGGATCACTAAGAATATGCTTCCTACGAATGTCCTATCTCGCCATTTACTCAAGGCTCATATGTATCATGCATTCGATAACGATCGACAATTAATACGATTACGTCATTAACCGACAACTAGATATGCATCAAGATTGATCGAAATCAACACATATAAATAAGCACAATCGAATCATGAATCAATGCCGGAAGGTAAATAACGTAGCGTAACTCACAACATATAGGATCGAATCATGCAAACCACAGGATTAGAACGGAAAACTAGCTGACATAATAAACGGAAAGAAATAATAATTAATCATAAAAATGAAATTAAATATATAAAACCCGTGAGGAAGCGTTGATGAACAATGGTTGGTCTTGAATCCAACTTAGCGAACGAACGGAAAACGACGGAAAACGATCGGACAAAACGTTCCGATCGATAACGAAACGATAAACTAAACTAAAACAACGTAAAAGCAATACTAGAATTAAACTAAGGAAGATTAAAGACTTAAAGCTATAAAACCGAGGAAAATGTAATAAAACGCAGTGCGGGCGTCTAGGGTGTGTTGGGGTCTGCTGGGCTTGAGTGGGGTGTTGCCATATATAGGCACACCCCAAACCCTAATTTTCCTTCGCCGCCGTCTGCGACCACCCTTCGCGATCGCTAGGCGCGGTCGCGAGGTAAGTCTGTGCTGCCCTCTCGCCCGCGGTCGCCTCTTGCGCCCGCTTGGTTGGCTCATGCCATGGCTAGCGGTCGCTAGAATTTCGATCGGCCGCGAAATCGCCCGCTGAGTTCTAGGCGCTAAGCCGCTCGCGGCACGAGGTGTGCCGCGCTCTTCGGGCTCTCGCTAGTTTGCCTCATGACCAGCCTAGCGACCGCTAGGCTGGTCGCTAGAAATTGGTCAGTTTGTTCATTTGGTTCGTGCTTCGTTCCTTGCTTCGATTTTCAACACATAAACCTACAAAACACCAAAATAACACCCAAGAGCAGTATCTTCTAGAAATAGATAAAACATTAAGAATCGATACATAAACGCACATTAAACGAGCTAAACTCATCTTCAAATATCAACTATAAACGTGTAAAATGCGCGTTTATCACATATCGCATAAGTTATAGGAAAAATTGCAGAATCATAATAAACCTTCAAATTATACAAGTATACATGACCACAAAAAAAAAAAAAAAAAAAGAAATAAATCAAAATAGAATCCTAAGAACATATTGGACTTCTCCTCGAACTAGTTGTGGACCGAGCCACTGGGGCTCGCCATTAATCAACAGTGGAGCACGGTGCCAGACGGTGGCGGGAGCACGGCGGCACGCCTATACGACTACGACCGAAAAAGCAGAGCGAGTTAGAGAAGTTAGAGATGTATGTGTATGTGTGTGTCTCGGTTAGTAAAGAACGAGAGATAAGTGAGATGAGGATCGAGGTCGTGGCGAGGTCATGACAACGGTCGTCCGCCGACGACGACACAAGGAGGGATTTGGGCCGGATCTCCGGCAACGGCGCCAGATCGGATGCGGTGGCAACGATCTCGCCGTAGACGTGGAGACGTCGGGTAGATTGAGCGAGAGAGGGTGAGATCTGTGTGAATCGCGTGAGATGAGAGAAGAAAAAGATGGAGAGGCACGGCACGGCTCGTCGGCCGGCCATAGGGACGGCGGTGGGTCCGCGTGTGCGCGTCGCGTGAGTGTGAGTTTCGAGAGATTAATAGGAGATGAGAAGAGATGGACGACGGTCACACGGCTCATCGACGGCGATGAAGCCGCCGGACATGAGGGAGGCGGCGGTGGCAGTTTGTGGAATGGGTATGTGCGCCGAGTGATCTGTGCGTATGGGTGGGGGTGAGTAGGGACGAGAGAAAGAGTGAGTGAAGAGGGAAGGGGGCGGCTGGTTAGTATAGGTTAGTATTAAATTAGGTTAGTTAAATTAAATGTTGGGCCTTTATTTTATTTGGGCCGTTTTTAATTCAGTTGGGCCAAGGGTGCAGGGCCTAAATAAATTAAATGTTGGGTTTGATCATGTAGGCCTATTTTAACTAGTTTAAATTAATTCTGTTGGGCCTCTGGAATAAATACTAGAATGGGCCATGGGCTGAAAGTTAATTGATATGGGCTCTTGAATTAATTGAATGGGCCCTAGATTAAATGAAGGATGGACTCTTGAATTAAAGAGTAATCTAAAGACCAATTAATTATAGTGAGTTAATTAAAATCATGAGATTAAATAAAGTCTCTTTTTATAGCATAATTAATTAATTATGTTAAAGGATAATTTGAGAATTATTCTTTTAAGTTATTTATGTATGTAATGAGATGGACCTTATGTAAGGAGTGATTGGAATAAAATCCTAATTACCGAATATTTAAGATGAATTAAATTAATTTGATTGATTAATCAAATATTGTTGGACTTTTTATTTAATCCATTTAATTAAGTTTTAATTATGGATTTACTTAATTAAATTAGAGATTTAATTAATGAGTTGATTGTGTCAAGTAAGATACTTAAGAAATATTATTTCTAAGTAACTTAAATTATAGACTGATTATTAGAAGATGATTGAAGTAAGAGAAATTCTTATTAATCGCTTAGTATCGATATTGATTTTCTTTAATAGAAAATATGGGACGTGAGGTGAGAAACGCGACGAAGAAATATTGGTTATGGATGAGTTATTGAAACTCGAACTTTTCGACACGCGTTAATGTTTACCTAAGATTAGTCATGAACTTGAGATTCAAATTATACAAACGACGTGGAAAAACATTGATGGAAGGAAAGAATGCAACGAAGTGTCGCCTATCGTCATAACGTGAGGCGAACCTAATAGACGAAGTATAGATTGTTAACTAAGTCGTATCGATAACGAAAATCATGAAACTCTAAGATTTAAAAGATAATGAGTTCGTTAAATCTTAACGATGCTTCAAAGAAAAAAATGAATGATGTATTAAATTATATTTCTTACATTGACAAGGTCCAGCTTGGACGTAAATGAAAACGACAAAGGATCACTATCATGTATGTCAAGAAGGTCAATTCTTAAGGTGGGCTTTTCTTTTCTTATCCTCAAGGATAAAATGCTTTATTTATGATGCTTTATGAAAAATGAAAAGTATTTAGTTATGACGCTTTCTCTTTTGAGAAATGATGATGAAATGATGTTATGAAATTACCTGCCCAAAATGTTTATGTTTTTATGTATGTATCCTATCAATGTGTTGGTTCGCCAGCAATGAATGAAAGAAAAGTTGTTGGGTCGCTCCCAATTCATGAAAAATCGAATTCGGATCCTGTGCTTTATAGCCTGGATTAACGTGTACACTCAAGTTGACTGTGTGCTGTAAGTACAATTCACGGCGGTCACAATGACGTAGAGGGCCTCCTTCTACGGCGTTCAAGATTCAGGAAATGTTATATGAGGAATGAAAGGATATGGATCATACATACAAAGAAAATGTCTGGCCAGACGATTTATGAAAATGCAAGAAAATGTTTAGTAAGCACGAGTATTTCAAATAAAACCTCGTGGGTTCTCACGGGCGATGTAATTCAATGAAAATGTTTTGGCATGAGTCCACCGAGTGCATTCTTGTACTCGACCGCATGTTTGTTTTAAATGTGCGAGGTTGGTGGTGACGCGATGGAGCGGTGTTGAGCAATAGAATTCTTTTGTCACGAAAGTTAGTACCTTGAGTGCACATCGTCATATGTGTATTCACATGTTTTCCGCTGCAAGAATACTAAGTCATATGTACATTATGTTTGTCAAATCTCCAACGCATTGAAGTTTTAGGAGTATTCCTGATATATGTCTCATATTTCAATGTTCCATGTCTTTGTTACGTTTCTTAATTCTCGTTCCGAGTAATAGTCCCTGCTAATCCGTCCTTTGGAAAAGCGGGCTGTTACACACATCCAAGAGCAAGATGCAAAGATTGCAAAGCTCGGGGAGAAGACAGAGTCAAGCCACATCAACGATAAAGGAAGTGAGCGTGACGACGATGAAGAAGCAGACGACAAGCAAGAAACTCACGACGAGAGAAAATCGTCTGGCAAAAACTTTCAAATCTCTTCTGATGGCTTCATCAAGGCAGACCAACTCGAGGAGTTCATCGAGGTGACCATGAAGAACAAATTTGATGGAAACTCCAAGTCATCATTGATTTACTCTAAGTCAGATACCCAAAGGATTGACAACTTGAGAATGCCTCTTGGTTATCAACCACCTAAATTCCAACAATTTGATGGCAAAGGAATCCAAGGCAACATGTAGCTCACTTTGTCGAGACATGCAACAATTGGAACATTTGGAGATCACCTGGTCAAGCAATTGTTCGCTCACTCAAAGGAAATGCCTTCGATCGGTATACGGACTTAGAATCAAACTCACTGACAGTTGGGAGCGGTTGGAGCACGAGTTCCTCAATCGATTCTCTGACACTGTAAGAACGAAGATGGTGGAGCTCACGAGTTCTCGTCGGTTTAAAGAAGAGCGGGTGATCGACTACATCAGCGGTGGAGAAACCTATGCCTCAAGCTGTAAGGACAAAGTTATCCGAATCCTCTGCAATCGAAATGTGCATTCAAGGAATGCATTGGGGCTTCAATACATCCGCGAGAATTCACCAAGACGTTCAAGAATTGGCCACCGAGCTCACGATATGGAGCTAAGTATGGCGTGGCGGATTCAAAGGGCCTCCAATCCAAGAACCTCACAAGTTTAAAGAGAGACAAGAATTGAGAAAAGGAACCAAGTCATTTGACAATGCTCCGAAAGAAGAATCAATGGTGATGAAAGCAACTCCTGTCAAGTTTCTAAGAAAAGATGACAACAAAAACGACAAGCATAATTTTCCTCAAGACATGGGGCAAAGAAGGTTGACATTTAAGGAAATTCAACAAAAGCAATATCCTTTCTTAGACTCCGACGTCTCTGGGATCTTCGATGACCTGCTCAAAGAGGACTCGTCGAGCTACCTGAAATGAAGCGACCAATTAAGGCAGGACGAACCGATGACCCAAGATATTGCAAATATCACCGATTGATCGGGCATCCCATACATGATTGCTTCATCTTCAAAGAAAGATTATGCGGCTAGCTCATGAAGGAAGATATCACTTGAAGAAGAAAATGTTGCATCAAATGTTGTCACCCCGAATCCGACGACATCTTTGGAAGGTATTGGGGCATTGTATGATCGACAAGCAAGTAAGAGATCGATTGAAGTCAATCGTGATCGATGATGAAGATGTCTTGGCAATCATATTCTCCAACGAGATTTGCACTTGGGTCCGAGCCTCATAATAGGCATTGTTCGTGAGTTGCTTCACCCATGAGCGAGAAAGTCAATAGGATTCTCATTGATGGAGGATCAATCGTCAATATCTTGCCATTAAGAGCGCTGAAACAACCGGAAATTCCAGAGATGACTTGTCCAAAGATCGGTTGATGATTCAAGGATTCAATCACGGCGACGAAGGGCTCTTAGCACCATAAGGTTGAACTTGCTAATGGAAGACATGAGTTCAGCTGCGTTGTTTCATGTCGTTGATGCAAGGCGCCCTACAATGCTGCTTCGCCGACCGTGGCTGCATGAAAATGGTGTCATCCTCTACATTGCATCAATGCCTCAAGTATCATCATGATGGTGTCGTGAAGGCGGTGGTTGGTGATCACAAGCCTTTTACGTGTTTGAGTCATATTTTGTCGATGCCAAATTCTACATGACAAAGACAACGAAAGAAGAAGTAATTGAGCATGACAAAGAACTTGAAGTCGGTCCGATTGTCAAGAACAAAACATCTCTCACCAAGATGGATCCGTTCGAGGACCCGACGATGCCTCGACCAAGATCGATGCTAAAAGACCAACTCCTCCACCTCTACGAGGGTTTGTTCGACCAAAGCAAAGTAACGTCGAACATGGAGAATCTTCGCACAACGGACTCACTAAGAATTTTGGTCCAAAGACGTATAAGCTTCTTGTCAATGCTGGATATAATCCTCAAGGAAGCTCTACACTTGAACCTCACTTGAAGAAGAAAGATGATGTGGTCAAGAATTCCAAAGTGGGTTTGGGATTTGTGCTAAAAGCGCCTGTTCGGATCACCATCAAAAGGGCGACTTCATCTAACTACATCTCCAACAATGTATGCAAGTCGACCTTGGACGACGATATAGAAGTTGGGGCAACAACTCAAAAGTTGTTGAAGTGCTACTATTCCTGAAGTGTAGCGGTGAAAGCATGTACATATGTACATAGATCAAACGAAAAACAAAAAAAATGAAGAAAACCAAAAGTCAAAAAAATTGAGAAAGCAAGAAAAATCAACAAAAAGAAGCTGCCACGCTCCATAACGCACGAGCCTAAACTGCTTGTTAATTCCAAGGAAAATCAACAAAAAGAAGCAAGATGCTCCATGACGCACGAGCATAAACTGCAAGTCAACATGAAGAAAAGCAAACAAATAGCAAGACAGACTCCATGGACGCACGAGCCTAAACCGCACGTCACCCAAGAAAATCAACAAAAAGAAGCAAGACGACTCCGTGACGCACGAGCCTAAATCGCATGTTACTCCCGCCCGCATGAGTATAAGCGTACGGCACCCCTAAAACACAAGTTGATCTTTTGAACTACGTTTGACTTGATCCATTTCAAAATGGTACGTGGCAATTTTAGATATCTTCTAAGTTCAGCCATGATATGTGTTTTTCTCCTTCAAGTTGCGTGGTCAAAGTTCGTCATTAATTTGTATTTCAAGTTGGGTGATCAAAAATCAAGCTCAAAATATTAAAGAAAAATGATACGAACTCTTGGAAGAGACAGTATGGTGAAAATTGTAAAGAAGCAAAACAGTCATGGGGCAACAACCGAGATGATAGTGCGGGTCTACACTTTGAAGATAACTCATGCTTGTTAACCCACTCGATGTTGTCAATTTTGCTTTGAATATATGCCGCCTTCTTAAGCCTAGCTCGATGTTGCTAGTTACGTCAAGATGGCTCTACCTTGTCGAGTCCAACTCCACGCCACCAAGATTGCTTTGAGGATGGCTTGACTTGATAATCCCAACAACATATTGTCGACTTGATTCGGAGATGGCGTCGACGATGAATCGACCGCTTTCAGTTGAGAACATTGCTTCTAGCTAGCTGAGGTCGTGATGCCGATCTCCACTGACGCTTAGGCTTCAACTTTGCGGATGACGCACAACTTCTAGCTTCCTCTTCGCGAATGGTACACAGCTTCTAGCTTCATCTTCGCAGGACGCTTCACAGCTTCTAGCTTCCTCTTCGCGGATGCTGCAGCTTCTAGCTTCATCTCATTCGATGGTACACAACTTCAATTCCCTTCGCGTAGCCGTCACCTCTCGGCATCGGCCACCTTGCCCTTCTCTCGCCGCCTCGTAACTCGGCCGCCGCCGCACGCCGACCTTCATTCGCAGCCGCCGAGCAAGGTTCGCACTTATCGCCGTCGACACCGCGCGCTCGCTCGACATGACTCACTTCGGCATCATCGTCCGAAGATTTGCACCGCCGCATGTAGCTCCTGGATTGTCGTTGCCTTCGCGTCGCGTGCCTTATCGTCGAGGATGAACGCAGCCCGTCGTCGAGGATGAACGCAGCCGTTGCCTTCGCGCCGCATGCCTTCTCATCAAGATTGAACGTGGCCCGTGCCTTATCGTCGAGGATGAACGCAGCCTTATCGTCGAGATTGAACGCAGCCTTATTATCGAGGATGAACGCAGCCTTATCGTCGAGGTTGAACGCAGCCTTATCGTCGAGGATGAACGCAGCCTTATCGTCGAGGATGAACGCAGCCTTGTCGTCGAGGATGAACGCAGCCTTATCGTCGAGGTTGAACGCAGCCTTATCTTCGAGGATGAACGCAGCCTTATCGTCGAGGATGAACGCAACCTTATCGTCGAGGTTGAACGCAGCCCGAGCCTTATCTTCGAGTTTGAACGCAGCCTTATCGTCGAGGATGAACGCAGCCTTATCGCCGAGGTTGAACGCAGCCCGTGCCTTGTCGTCGAGGATGAACGCAACCTTATCGTCGAGGTTGAACGCAGCCCGTGCCTTGTCGTCGAGGATGAACGCAGCCTTATCGTCGAGGTTGAACACAGCCCGTGCCTTGTCGTCGAGGATGAACGCAGCCCGAGCTTTATCGTCGAGGTTGAACGCAGCCTTATCATCGAGGATGAACGCAGTCTTATCGTCGAGGTTGAACGCAGCTCGTGCCTTGTCGTCGAGGATGAACGCAGCCTTATCGTCGAGGTTGAACGTAGCCCGCAGCCTTATCGTCGAGGATGAACGCAGCCTTATCGTCGAGGTTGAACGCAGCCCGAGCCTTATCGTCGAGGTTGAACGCAGCCTTATCATCGAGGATGAACGTAGCCCATCGTCGAGGATGAACGCAGCCCGTGCCTTCGCGCCGCATGCCTTCTCGTCAAGGTTGAGCGCAGCCCGCGCCTTATCGTCGAAGATGACGTAGCCCGTCGTCAAGGTTGAACATAGCCCATGCCTCCAGCAGCCCAAGGTCCGTTGTGACAGCCGTCTTCACCGGCACGCCTACTCCACGATCGAAGTCGCCGTCGCCTCCAGAAACCGCTCGCCTGGTTGTGTGATATCATTATCATCTCCTCCGCTTGGCGCCGTCGCACTATGGTCACGTCTCCTCCGCCGAGCGCCAAACATACACAACAGCAACAACAAAAAATGCAGAAACAACAAGGCAAAGAAAAAAAATCGATAATGCATCAGTGTGCGAATTTTATCATGACAAGGATGTGTACTGTTCTACCAATAAAAATGGCATACTCAAGTCTATCATGCTATTCTTGATTTCAAAAAAAGGCTGCAGATATGAGTGGAGATTGAATCACCTTGTTGGAACGGAACCTGGTTGATCCTTGCCGCTGTCCTCTGGTGGCTGGAAATCCTGAAGAAGCAAGATGGATTAATGGATTTCTGCCGATGACACTACATAGTCCGAAGCACCACCTCTGGTTTACTACACTGTTATACAAAAAGTAGCAGAAAAAAAGGATAGATGAGATGTTGAATTCAAGAGGGACTTTCTCTCAAACTGGAAATAGCAGTAAACAAAAAAAAACAAGGTTTTGTTTACCTTGAAGCTGCTCCAGTTGACGCATGTCCTTCTGCTCCAGCCATCATCACCCACCGCTCTGCGCGCTCGGCCACCAGAAACATCAAAGGCAGCACCGTGCAGCGTCTCAAACTCCCTCTTGCTCTTTCAAATTCCGATGGAAGCTTCGCCAATAAGTCGCCGTTGACCGACGTATTGTCGATAATATCGATGCAGCCATCTGCCATCGTCTCGACGTCGATGTCATCAGGGCTCTGTCGCCTACAGCAAGAGCCGCAGCCTGCTTCTTCTTTTCCAGCAAGAGCCGCAGCCATAGACACCTCCGTCCTCTCTTCTCTCACGTCAACGACACAGCCGCTTCTTCACGCCGTCGTTGTCGCTCGACCACTTCTAGCTCGCGTCTCGCAAACAGCAACAGCAGCAGGTCCACGGCCGCCGCATCAGGAGAGCAGCCCCAGCCAGCCGTCGTCTTCAACGCCGTGGTCCTGTCACGTCGCGTCGTATCCAGATCCGACGAACACTGCCACCGCTTCTCTGTAGGTTCACGGGCCGCCGTCGCATTGTCGCCATGGATCATGCAAGCTTTCTTGCAGCCTCCACCGCCTCTGACCTCGCTCAGCGTGGCCTCCCTTCACATCGAGTCACCATGGCTCCTGCACTCCGGCAGCAACTCCGCCACCGCCATCAACCCTCACTTGCTGCCTGAAGCACGACGCAATCGTCGAGAATAGGTCGCGTCTACACCAAGACAGTGAAGACGTCCTCGAGGGAGGTAATCAAGCGCCAATACGCGAAGTTGGGGCTGGATCTCCACACGAAAAAATTCTGGAGGAGGTTGTCATCATCCCATTGAAGCACCTCCGCAACAACGTCGCCAGCTTCTCCGGCGAAGTGAGGCGCCACGCTGAAGCAGCGCCGCTGTGCCTCCGTTGCTGTCGCGCTCGCACGTGCCCACTGGCCAATGCCACAACTAAATCCATCTCCACCATTGATTATGGCTGTCAAAATCCATGCCCGCTATCGAGATTCACCTCTATCTACGGAGAACAACTTGATTTGGGGTTGGTGCAAACAAAAGCTTGGGACAGCTCACAAAATCACCAAAATTTGGAAATATGCTGAATGTGTGGTTTACTGTCCAAATTATTGAGGGATGAATTGAAAATAAGGAAAGATACACGAAGGAAATGAGGAAACCAATTCAGAATGCTGTGTTTGTGAATGGAGGAAGTGGTTTAATTTATAGAAGAAAATCAGAGGCAAAATTTGTCTGAGTCTGCATCCTCAACAAACTCCTGCAAATTTTTCTTCACTCGTAACAGATTCTGCAATTTGTCTTCACTCATAACAGATTCTGCAGCAACAAACAAATGCCACGATGCTTCCTTCCTGTCTGCACCTTCAACAAACTCTGCAGCATCAGACGAATTTTGTTAGATGGAGTAGAGAACATGCCTGCAAGCTGCAACAAATTCTGTAGCTATCAGACAAATTCCATTTATTGAATGAAGGACAAAGTTGTCTGCACCTTCAACAAACTACATAATGCATGTTTGCAAAAAAACAAAAAACAAAAAAATGAAAAGAAAAAAAACGTGACTGCCAAAAAAAAAAAAAGAAAAAAAAAAAAAAAAAAAGAAGAAGAAGAAGAAAAAAAAGTGAATTATGGGTTAACAAACCAAATGAAGAGCTCCATTTTCGGTACCTTTCAAACATAGCCCAATTGGTTGGTTCATAATACTTGGGTTATAGAATATGTAATAGGTTTGTGGTTATTGGGCCTACAATCAAGAAATACGAGCTTTAAAAAAAATAGAGTTGTCTAGATTGGTTAAAAAGTTGAAATTGATGATTAATTTGGGTTGCCAAATTAAAGCAAGTACATAGGCCCAATTTTGTGGTCAAATGTGAAGTCCAAAATTCAAAATCAAAGTCAAAAACTCCTAAATACGAGTATAAACTATTTAAAAATTCAAATCAAGTTCAAGAACTCCTTGAAACGAGTGTAAACTTTCTGACAAATTCAAATCCAAGTTGAAGAACTCCTAAATACGAGTATAAACTGTTTACAAGTTCGAATCAAGTTCAAGAACTCCTAAATACGAGTATAAACTGTTTACAATTTCAAATTCAGATCCAAGAACTACTAAATACGAGTATAAACTGTTTACAAATTCAAAATCAAATTCAAGAACTCCTAAATACGAGTATAAACTATTTACAAATTCAAATTCAAGAACTCCTCGACAAGAGTCTAAACTATCAAAATGAATTTCGAGACTCGTCCATTCCCAAAACAACTCGTCCATGAACAAGTCTCGATGGGGCAATTTGTAGACAATTAAAATTGTTAGCAAATGAAAATGCGCCACGTTTAAATCATGAATTAAATAATTAATTATATTTCTATTTTATTAATGGAATTTATTCCAAAATTAAATAGATATATGATTAAATATTTAATTTTATTGACGAATAGGAGAATGACATATGGCAACGACACCTCGGAGATGAATAGTAACTCAAATGGCTCCGAATAAGCCATAAAAGATCCATAAGCCCAAACCCAAGCTCAAACCCATGGTTTGGTGGCCCAGAAGCCCAAGCCTAAACTCAAGCCCATAGTTTGGTGGTCCAAGGCCCATAAGCCCAAAAGCCCACTAAGCCACTAGCCTACACTATAAATAGAGGTGTTGGGGCTTCATAATGAGGGGAATTTGGAGAGGAAGTGAAGTGAAGAAATCGAAGATTTGAAGAGCCCAAGACACTCGAAGAATCCTCTGCGAAGCATTCTCCGACATTCGAAGTCTTCTTCAAGCATTGGCGTTCGTGCAAATCACCACGTTCTTCGCCAAGATCATCCTCCAAATCAAACCAAGTTGAAGTTCAATTCGAAACAAGGTGAAAGCCCTCCGCATTGGCGCTCAAACTCGAAGATCTTCAAACGTTCTTCAACAAATCAAACCAAATCCGACGGTGATGCGAAAACAAGATCAAGTCCTTCGGATCAACATCGTCAGTCCAAACTTCAAGTTCAAGGAGATCGAGGAACTACATCCCCTCCAAACAACTCGAAGAACATCAAGATCGTTCAAGAAATTCATATCGAAGAGAAGAATCAGAGGATAGAAAGAGATCGAACTCATCTCAAATTCATCAAATCCAAATTCAATTAATTTTTGTATACCAATTTTGTATTTATAAAATTTAAATACAAAAATTTGTGTTACACCGACAAACAACGCCACACAGAATTTCCCAAGGAGTCCAAGCACCGGCGAAAGCACGGTGTTCAGAAGCGACGGAACACCGGCGAGAATGCCGTTGGTGGTGCTTAGGATTGGGCAGACTGTCTGGTTGAGCGGAAGATTGACAATGACGGCGCATGGTAGGGTTCGGCAAGGACGGCGGGGATTAAGCCTAACGTGGCTACTATGTTGGGAATACTAATGTTGTAGACTTCGTTCACGCCGGTGATGCCCTGCCCGACAGTGATCGTGCCGCCGGGGAGTGGGGTGGTGCAGTTCAGCCTCACCGGCACTCCAGAAATGCCCGTAGCGCCAGGCGGGCAGTTTCCAATGGAGGTGCAGCAAAGTCGGCCGCTAACGGTGATCGATCTCAACGCTTGGGTAATTTGGCCGTGGGCCAGAGGAGTCGCAGCGACGAAGAGGAGGAAAGCCACCATAATGAAGGCGGGAGGCTGTTTCTGAGCCATTCTAGGGTTTGGTGTGAACAAATGTGTGTGTTATGTTTGTTTTTTTTGGTTCTCTGTATTAGAATGTGTAAATGAGCCCCATTTATAGTTGTTTTTGTTGCCCCTCATTTTGGGAAGAAATTTTTAGATATTAGATGTCTCCATTGCAACTTGCAAGTTTGGAGTACCTAGGGTAACGTGCAATTTTCATAAACACTAGAAGTTAGATTACCCTTTTTATTATACTAGATTTGTCCTTCGTAAGATATATGATAATAATTATTAAATTAAGTTATTAATAAAAAATAAGTAAAATTTTATTATAATTTTTTTAAATATATATTATAAAAAAGCTAATATAAAATATATATTCATATCACATAAATAATACATTAATAAGGTTTTTTTAAATAAAATAAATACAATATTACAATTGTGTCCGAAGAATTATATATTTTTAAAAAGTGAGTACAAGATAGGGATGACAGTGGATCCTGGACCCAATCTAAATCCGCAGATCCACATCCATCTTTTAGGGCCTGGATCTTCAAAAAATAGAATCCAACGGATCTGAATCGGATCCAGATATGGATCTTGATTTTTGAGATCCAGATCAGGTTCGTGGAACCATATAACATATAAGTATATCTAATTTTTTTATTTATAAGTATATTATATTATTTTACTTTCTAGTCGAAGTTTGATAAACTAGGTTATAGAATTGAATGATAGGTGTCAATAATATTAGAAAATTGTACCTTGTATTTGAGAAAATTTTGTATATGAGTGGTCTATTTGCTAAGATATGTGTGCTACTTCTTTTATCCATATTCTATTATTATTTGTTGTCATGAAAATAAAAGTAAATTCTATAATAACATGTTCTAATATAGTGATGATTATAGAAATTCTAAATAATTATTATAGTATTTTTTGTATATTTAGATTATTATTATTATTATAATGGTGTTACTGTGAATTATAGTTGATTTAAGAATTATTTTAAAAGAGAAAACATGTGGATCCGGGTCTAGATCCTGAACCCTGTGGATCTTATGGATCTGGTCTGGATCTATTTTTTTGGACCCAATAAATCTGGACTGGATCTGGATCCAAGCAAAAAAAATTAGATTTGGATCTGGACCTAGTAAGATCCAGTCCAAATCCGATCCATTATCATCCCTAGTACAAGAGTTGGCAATTTCTAAATAAAATAAAATAGTTCTATTTAGTTATTCAGTGTGTATGTGTGTGTAGAGCCGACAAAATGAGCCCGGCCCGAAAAGCCCGCCCGGGGTACCCGGGTTTGGACTTCAAAATTAAAGGCCGAAAAAACGGGCCTAAAAGTCCACCGAAAAAACCCAGGCTCACTGAGCTTGGGCCAAAAAAGCCATGGTTTTGGGCTAAAAATCCTACCGATTTCTATTAAATATATATATTTATAATATTATTTAATATGCATATCTATAATTTTTTAATAATTAATTATATTTTATATAATTATTTATTTTTTATAGTAACAATTTTCTTACTAATTCACATACTGGTGAGGAAAATAAATTCTAAAAAAAATAATATCATTATAAATCATTCAAAAACAATTCATAAGAGAAATGATCTCCAAAAATATATACATTGATGATTAATAACCTTATAGTATGTAAAATTTATTTTGAATCATTGATCTTAAATATATATTGTATAATTAATTTATTTTCTTCTATTATTTTATGCGTATAAGTGAGATTGAAGTTTAATAATATCATTTATCTTTGATTTGTAATTACTAATTTTTTCTCCTTAAATTAAAGAATTAAAATTATACTGCATTACAACATCATCGCATGAATACATAAATAGGTCAAGATATGCAAGAAACATTATCATAAGAATAAGTAAGCTCAAAATATTCTCATCACTGATTCTTTATTTAAGTTAAAGAGTTATGAGATCTTAATTAAGTAATTAATTTTTTTTAATTTTAAAATATTAATTTTATATATTAAAAAAATTAAAAAATTATCTAAAAAAAGCCCGCCCGCTCGAAAGCCCGCCCGGGGTTGGTTTGGGCTTCATATTTTAGGCCCGAAAAATTTTGGGCCTGACCCGACCCGGCCTGAAAAATTTAAAATCCCGACGAGCCCGGGGTTGGGCCGGCCCGACCTGCTACTTTGCCAACTATATGTGTGTGTTAGGTAGAGCTGATAGCTAAAAATGTATGAGTTTAAATATTTTGAGATAATAAAATATTATAGTTATATTTATTCACACCACTTTATTTTAATTATTATAAATCAATACATTTCTCATATATCTAGTTAAGAGATTGATAAAATACAAATTTTTTTTGTTAGTCTTAACAGTAGTAGATTAGATACATATATAATTATTGGATAAACAAAAATATAAATTACTCCATCAGTCTACAAAATACATTCATTTAATTTCGTTTTGATCCGTCCACAACAAAATTTACTTTTATTTTTTGGAAACATCAACTCCATAATTTTTACCCTAAATCTACACACTTATTTACAAAAAAGCCACCCGTGATCCATCTTTTAAATCTCACTATCTATTAATATATTTATTTATTATCTATATGATCCATCTTTTAATCTCACTACCTATTAATTCATTCATTTATTATGTCCACACACTTTATACTCATTACAATTTATTAAAATCTATAACATCAAAATCAAAGAACGAATATGGTGGGCAGAGGAGGGAGTACTAATTATCTATGTTTTGTTTATTATTTTTTGGATGTAAATTATCTATGTTTGTTATAAGGCACATTAATATTTTTATTCGATTGAGTAAATGAAAATATTGAAATATTATTTAATCACATTAATTATCTAATTTTGTTATGTTTGTAATACACAAAGATAAATTATTTAGTGTAACATGTTTTGGCGGAAAAATCGTCGATGATGACTCTACTTTTATATATATATATATATATATAGAGAGAGAGAGAAATAGATGTATGCAAACAACGTTTACATGGATTTTACTAAATATAAATAATTTTATAATTTAAAAGCTTGATTAAATAATAACATAAAATTGGCAAAAAAGGTATAAGTTTCATCATGAATATTGATACAAAAATAAACACATTATATACATCCTTTGTGCAGATAGATAGTTTTGATGGGAAAAGTTGTGGAAGTTGATTTTTCCACTTTTTTTATATATGGCAACTTCCTTAATTAATAATTGTGGTGGTGTCTAAATTCATTAGCCTTGCAATAAATCTGTTATTTTAGTTTGACAAAGTATACCCCTCGTCAACTTGTATATGGCCATTTAATCAAACAAATTTACACTTCAATAAACTATTGTAACATTAATAAGTTTCTTAAATCTTCGTAAATGAAATATAGTTCTTTGAGTTGCGGGAGGGGTTCTTCTCATCCACAAGCAAGAATATCCACACACAAACAAAATAGTATTTGACTGGAGAATGACATAAACTTGTATAGATCAAAAAGAGAGAGAGTCTTATGCGTGTATATTTGTAATTTTGTTATTTAACCTATGTTTACATATTCGATCGAAATCATTCTGTAGTTCACTGTTTCTTCATAAACTAACTCATTTAATCACTTGTAACTTGCATGCATGTAGGTTAAGAGATTACAAAAAGTCCATTAATCCAAACAGTATGTACCTAGTATAGTTACTGCGCCAAACCTACAGAATTGGAGTTTACGAATATATTCTACACAATAATACGTGCATTTCATAATGCTTTGATATTATATAAAATATTTTGTCAATATTCTCACTATATAAATTATCCAAAAACTCAAGATATTTAAACTCTTTGATTTATTATGCATGCTCTAATATTCTAAATATACAAATATATATGATATTGTTTCATAGTTACCACTCATTTGCACCAAATTGGTATAAAATAATAAAAGTAGAACCGTCCTCCTTTCTTCATTTCCGAGATTTAAGCGATTTCAGATCTTCCAAAATTATGAAACCCGAGTGAAAATTTCTGAATTTTCAAATTCAGTAACTTATCCAATGGATTCATCAATTTTCATAATAAATTCACTTGGTTCTTAGATTGTATGATAAAAATGATTCTCATTTGAACCTAACTCTCTCTCTCTCTCTCTCTCTCTCTCTATATATATATATATATATATATATATATATTAGTACTCAATCTCATCCACTCATCTCATAGATCATATGGCTGAGATTTTTTCGGACATTTTAAGCTTAATTTCGCTGATTTTCGCTTCATTAAGGTAGATTAGTAATTTGATTTGTTAGGTGATTGCGAAAACAAAAAATACATGCATTTGAACATAATAATGCATTCAAATGAATAAAAAAATGCATGCATTTGAACATAATAATGCATCTTGTTGAAACTCACGCCCGGTATGGCGGCTAGCATCTTCGTGCGTGCGTGCTTTCTGCGCTACCGTTGGCTCGTATTTTTACGTTTTGTTAAATGCATTGACATGTTTTGATCAATGCATGGACGTGTTTTGTTCAATGCATGGACATGCTTTGTTCAATGCATGTTTGTGTTTTGTGGCAAATGCGGTTTATGCTTTGTTCAATGCATTGTCATGTTTTGTTCAATGCGGTTTCATGTTTTGTTCAATGCATTTTATGGTTTCGACGGAAAATCTCTCATTCATCCTTCTATGTCAATTCGTCGTCTCTTTCGTTGATTACCGTGAATTCGCCGTGAAACACCGCCATAGCCATCATATTTCTCGATTCTTCAATCATCTATCAAATTTATCTTCTATTTTTCTCAAAATCCATCAATTTTGTTCTCAATTTTTTTCTTCTTTTCTTTCTTTCAAAATCTATTGTTTGTTGTTTGTTTGTTTATATTGTTGATGTTAGCGGTCTTTGTCGCCGCCGCCATCGTCATTGCCGTTGCTTGCCGTCGTCTCCGTAGCCCGTTGCCACAGGAGGAGAAGAAGAAGGTTGATTTGATTTGTTCCCATTTTGCCTTGCGAAAATTAAAAGAAAAGGAAAAGAAAATGAGTGCCATGTGTCGACTTGTGGTGCGCCACGTGTTCAAAATGTGTGGTCTAGATTGAGTACTACATACTATCACGGGACCAAGATACTACGAACCCAACCCTATATATATATATATATATATATATATATATATATATATATATGGATTGGTTTTAGAGGAATTGCCCTTAGATAAGAACTAAAACCAACAACCATTTGTTAGATTGAATAAGATCTGATAATTCATAATTATTTAATGATAAAAATAGTTAAATCCCTAAATTTTTGCTATTTGAATTTTTACATTTTATTCTTCATTGTTCGTATAATTCATGTTGTTGTCCATGTAATCTTAGTTCTTGTGCATGCTATCACATTCCAATTAATTGTTATTTTCATGTAATTCATAATGTTGTGCATGTAATCATAATGATTGTGCATATAAAAATAGTTACATAAATGAATATATAAAACCCTTGATTATAGTGCTAAACGGTTACCATTAAAATATGAAGATAATAAATGATTTACAATTAATCTTGACTGTTAGATTATATAAAATGGATGGACAACATTAGTTCTCAATTCTCAAAAAAATTGAAGTTCTCATTTGATCCACTCCTTATATATATATATTAGCACTCGAATTTATTTTGAAAATGCTCGAAGCTTCAGTTCGGAAATAAGATTGTAACTAATGCAGCATATTCATAGAATCGGTGAATTTCCCTCTAATTTTAAACTTGTCGACGATTTCATTAAGATGGCTTTGTCATAGAAAATAATTAATAAAAGCATATAGTAATAATCTTGTAGATATATAGCATTGCAAAAATTGGAAAGTTTGGAGTATAAGTTTAAGTCAAGTCTAGCAGAGAGGAAAATAGGACGAAGCAAATTTAATGCTTGGATTACAATTTAATGCCGTAATTTAAACCGAAAGTATCGTCAACTGTTTTGTTTTAGACGTCGACTCGACGGTCGAGGTGCTACTATCTTTTTAATTTTGTGGAGTGATATTAATTGAAACCTAAATTTCCTACAAAAAAAATTGACTTGAAGTTAGTGTGTGTGTGTGTGTGTGTACACGTTGCAACAATCTAATATTTGCCATTCACTTATATAATTTATATAAATCACGGTTTATATATTAAATCAATAAAAATATCTATCAGTAAATCCGCAAGAGATAGGAATATTTTCGGACACATGGAAAAATCAAATCTACAAAAGGAATAAGTATATAATATTTCTTTCTTTAATTACTGAGAGAATTGAAAAGAAGAATTTTTTATATTCATTATCATATAAGAGAACAATATAATAGTGATTGAAAATGTCCGGAGATGCAACTCATAAAAAAATGCCGGAGATGAACTTGATTGGAAATTATGATTCCACAGTTAATTAGTATTAGATAGGAAAGCTGTTATCTGATTTCTGGAACTATTGAGATTTTCATAAGTTCTATCACTTGCGAAAACTCCATGCACCATCCCACGGTTCATAATTATAAAATTAAAATAAAATAAAAAATTCGAGGGGAATCTGACTTCCATAATTCATGAAAAATTCATTACATGTTATGCAAGTCTAAGCCTAGCTACTCCAACTTGTTAACTTGTAAATTTATTAATTATACTTCTGTAAACAAGGGTCCAAAAGAAAAACAGAAACTAACTATAAATAGGGTTATTCCCATAAATTTAAAATGCAGCCACTCACAATTGCACAAGAAAATAGCATATTTACATAAACACCAAATTAACCTAGAAATGGCTCACAATTACCAATTAGCACCCGCCCTCATCATGGTGGGCTGGTGAGAGCAAATCTCTAATGTAAAATGGCAATAAGTTTGAGAATATCATCTTGACAACCACTGCTGATTAAAATATCGTCCACATATGGAAGAGAGAGAAATCAGACGTGGATCGATGAAAACCAAGTTGAGTCAAACATCTCCTCAACTTATCATACCATGCTCGAGGAGTCTGCCTTAATCCATATAACGACTTCTTGAGTTTACATACATAATTATGATGATCGGGATTCTCAACTTATCATACCAATTGATAGGTCCCCCAGGGTACGTACTGCTGTATAGGAGGGATGGGGACATACCAGTTAGGCAAGTTTAAAACTTTTTTGGTTCACAAGACTTGATTGACTACTGGTTGTAGCTGGTCGAGTAATGTGTCAGTACTGATGATCGGTTCAAGTAAAATGAGTCTTGTACTGAGTGATTTCAGTTAGAAACCTATTAACTGCTGAGACAGCTGACCAGTTGAACTGATAATTAATGTGCTTGCGGAATATGGTGGTTATTGAATTTGCCTTAGTGAAAAAATAATCTGGCTTAAAACACTTAGGCCAATATTTGCTTATAAAGTTTTCAGTTTATCTCTCTAATATCAAACCGATACTGATAGATTATTATAAATCGATGTTGTGCTGCTATGTGCTGATGATAACAGTTGAATAATATGTAATTGAAAATACAGTACCAAATGTTAAGAACTGTAAGTTAAGAACACGGAGTTTTACGTGGTTCGGAGATATCAGCTACTACGTCCACAAACTGATTGCTCAATCAATCCACTAACTTCATATTTGGTCTTGTCTACGGGTACAAGAGTAAACCTAGATGCAAAGTTAATCTTATTGTACCCCGCCTATCTTAGTGTTCTTCCTACGCTTGCAGATGCTAGGAAACCTCTGACTTTTTACGGGTGCAGTCGACCTAAACCTTTTACTTACAGGTGTAAGATAACCAAGCTTTCAGCAACTAACACTTCGTTACCTACTTGCCCAAACTTCTACTTAAACTGGGGTTTTTGTAGAAAAGTTTACCAACTAAAGTCTGAGTTGTCACAGGCGACAAACTCAGTATGTCTAGTCTTGAGATATATAAGATGTAGTATCCTAGACTTAAGGAAGTGTATACTGAAGCTTTGAGCTGATAAGTATATGTGAGCTCTGAAGGTTTACTGATAGCACTGTGAACTTCCTTTTTTAAAATCGTTGTTTGATATATTTGAGCTTTATGCTTTAGACAATACAAATGTACAGCATCTCGGTAACCTTCAAAGGTTGAATTTTGTATGTATTTATAGAAAAGATGATGAATATTATCGTTCGATGAAGCAGCAGTCAAGTCTTTCTAATTGTCATTTGAATTCTTCCCGTTTGAATCCTCGTAGCTCGCTGTCAGGATCTGCATCATCGTACACTACAACTCTGTAACTCTGATAAAGTCTTATGGCATGTCGGGATCTTTTGTAGATACACTACGACATATGGCGAGTCAAACACTCAAGGCTTAAATATCTCCTTGTTTCTCCAGTAAAGTTGACTCCGTATTTCGTCAATACGTTGACTTCAGGTTGGGCAGTCAAGGTTGCTCCGTCTTTTATCAGCGGTGAACTCCCGTCTTTTGTCAGTTTGAGAATCTGAGTCACGTTGATGCTTTTAGTTTGACGTAGATATAGTCAGTTTTGACTTTTCATCAGTCATCTTTGACTTAGTTTTGCCTGCTTTGACTACTTATCTCTATCTTAGTAATTTTGACTTTCAGTCACCAACTTTAACTTTTGGTAGCCAATTTTGACTTATGGTGGCCAGCTTTGACTTATGTTAGCCAGCTTTAACATCTAATAACCATCTTTGACATCTGCTAGCGTTTTGACTTCCCATAATAGACAGACAGTTGCCGACATGACACTTAGTCATATCCTAAATCTTTTGCTTCAAGCAGTGCCGAGTCTTCAGTCTTTGATCTTCCGACGTCAGTTTTCAGTCTTCGATTTTACTCCAGTAGCTCTGTTCATCCGTATCGATATACTTCAGTCTTCAGACATCAGTTTGGCCTAACTTCAATCTTCACCCTTTAGTTTGCGAACTAAAGACTGAAGATTGAAGTTAGGCTCCATTACGAATGACACGTCGCTCGACTCTTCCCTCGTCCTCTCCCTCTCGTCATTTTCTCTGTGCAAAAATAGACACACACACACGGTGCACATTGCACATAATGAAAAATTCTTCCTATACCCTCCAAATAAAAGTTCATACTTAAAATTTATATTTTCCAACATTTCAGACTAAGGCTAGTAAAGTATTCAATTCTTTGTCCTCAAAATTTTATTTGGATAATTTCGAGCCCATAAATCTAAATGGATAATTTGCTGGCAGCTTTTAACTAGAACAAATAACTTGGCCATCTTAGATCTCAATTTGTCAGCTCAATTGAATATATATCAGATTTTTTTTTAAAATCAGTTTCCATTCACTAAATCATAAAAAATCGTTTATTATCTTCAACCAAAACATAATTTAATCACACGCTCATGTGTGTTGGCTGACGAGATATTTCGCCAAATGTACATTTACCAAATTTTCAAGAATAACATGTTATCCAAAGCTCCGTCTCTCGTGATTCAATTTTAATTATCAAAATAATGTATCAACGATCATTTTCCATAAGTTCCGTTTATATCTGGAAATTAAGAAAAGTAATATGAAAATTGTGTTTTAAAATTAATTTGCATGTTATCCAAAACATAATATTGCATCGTTGCAAAAAAAGAAGAAGCAAAGCCAACATTAATTAAATAAATCAAGCATGTGTATATATATAATCTTCTCCATATTTTATTGAATTATAATATACGTATACAAAAGCACCCACGAACTTAAACAAGCTATTATTTGCATGCATATAAGCATGTTTGCTGCTTGTTTATCTATATTTTATAAGCTCGTGCACACCACACAAACACAAACACAAACACACAACTATATATAAATGGAGAAGAGTATTCTATAATCAACCAGCCGTGATGTTGACAAACAACGGCACCGAGAGAGTCCCAACGAGTCCGAGCACTGGATCAAGAACGGTGTTCAGAAGCGTGGGAACGCCGGCGAGGACGCCGTTGGCGGTGTTGAAGATGGGGCAGATTGTGTTATTGAGCGGAAGGTTAACGAAGACGCCGCATGGTAGGATTCCGCCGATGATGGAGCCTAACCTCCCTAGTAAGCTGTTGACATTGAGGCTAAAAACTCCGGTGGCGGTTGTGACGTTCTGGGCGAGCGTCACGACGGAGCCCAAGAGCGTGGTGCAGTTCAGGCCCACCCGCACCCGGGAACGCCCACGGACCCAGGGGCAGTTTCAGTGGATGTGCAGCAGATAATGCCGTTGATCCTCAGAGCACCCAGCCCTTGGCCGTAGGCAATAGGAGTCACGGCGGCGATGAGGAGAGCCACCGCCACGATCAAAGCGGGAGCTTGCTTAGGAGCCATTTCTAGGGTTTGGTAGGAGTAAACTTAGGTGTGTTGTTGATATTTTGATTTGCTGCATTTCAATGTATGGGAATGAGCCCTATTTATACTGGTTTCTGCTCCCCTTTTCTCAACGAATTTTTATATTATTAATTACATGTACGTAAGTCTACATGCGTTGAAACTTCAAACTGTGGTTATCATAAATAGTACAATTATTGAGATGTTCACCTTGCTTAATTTGGCAATTTTGTTTTATTAATTAGATGACAATTTATTGGTAACCAAATCCAAATGTGTCTCTCCTCTCGTTTCAGAAGTTCAATACTTCATTTGCATGTGGAGTTATCGTATTTTTATAGATGTTATCCGACATATTTCATGTGGAGTTATCGTCAAATCTTAAACCCTAAGGGTAAATTTATAAATAGTTGTATCTTCCGTTATTTTAGCATTTATTTTACATATACAAGTTTATTTCCAAACGAAGAGTGACAGAACTTAAAATTTGAAAATTAGTCTTTCAATTGCATCTATTTGTGATTTTGTACGGCATGAATATAAATAAATATTATATATATAATATAGAGAGGGGGTTCAATATGCCGGACAACATTTGTGAGCATTATAGACGACGTTTAGTCTACGTCACTATTTACCTTTTTATTTCTTATTTTAAGTTTTGCAAAAATTGTAATAAGGATTATAAGATTTATAATTGCATAAAGAAAAATAAAGGTTGATTTATTTTTCCCCTTTTAATTGAAAGAGAAGAAAGGGATATAAAACAAATTGGACTTCTATTTTGATGTAATTTGTAAATTTGATCATTTTAATTGCAATTACTCAGATATAAGAAAAAAACTAAAAATAATAAGAAAATAAATTTTCTAACATAAATTATACGCTCAGTGATACTACTCACATATTCATATATATGGTAACTTGGATATAGTTAATTAATTAAGTTCTAGTCACTGTTTCATCATCACCTAACACATTCAATTACTAGTGTGGGGCCCAACAGCTAGTAATTAACTTGCCCATGGTTTCTAAGATCAAATAATTTTGCACGAAAAGAAATTCAAATCAAAAAATAATTTGTCAATTATCACATGCATATACATGTATTTCACTGAGAAGTGAGAACAAGTAAGAAATGAGGTTGTAAAATTAATGGCTCAAATTGCTGCAACTCTGTATTTAATAGCATTTAATTTTCTATATGCAATCGAATTATCACCTCAAAAATTCAACTTACACCATGAGCATTTTGTCAAATGTATTAATAAAAGCAATAGTTGAATATAGAGGTGGCAAAATTATTGCCCGTCCAATCCGGCCTCACCCGAAAAAACTTATACTAAAAGTTTATTTTGGAATTGATTGGGTCTCAATTTTTCTGGCCCAACCCGACCTAGCCCGTATTTTTATAAAAAGCTCAGTGGACTTGGATTGGGCCGGCCCAATCCGTCCATTTGACACCTCTAATTGAATATTACAAAATTGATAATGATATGGAGTGATTTGCAACAGTACTCCTATAATTAGGGGTAAATATTCGGTTATATATTCGATAACCGAATTGAAATAATCTAAATATATGTTATATAAAAATAATATATTTTTTGAATAAATAAATAATATTATATATATATATATTTTTTTTTTATTTTCGATTAATTTTTTTTTGAACCGACCAAAAATCGAATTACCAAATTTTCATTCGGTTTTAATCTAAATAACTGAATTAACCGAACCAAATTTGATTTTTCGGTTTCATTTGGTTATTTGGTTTTTGGATACTTTGTTAATCCCTATCTATAATCGTGTTTCTGTTTTTATGTAATAATCATCGCCAAATTGGATCCAATAACTTTAATTAACTGGGAAGTATATATTGTCAATTGGGCTGTCCTGGTTCTTCTTTCTCGGAGAATTTTCTAAAGAGTATGAAATTATAATGTTTGTATTATAAAAGTCGCATTTCTATTTCAAGCTTCAAATGAACATGTTCTATCTCAGATGTTCAATAATAATAATAATAATTCGATTTTAAATACTTTAACAATCGGCATCACCATTGTATTTATCAGATTTCCTGTTAATATCATATATAACAAAACAATATTAATATCAATTAGCGAGTTTGAAAATGAAATATATCATTGATATGGAAGACATATGTAGACAATTAAAATTGTTAGCAAATGAGAATGCACCACGTGTAAATCATGAATTAAATAATTAATTATATTTTTATTTTATTAATGGAATTTATTCCAAAATTAATAGATATATGGTTAATGTTTAATTTTATCGACAAATGGGAGAACGACAAGTGGCAACGACACCTCGGAGAAGGATAAACGCTCAAACTGCGTCAAATTAGCCCAAAAGGCCTATAAGACCAAGCCCAAGCTCAAGCCTATGATTTGGTGGCCTAAAAGGCCCAAAAGCCCAAGCCCAAGCCCAAATTCAAGCCCATGACTTGGTTGCCCAAAAGGCCCATAAGCCCAAAAGGCCACTAAGCCCACTAGCCTAAATCTATAAATAGGGGTGGAAGGTCCTCGTAAATGAGAAGAAGATGTGAAGTGAAGTGAAGAAGAGGAAGATTTGAAGAGCTCAAGACACTCGAAGAATCATCGGCAAAGTCTTCAAGAAGCTTCAAAGTCTTCTTCAACATTCAAGCGTTCTTCGTGCAAATCACAACGTTCTTCGCCAAAATCATCCTTCAAATCATTCTAAAGATGATATTCAATTCGGAAGTATGGTGAAAACCTCTGCATTGGCGCTCAAACTAGAAGATCTTCAAACGTTCTTCAACGTATCAAACCAAATCCGACAGTTGATCTGAAAACAAGACTGAAGTCCTTCAGATCAACATCATCAAGTTCAATCTTCAAGTTTAAGTAGATCAAGGAACCACATCACCTTCAACAACTTGAAGAATATCCAAAGATCGTTCAAGAAATCAAATCGAATAGAAGAATCAGGGGATAGATAGAGATCGAATTCACCACAAATGTATCAAATCCAAATCAAATTGATTTTATATACAATTTTTTATTTATAAAAATTTAAATACGAAAATTTGTGTTACAACATATAACACGGTCCGGTCATAAAAGACAGAGCATCCGTAATTATCATTACTATCATGTGGAGATCTTTTATGAAGTATTATTTTATCTTCTAAATATTTAATTTATTTTATCCATCTTAAATTTTCCTTCTCCATGCATCTTATCATTTCTCATTCTTGCATCATCAAGTTATTGATTTAACTAGGGGTGTCAAGCGGTTTCGGTTGGAATCGAAACTGAACCGGAATCAACCTATTTCGGTTAACCAAAAACTGATAAATTCGATTATCGGATCTATTTTAGTTCCAGTGTTGAAAAAATTTCGGTTATTGGTTAACCAATAACTGAATGGTTCGGAAGCGAAAGCCTTTTTTTATTATTATTTAATTAATTAATTAATCAATTAAAAATTTTGAAAATCAATTTTTAATTATTACTTTATTAATTATTTATTAAATACTTTATTTATTTTTAATAAGTTTCAGTTATTTTAATTATTATTTTATTTATTTTAATTATTATTATATTAATTTCTATTATTAATTAGTTTTAATTCGGTTTTTTCGTTAATCGAAAATCGAACCATAGAAACGATCGATTTTCGGCTAACAAAAAATTTAAAATAATTCGGTTTCAGTTTCATTTTTTTGTAAAAATTCAATTCGGTTAACTGAAATCGAACCGTTTACCACCCATAGATTTAACTATGCAAGAGTTGCATAATCATTTTTCCAAAGTTAGCATTGATTTGTTTAAATGTATGACATGTCCTGATCCGAGAAATTCTTTATTTCAATTCGATGTTGATCAACTCATGTGTGTCTTACAACTAAAAGTGTTGATTTGTCTTGACCAGAAACGGTTGTGCTGACTATTATCATCACACAGAGTAAAACATCGGAATAAACTTAAAGAACACCGAAGATAGCTTTTCTACATATTATACTTTATAATTTCTATATGTCAATGTGACGAAATTATTCACTATATATGTACAACGACCATTTAAAAAAACTCACTACTTTATCCAAGATAAAGTTGAACACTCTTGAATCAAAACTAACTATCAAACTATGAAAAGATTTCCTCAAACAACTTGTGACAAAGACTCTCAAACTTTTATGACAATATAAGATAAAACACGAGTGTTATCAAAAATATTAGGAAAATATATTTGGATCTCCAATATTTTTCTCCAAAAATGTGTGTAAATGTTTATCTTTCTTCAACCGATCAGTCTCTTATTTATAGAAGATGAAGAGGCATTCAGATTCACATCTTGGATCACGTCTATCCATTACGGTTGAGAGAATTTGTGGTTGATTAGGAGATTGAGTCCGACTCCCTCTAGTGTCTCTCTCCTTATCCCATCTCAAGATTTCGTGCTTGTCCAATCTTATCTCTAAGATCTGAATCTCGTATTTGTAGAAGTGTTGGAATAACATCTCCAACAAATGTGTCCCGTGTTTGAAGGAGTGTTGGAACTGCAACATCTCTAATAGTCACAACAACGTGAAGAAAGAGCAAAATCCTAAATAAAAACTTTCCACAACTTAAGGAAGTTAATTTAGACTTAAACAACTCCTACAACAAATTTATATCCTGAGGACTTCTCAACTGAAGATTATTTGTGCCTTCCACAACAACTTGGTAACTAGTTACCAATTTGGAAAGTCTTGCTCAGAAAATGGTTAAAAGTAGTCATCATTTAGTTTTTCAATTGATTTATTGATGATTGAGTTGGCATTGATTTTATCTATTGTCACTGTTTTTGTTGAGAAGGCATTTTCTGCAATGAAGATTATTAAGACTGATTTGTGAAATCGAATGACAGATGACTGGATGAATGCTAGTTTGGTTGTCTACATTGAGAAGGATATTTTTTTTCAACAATTGACAACGAGAAAAAATTTAGATTATTGTTACAGCATTTTCAGTCAATGGCTACATGCAAAAATCACTTGTTACCATTTTTTTAGAATATTTTTAATGCATCAGAACAATTTTAATGTATGAGATATTGATCACAACTACGATATCCAATATAGTCTCTATTAAATCTAATTGGCTCAACTACCTAAAGGCATATTGATTCACAACCTTTATTTGGCAGCCCACTCTTCTTCTCCCAAATTTCCTATCCAGTGTGCCCTAATATCTTTGAGATCCTTCTTTCCTTGTTCACCTCACATTTTCTTGTGAGTTTCGTTCATAGGATTATATAATCCTATTGCTACCTTTGTCCTTAGTGAGAGAGACATTCACCTCATACACCTATAAGCAAAAGAGTTGCTTCATATCATCCTTTGTGGAGAGCTACCAGGTTGTGAGTGGGTGTATGTGGCAGTGGACGTTGTTGTGCCGAAGAGATCCACGTCTTCATTGGACCTCGTGGTTGTAGTGGGGCAAGCAAACAGAGAGCACCGCACCTGAGCCGAGACTCATCGATCTCTCTGTTTTCCCATCTCTATTTCCCCTCTATCTAAGTGATAAATCTAGTTACGTGAGTATGCGAGATTTATGTAAGGCAATAAAGAACACCAAGGCTTTTACGTGGTTCGATCGTTAATGAGATCTCGTCCACGGAGGAGTGTTTCCTCAATACTTTCACTATGATTTGAGTACGGTGAGTGTAGTTACAAGCTCTTAGTATTCGATAAGTTGTCAACCCTTCTCTTGTCGATTTTCCTTCTAATTATACATATCAGAGACCCCTAAAGGCGTGTTCTATCCCCTTCCATGTAGGAACTCTTCGGCGTATAGGGACTCTTCCTGGCGTGTAGGGGCCTTGCCTTCCATGTAGGGGCGGTGCCTATTGACCAATGAGGAGGCTGGAGCGAAATTGGGGTTCAGAGGCGGCTGGGCCTTTTGGCTGAACCGCGTGGGCACTGGTCATGATGTCAGGCCCAGCTCGTTTGGGCCTAAGTGGTTGGGCCATATCCCATCATAGCCCCCGAATAGTCGAGTAACAACCATGCCGGGTGAAGCGAAGAATGCGCTTTGCCGGGGTGAGTGTTGCTTTCGGGTGAAGTTGTTGTCGAAGGTTTTGTCTTTTTGGCGTGAGGGTTATTTGGCGATCGGTTCGAGGCGGGTTGGATGGTGCAATAGATTACGGGTATCCACCTCTTGTCGAAGACCGAAGTGAGTTGTCTGTCGTTGGACACAGATGTGTTACAACTGGAAGTCGAAGCCCGACCTGGATAACGACCCCCCGCGTAGGTTACGCCGAGGTCCGATCTGGAGCGGCCCGCTCTTGTGGAGGATGCCGATGTCTGACCTGAGAGGCGGATCTAGATGGAGAAGTCATGCTGGATGGTGTCGAGGTTCGACCTGAGTGACCGCCCTTCTAAGATACCGAGGCGTGGCACGGCGGCATCGGCGGGGGCTGGGGTGCCGAGGTCCGATCTGGATGGAGATATTCTCGTGGGGGACGAAGTTCATTGGTAGGACGCCGAGGTCCGATCTGGATACCCCCGCCATTTGGGGGAAGGCCGAGGTACGATCTGGGGCGCCACGGAGGACGGCGAGGTCCGTGTGATGATTGCGAGGTCGGTGGCGGTCTATCTTACCTAGCGTCGTCATACCCGCCAGCGTGTAGTTGGGCACTCGAACCGCGTCGCGCGATCGCCTCCACGTCAATAGCGGTAGGCACGTGTGAAAGTTGAAGCGGCGGTTTTGGGCGCCATTTGTCCTATAAATAGGCCCAAATGAGGCAGCTGTTCACTTTCCATTTCGATGCTTTGTTTGAGAGAACATATTTGCGAGAAATTTCCAGTTTTCTTTCAAACTTGTTGAGGAAGCCCGATATCTACTTGAAAAAGTAAGTATGTATTCTTCGCCTTCCGTTCGAAAGTTCTACTTACGCCTCGGACTCTGCGCCGTCTTCTTCCCTGTTAATGCCACGGTCTTAAGGATTACATGTGCTATAACCTTTTGGGTAGTTCCTAGGAATTAGTCTTAGGGTTCATTGGTATCATCGATGTGGGATGGATTGAGGTGGGTTCGTGAGGTCGAGTTTGTGACGGAGGACCTTTTGAAATAGCGAGAAATGGGATCCGAAGGAGGCGTGGTGGTGCTGCCCGATCAATGATAGGGTTATGGCCCTGGAGGCTTCATTCTTGTATATGTAGGCATACGAGGCGGCCTTAGGTTTCCTTTAGCCCAGATTTTCCTTAGTATCGAGAATATTTTCGGATCCCTATATGTCGGTGACCTCGAATTCCATTAGGTCGGTGGTGGGGCTAGGGCTCTCTGTTATGGCGTTGCCGAGGAGCTCTCGCCGAGGTGTTGATGCGTTTTTAGCGTCGAGACCATAGGAGGAGTGTATTATCTGTCTCCTCGGCTGAAATTTAAGGTAGCGGCCCCCTCTAAGGTCTCTCATTGGCAGAACAAGTTTTTCTTCTTGCGGGCTGATGAGTACCCGAGGTATGAGTGGGGCCTTGATAAGGTGATGGGCGTGAAGATGAAGCCACAGGCTTCATGGAGAACACTCAACAATCTCGGTGAGGTATTATCTATTGACTTCACCGAGGGCGACTGAATAATGTCGGGCTGAGCGTTTATAGGTCTGAGGCGTCGGGAGCGGGGTCTGATCGGGGTGAGGGCATCCCCGTATATTTTTCTCCCCCCTTTTTTTTTGTGTCCGATCTCGCTGTACTAATGCGATCTTCTTTTGTTGTGTAGTGAAGCTTGATCATGCCAAGGAAGGCAAGGGGCGGCCGTCTCATGTTGCACCGGTGGGCGACGGGAGCCAGCTAGGAAGAAGGCGAAGCGGGGTGGACCCGTCCCGTAGCCCGTGGTTGTGGAAACCACGAGCGATCTGGCGGCGGGTCCTCAGCCGATCTCGAGCTCGGGTATGGAGATTGAGGCTCGTCCCCATGATCCGCGCGAGGTACCGATCTCCAGAGATCCTCTGCTCTTCCCTAGTGCGGTGTTTTCTTTGCTGTGCGCTACTGACCGTTTGATTTTCAGGACTTGCCCTCGGTAGCAAGTGAGCTGCGCCGCATGGCCGATGTCGTCGCCTCCCGGCACGAGGAGCTGGAGAGGAAGCTGGCCGCTGCCGAGTTCTCGCTGGCTGCTGCGAGGAAGGAGGTCGAGGTTGCAAGGGGCGCTGCTGAGGCCGCCACGAGGAAGAAGGATCGGGCTCTGCAGGTGGCCCGTGCTGAGGTGGAGGGCGCTCGAGAAGAGGCGGCCGAGGCGGAGAAGAAGCTTGCTGATCGGACGAGTGCCTTCTTTGGCGGGCGAGGCCGATGTTGAAGGCCTTCACCGGCAAGCTTGTCGAGTCCGAGACCTTCTCGCCTTTATCTCCGATCGGCCGCCGTGATGAGGCGCGGTGATATCTGCCCACTGGAGGGTTGGGCGCTATAATGCGGACTTTGATAAGGTCGAGCATGGATGGGCGAGTCGACCCTAGGGCGGTGAACAAGATGCGCCCGCGTATTGGCGAGGTGGCCCCTTTCTGTGGTGGAGGCTTTGGCCTCCTCGACTCTCTCACGGCCGTAGGTCGTGTCCCGGTGCGGGGTGGATGAAGATCACGAGCTTGGGAGCTTCTTGCCGAGTGCGTGCGGCCGTGGATGTGGAGGAGGAGGAGGAGGAGGAGTTGGTCTTGGAGCTCCCGTGGAGGCCAACCGCAGGAGCATCATCGAGGCGGCAGGAGGTCGGCGGGTCGGTGACAAGCCCGAGGTCGGTGGACTGATATAATAAGTTTGAGCTCGGGGTCGATAGGATCACGAGCCCTTGTAATAATTTCCACCTTTTGAGTAATAAACACAACATTTTGAAATGTGTATTGTCTTGTTTATTTTTAGCACTTCACACACGAATACATCGGACTTGATCACGACCTGTGACAAAGGCGAAGAAGTCCGAGGTGCTCTGGCGAGAAGGATGAAGAGGTGGCCTTGGAGGAGTCGGTGCGCGGCCGACCCAGTTCGGCCGGCATGGATGTCGGCTCGGCATCGTCGGCCGAAGCGAAAGGGAAGTTGCATGAGGCATTGCGCAGTGGTTCGTCTCTGAAAGCGAGGCTCTTAAGCTAAGGATCGCTCGACTTGGGCCGGGGTAGGATTATCTGCCGGCGTGATTAAGGGCGCGATACAATGTGAAGAGCAACTCGAGATGACAACGGAGAAGGCGGCTCGGATCTCGGGGAGCATCTTGAATCGAGAAGGTGATCCACCAATCGGTGGGGTCACCATATCGAGCCGATGATGAGAGTGCGAGCTTGCTCGCCGAGGGCATGGTCTTGAGGGCGAGGAGGGCTAACGGCAAGAGCTTTAAAGGCGCCTCGACTCCATCGTGGAGTATGCCCAGTACAAACTTGTGCAAGAACGACGCTTGCTCCCGCCCGCAAGCGAGCACATGGTGACCCAGCGTTAGGCGCCGAGGTGGGAGGTGGCTATGTTGATCATACCGAAGTGCTCCGGTTGTTTGGCCTTGCCCACTTTCAAAGAGCGAGGACCTCGGCCCGTGCTCAGTCTGCGAGGAAGGAGGCGGTCGGGGTCGTGGTCGCACTTGGTCGGGTGACAAGCCTGGGGTGGGAGATCACCCTTCCGGTCGGGGTGACAGAGGCGGCTGAGTGTTCCGGAGTAGGCCGTGGGGTGCGGAGTCCCCTTCGGTCGGGGTGTCCCGGGCACGTGCCAGTCTTGGAGTAAGCCGCGGGGCCGGGCCTCGTTGACCGGGTCGAAGGCACGAGTTCATTCGAGGAGTTCATCGCCGACACGGAGATTTTGTGCGGGGCCTGGTGTAGCTTCATGAGTTGTGGCGGAGGAGCTCGGAAGCCGAATGAGTTTGTATATAGCTTAGGACTTTGTATGTAGTCGTAAATGTATTTAGACTCGTTCAAGTGTATATTTTCCTCTTGAGAGGTACAAACATAGCAGGACTTCGTTTTGGTCGTAAATGTATTTAGGCGTATCTGAGTGTATATCTTCCCAAATAAAGGGGTATAAGCGAGCTCGGAAGCCGGTTGACTTGTATATGGCTTGGAACTCGGTTTGTAGTCGTTAATGCATTTAGACTTTGTCCGGGTGCGTATCTTCCCAAATAAAGGGGTGTAAGTTGGCGAGATCGGATGCGGATGTCGCGTGCATGTAGGCGTCCAACAATGGGTGTCTGTATGCTTTGCATGTAGGCGTTCAAATTAATGAGTAGTGCAGATCGTACCCTACTTGGTGGGATTTTCATCTTCGTAAGGCGTCCCGCGTGAAGGTTTAAATGTGGTGTATCAAACAGATGTTCACATATGTATGAGGCAGTGAAATATTCATTAGAAAAACAAATGTTTTATTGAATATGTAATCAACATCGTACTTTGGCAAAACAATGAAGGGCTAACATGATGCGATCTTAAATCGAAGCTATGTAAAGTACCTCCTTAAATGAGTGATGTGCTAGGTTCGGGGATAAGTGCACGAATAGGTGAGCTAGCTTGTAAGCCCGCTGCCGAGGTCCTCGTGAGCGGTATGGGCCTTCCATATCGGATCCGACTTGTTAAGACTCGGCTCTCTTGGCTTCATTATTTCGTAGGGCGAGGTCGCCTACTTGGGCCTTGGAGGCTTTGACCACTTTTGTTGTAGTGCAGTGCGACTGGCCCTTGTACTTGGCCGTTTATAAAGAGCGAGCTGTGCTTCTCCTCGAGGCGTCGAGGTTGTACGCAGTCTTCCTCGTTCCGGCACGGTCGAAGTGAAGAGTCTGCGGGCTTGGCGCGCCGATCTCGATCGGTATGGCGGTCTCGGTACCGTAGACCGGGCTGAAAGGGTTTCTCGTGCGAGGTCAGAAGTGTTGTCTGTGGGATCGGAGGACTTGAGGAGATTTTCAGCCAATCACCCTTAGCTCGGTCTAGCCTTTTCTTCAATCCTTATGCGATCGTGCGGTTCGTCACCTCGGTCGACCATTAAACTTGGGTGTGCGACCGAGGTGAAGCGTTCTTCGATCTGGAGCTCTTCACACCACTCCTTGAAATTTTTGTCGACGAATTGGGTGCCGTTGTCAGAGACCGAGAATGTGCGGTATGCGAAGCCGCGGACTATATTTTTCCACGAAGTCTGAATCCTCCGCTTGTGAGGCTCGAAAGTGGCTCGGTCTCGACCCGTTTGTGAAGTAGTCTATAGCTACGACTAAGTATCGAAGGCGACACGGTGCTCGGTCGAGCGGACCAGCGATGTCGATCCCCACCGCATGAAAGGCCATGGGCTCTACATCTTTGCTTAGATCGGTTTGGGGTAGCTTTTGGAGTGGGTGGTGGCGCCGGACATTTTTGACGAGCTCGGCGAATCTTGAACAAGGGTGGGCGGTAATATCCCGACCTCGGCGTCTTCTTTGAGAGTGCTCGCGACCGATGTGACTTCCACAAGACCTCTGTGGATCTCATTGAGCACGTGGTCGGCCTCTCCCGGCCGAGGCACCTCGGGAGGGGTTGAAGGTAAGACTTCCGGTAGAGCGCGCCCTCGTGTATGAGGTACTTCTGGGATTTCGCCATCATCTTTTTGGCTTCGAGCCGATCTTGAGGTAGTACGCCATCTTCCAGGTAGGCCTTTATGGGAGACATCCAATTCGGCTCTATCTCGGTGATGATGCCGATGTGAGACTCCGCTATGCTTCTGGAATGAACCTCCTCCACTGGTGGACTTGTTGATGATCGACTAACTTGCCGAGAGCGTCGATTCGCGCTCCGTGGGATCCGATGAATCTTGGAGTACTGAATGAGGTCGACATCTCCTTTGCCTTCTCAGTCTTCTTCATTCGGTCCTCCTTGGCCTCGTATCTGCGCTGGGACACTGGTTTACCACGACACAGGAATCCCAGAAGATCTGGACATTGTCACACTCGATTCCTTTGCGGCGGAGTCACGAGATCGGCGCTTCATACTCCATCTCGTTGTTGGTGGTCGGGAAGGTAAACCGGGGCGTGGGTCACTTGATTGTCCGGGCCGAGGAGGAGAATGCTGCTCCGCTGTCCGTTTGCATGAAGCTCCGTCACGTACATACGCCGGCGGTTATCGGGCGGTGCGGGGACGAGTCCTCATTGTGGGGCGGTGTTGGGCGACCTCGGTGGTAGAGCCGACCTCGGTGAATTTGGCTTCCACCGAGGAAGTCGGCGAGCTGCCCTTTTATGGCGGTCTAGGGAGTCACGAGATGTCGTGCTCGCCGAGCTCGATGCCCAGCTATCGTCCGGATGACTCGGCTTGGTCGAGACTTGTCTCAAAGGTAGGTCGGTTAGTACACAGACGAATGAGCACGAAAGTAGGGTCGGGCGTCGCTTGGCGTTCACCAGGCAGTGCTACCTTTTCGAGGTGGTGTACCTCGTCTACGGTCCCTTGAGAGCTCGGCTAATAAAGTAGATGGGGAGTTGTCGTCCTCCTCATCTCGCACCAATACGCCTTGATGGCCTCGTCCAGGCGGCAGTATAGAAAGGAGTTCACCTTGCTTGGGCGGACGGTCGCCAGTCGGCGAGATACTCCTCGGATGTGTGCAAAGGCGACTGGTGTTCTTCCCGCCGGCAAAGTCTGGAGCTCTCCTTAGGATCTTGAAGAAGGGAAGCTGCTTCTCGGCGGCTCGAGATAGGAATCTGCTGAGGGCGGCTAGGCACCCGGTGAGTTTGTGGATCTCACGGATGGTCCTTGGCACTTGCATGTCGAGCATTGCCTTCACCTTGGTGGGATTGGCCTTGAGCCCTCTTGAAAACCAGCATCCCGAGGAACTTGCGGTCTTTACCATAAAGTACATTTTGGGGTTGAGTTTGAGGTTGGCCGACGAGGAGGCGGAGAATAGTTACGAGGTCGTCGGTAGCAGTTCTCCGTCTTTTGACTCTTGACCACGATGTCGTCAGCGTAGACCTCAGCGATCGCCCAATGTGGTCTTTGAATCTGGCGTCCACCATCGCTGGTAGGTTGCCCTGCGTTCTTGGATAGAAGGGCATCTTCCGACACGTAAAGACACGAAGTCGGTGATGAATCTTTGTCTTTGGGCGTCCTCAGGGCTCATCGGGACTTGGTGGTACCCTTTGTATAGATCTAGGAAGCTGAAGGTCTCATGGCCCACGGTCTCCACTTTTTGTCGATGTCGGGAGGGTAGCGGTCTTTTGGGCGGTGCTTGTTGAGGTCGATGTAATCGGCCGCACATCGCCACCCTCACGGCTTTCGGACCACGATTGGATTAGCCATCCGGTCGGGTATTTGACCTCGAACAAGATCTTGGCCTTACGAGTTGAGTCACCTCGTCCCTTATGACCATTTGCGCTCTGCCGCGAATATTCTTTTCTTACGCGGATGGCTTGGTGGCGGGTCGATATTGAGGCGATGAGTTATGAGATCGGGCGACACTCGGTCATATCGGCGGGGACCACGCAAACACGTCCTGTATTCCCTCGGAAGGCTGTATGACCTGTTGTCGGATGTCGGTTGGGCCACAGGTGCCGACACGGATGACCTTCGAGGATCGTCGTCGCATAGTCGAAGGCTCCGGTCGGGTCGGCCTCAGGGTTACGTAATTGCTATGCACAGGCGAGGCCGCATCTTGGGTTGAGACCGTAGGCATTCTTTTTGCCGTTTGGTGCATACGGATGCTAAGTACTCCCAGCGGGGTGGGAATCTTGATGATGGTGGTAGGCGAGCAGGCGGCCTTGGTGGCGTATAGCGATCTCTCCCGGGATGATGTTGTGCGGAGGGGGCTGGACGAGAAAAAATCTAATGGCCTTGGTGACCAGACACAGGAGCCCGTCCCAGTAGCAGGAAGGTAATGGCGCCCCGGGTTGGACCGCCTCTGGGTGAAGCTTCCGTAATTGGGACGGCGCGGAAGTACACGAATACCTCCGACCTCGAGTTTATCCAGGCAGCTCGGGAAGATGATCTTGTGGAGGCCCCAATGTCGACATAGACCCGATGGGCGTTCTTGTTGCCCACCACGGCTGTATGGTGATGGCGTCTGGTGCGGCATGATTTTGGGTACGGATCCTCCTTGAGAACACTATGTCCTCACCGTCCGGAGTCGCTTGTTCTTTGGCTCCTCGGTGGCGGCCTCGAGCTTCGTTCTTTAACGACGACCTCGTCGCTCCGATGGGCGATCCGGTTATAACGTGACCTGCTCCATAACATTGGGACCTTCGTCCTCGTCGTCTTGGTCGGGTCGTCGTCGAGGTCGGCCCGCGATTGTTGCCACCATTATTCTTTCCCTGCGCTTCCTATTTCCCGACCCAGCTTGGCGAGGTATTTCTTGAGGATCCACCTTTGGCGGGCTCGTCGATCTGCGAGCCAGTTCCTGCAATCCTCGGTATCATGACCATACCTTGGTGATAGTCACAATACTCTCTGTGGACCTCTTCTTGGATCCTCCTTTCATAGGAGGGCTTGAGGAAGAGCTCGGCGTGGGCTCGAATATTTCGCCCTTGATTTGGCGGGGGCTGCTCTGCCGCCGGGGTTGGGCGAGTCGAGCACGGACTCGATGGCCTCTCTTGATCTGTCGAAGGCGCTTGGCGATCGGCGCCTCGACTTGATCATCGGCTTTTTCTCGGACTTACGCCGTCCCGGATCTCCTCTTCTTCCGATCCGACTCGTCTCCTTTGACGAAGTTGTCCACCAGTTTCAAAGCTTACTCGCCGTCTTTGGTTTCTCACGGTGATTTCTTTGTTCAGTGCGCGGGTCAATCCGTTTTGAGCAGCGTTGATGATGTAGAGATCGTTCTTGTCGTCAATTTTGGCGACTCTTTGATGAAACTCGAGGCGAAGTTCGACATCGTCTCGTCCCGCCTGGCGGATTGTGGCAGTCGGAGGAAGGCTGCGAGGTGGCATCTTCGATAGGCGCCATTTGAAGCGATCCATGAGGTCACAGGCGGTGTTCTTGTTACAGCGGGCGAGGTGAACCGGCGTCGGGCGTTGGAGATCGGCACCTCGGGAAGATTTTGCACATGTGAAAATCTTCCATTCCTTGATCGCCATGTTGGTAGTGTGGCGAAAAGGAAGTCGGAGGGTCTCCTAGGTCATCGTGGCGGCAATATTGGGTGCCGTATCATTTGAGGCGGGCGTGTCTAGAATTTCTACGGAGAAAGGGAGATGATTCTCCGTGCGGTCGAACCAGGAGATCGTTGCCATCTCTTTCGGAGGGTGGGGATCGATAGCGGTGCCGGCCGTCCCTCGAAGGGAGTTCGACTGCCTTTCTTTCTCTGTTTTGCTCGGCTCTCGGTCGGCATAGCGAGGTGGAAGCGGCTCCGCGAATGGCGAGGCGGCGGTGGTGGCGGCTCGTCCGCGGTGGCGGCTCCGTGAATGGGGGGGCGGCTCGGCCGTGGTGGCGGCTCCGTGCGTCGGGGTGTGATGCGTTCTCGGCTATCACGCGAGGTGGGCGCAGGCATTTCGGAGGAGGCGACCTCGGGCGGCCGTGGTAGTCGATTCGGGGGCCGCAGGGGCCCGCTCCTTTGTCCTCTGGTTGAGAAGTTTTGGAATTAGCGAGGTTGGCGTTGAGGAACTCGGTCACAACTCGGCCGAGGACCTCGTGGGACGAATGAGTGTTTGTTCGTCCTCGTTGAGGTCGGCATCTCTACGTTGGGGAGGCGATCTGAGGTGTATGGAGCGTTTTCATGTTGCCCTTAGGAGTGTGGCGCTTGTGGCATCTGCGATCTCCTTCCGCGACGCTGAGTGACCACGGTCGTCGCCAAGACGGTTGTTGCCAGCGTGGGCGGCGGTTGTGCGTGTTCTTGCCATTAAGTTGTAGAGGAAGCGAAGCTTTCTTGTTGGATATTCCCCAGACGGCGCCAATGATAAATCTAGTTACGTGAGTATGCGAGATTTATGTAAGCGATAAAGAACACCAAGACTTTTACGTGGTTCGATCGTTAATGAGATCTCGTCCACGGAGAGTGTTTCTCAATACTTTCACTATGATTTGAGTACGGTGAGTGTAGTTACAAGCTCTTAGTATTCGATAAGTTGCCAACCCTTCTCTGTCAATTTTCCTTCTATTTATACATATCAAGAGACCCTAAAGGCGTGTTACGTCCCTTCCATGTAGGGACTCTTCCAGCGTATAGGGACTCTTCCCTTGGCGTGTAGGGCCCCTTACCTTCCATGTAGGGCGGTGCTGTTGACGATGAGGAGGGAGGAGGCGAAATTGGGGTTCGAGGCGGTGGGCCTTTTGGGTGAACAGCGTGGGCTGGTCATGATGTCACCCCACTCGTTTGGGCTTTGAGTGGTTGGGTCGTATCCTATCACTTAGTTTCTTTGTGTTCTCTATTTTCTTGCTATTGTTTTCTCTACCTATGCAGGCATAAGTGGGGTAGAGAGCAGAGTGGACAGAGACTGTTTTTTCTAAAGCAATCCGAAGAGAACGAGGGCGCTCCATTGTTGCAATCCAAGAGAGGCTGCTGCAAATCGTCTCTCATATGAACGAGGTCAAGCACTGGCATTGGAGAAAGGTGAATCGACGGCGAGACGATTCCACAATAGTCTTTTTTGTAGTAATTAGAATTCCAATGTTGTAAGAATACATTCAGGCAAAGTTAATCTAATCACTACTGAGTTTATTAAAAGCTAAAAACATTCATTGTCTCAACTAAGTATTCAATTCTTGTTCAATTCCTTGTCCTCAAAATTTAATATGGATTAGATGATAGCTAGTTTATAAGTTCAATTGAAATTTTCTAGGCCCGTAAGTCTAAATGGATTATTCTCTAGCAGCTAATATAATTATAACGATAATTGATTCGGCCAACTTAGACTTCAAATCCTCAGCTCAGTTGAATATATATATTCTCATCAAACCAGTTTCCATTCATTAAATCATAAAATTTGTTTATAATCTTCATTTATTATTTTCTTTATATAAATATATATATATATATATATAGGGGAGGGTTAACGTGAGAACCATTTTATTGTGAGCGTGAGAACCAAAAGCGATGAATTCATCGTGAAAGTTGATGAATCCATTGGGAAAATCGAATCCAAAAATAGAATTTTAAGCCTCATAGGATTCGAACCGGGTGAAAAATTACGAATTTCAGATTCATTAACTTTCTCAACAGTTCATCAACCTTCATAACTAATTCATTTGATTCTTAGTTTTAGGATAAGAATGGTTCTTATTTGAACCAAACTATATATATATATATATATATATATATATATATATATGTGTGTGTGTGTGTGTGTGTGTGTGTGTGTGTGTTGGAATAAATTGTATATGAGCTTAGATTTGGAATCTACATTTTGTGTAGATCAATTTAGTGTATTTATGTGTTCAAATACATTGTGGGATGAATGAACAATTAATGCACAAAGTTGGCTTCTTAATGGTTGGGAATAAGTTTTCTATCCACATTGAAAAATAAGGAAGTTCTAAGCTATATATAAATGAGTTCACATCGATAAGGAATAATCAGTGTGCACCATCTATGGTGCACCCTAGTCAGTTTTAATTAGCTATTTTATGGCTAACCCAATGCTATGAGGATGGTGCGAAGCACCATCCGAAGTCCGAGCAGCTGCGTCCGAGCACTGCGTCGCATTTGTCGTATTGGGCGCTTTAGAGGCGCACTTTACACTTTACACTTTGCACTTCGCGTGCTCATCATCGCGAGGAGCTTTGAGGAGCCAAAATTTTTACCAACATGGCACCTGGAGATGGCTCGAGCGACACGTCGGACTCGATCACGTGGTGGGGCGGTTGGGCTCGTGTATGGATGAACCATCACGTCGGTTCGGGCTAACCTGATCAGTCATGGATCGACGCACTGGTTCGGGTCAGCAGTTGGGCCTTCACACCACTTCACGAACAGGCACCTTGGGCTATAAAAGGGACCCTGCAGAAGATGATTAAACACACACCAAACGAAGATAATCAATCTATCCATTCATTCTTCAAAAATCCTCTCTGTCCCGAATATCTAGTAGTTGACCGGAAATACGTCTAAAGTGCAACTACTCGTATTTGTTAAACTGTTGTATTTTGGAGATAATTGCTGTTGAACCGCGTGCACTGTAGCGGAGCAATATTATCTTACGGAGAAAGAGTTCAACTCTTGCCTCGATTTTATATAGCTTTCTTTTAAAACGTTATATTCGCATTTCTACGTACCAGTTTATAACAATATATATATAGTGATTATTGTGTGTAACATCTTTATAGTATAAACATGAGGACAAATATCAACCCTTAATAATTCAATATGAACGCTTCAGATTCAATGTACAAATTATGACTTAGATACACAAATAGACAATTATATGCAGAAATTTGCATATAACTAATTGAGATGCACACATAAATATAATCATTAGATTTTCAAATCTAATGGACATGATTTGTTCTTATTTATGCATGTTAAGGATTATATGTACATGAAAATAAATATAAATAAATATATATATATATATATATATATATATATATATATAGGGTTAGTTATAGTGAGAAAGCTCCTTAATGTAGGAAATAGAAATACTATCAAATCTTTCATATTTGTGTAGCACAATCATAATTACTATGTTGCACATATTTCATCCATTCGTAGTATATATGCTAAATATATTAGTTTAACACATCTTTCATTGCAATGTAGCACAAGAAGGGTTCTATTGCTGCACAGTAATCCGCGTAGCACACAAAACACAAAATTATAGCACAACCGAAATTAAATCTCAACCATTGATCCAACTAATCAAAGGCCTAGATTTATTTTTATTTCCTACCAAATTGTCATTTCTCACATGAACCATCTCTATATATATATATAATTATTATAAAAACTTTTGTTATTCTACAAACGTGAGAACAATGTATTCTATATGGAAATCAATGCACTAAGCAAAAATATTTAAATTTTCGCTCATCATGAAATTCGTACTCGGGTGATGTACAATGCACTCATCCAACAAAGTAATGCATCACTGTAGATCTTCGCGATCTAATGACTTAAAATGGTTATCATATTCTCACTTTAAATAAATTTTTACTTCAACCTACTCCTATATAGAGGTGGTAAAGTAGCGGGCCGGGCCGGCCCGACCCGGGCTCGTCGGGCTTTTAAATTTTTCGGGTCGGGCCCGAAATTTTCGGGCCTAAAAATTGAAGCCCAAACCAACCCCGGGCGGACTTTCGGGCGGGCGGGCTTAAGATCTCATAACTCCTTAACTTAAATAAAGAATCAGTGTTGAGAATATATTGAGCTTACTTATTCTTATGATAATGCTTCTTGTATATCTTGACCTATTTATGTATTCATGCGATGATATTGTAATGCAGTATAATTTTAATTCTTTAATTTAAGGAGAAAAAATGAGTAATTACAAATCAAAGATAAATGATATTATTAAACGTCAATCCGACTTATACTCATAAAATAATAGAATAAAATAAATTAATTATACTGTATATATTTAAGATCAATGATTCAAAATAGATTTTACATACTATAAGATCATGAATCATCAATGTCATTTCTCTTAGGAATTATTTTTGAATGATTTATGAGGTTATTATTTTTTCCAGAATTTATTTTTCTGATCAGTATGTGAATTAGTAAGAAAATTGTTAATATAAAAAATAAATAATTATATAAAATATAATTAATATTATTAAAAATTATAGATATGTATATTAAATAATATTATAAATATATATATTTAATAAAAATCGGGCGGGCTATTTTAGCCCAAAAACCCGGGCTTTTTTTTTACCCAAAGCCGGGTAGGCCCGGGGTTTTTTTCGGGCGGACTTTTTAGGCCCGATTTGTTTCGAGCCATTAATTTTGAACCCCGGGTACCCCGGACAGCTTTTCGGGGCGGGCTCATTTTGCCGGCTCTACTCCTATATATATAATATAGTGAAAATAAATAAATAAAATCATTGTACAACATTATCCAACCCTCTTCTATTTCTTTTGGTTTTCTTTTACAAAATATTTATAATTGTTACCTTTACGTGTGCATAAAATATTCTACATTCCACCATTTAGAGGGTGTTTGGCTAAGTTTATAAGTTTTTCAAAACATCTTATAAGTTGTTTATGAGCTTACAAGCTCATACAAAATATTTGACAAAATAAATTCCTAAACAATTTATAAGTTGTGAAAATAAGTTTCAACAGCTTATAAGTTTCCCTAAAAATAAATAGCTCAACCCCAACTTATTTTTTCTTATAAGTAACAGTGAATTTACCAAAATAATCTTACAATGGTTCGTTATTTCATACATATATACTATTGACTTCACTTTTGATCAATTTTCTCTCTTTAATTATGATTTTCTCTCTAACGCATGATTTCTTTTCTAGCTTATAAGTTCAACTATCCAAACACTTCGATAACTTATAAGCTCTTCAAACATTATGTCTTATAAGTTTTTAAAATATCTTATAAACTCTTGGAACTTATAAATTCTTCAAAATAAGCTTAGCCAAACACCTCTTACAACCTCACAGGGGACATTTGCCCATTCCTCTTTAACTACAAGTGACGTGAAATGGCCTTATAATTCTAATGTTTGACCAAGTTATAATCAGTTTTGATAAATTTTGGGGTTATATATAGCATACATAAATTCACAATTGTAAAGCATATATATAAAAAAGACTACCAATAAAATCTGTAGAATAAAGGATATTTTGACATAGCAGTTTAATCTATTTTTCTTTAAATTAAAATTATCTTGAGAGCAAGCGAAATCAACTTGACTCAAATAGAGAAACCTTCCCTTCTCCAAAGAGTCAAAGACTTCTTGTGGGCGACAACAGAATTAACATCCCCCACTCCAATACTTCACTTGATCTAATTGGTTTATATTTACACATCACTCATAATTTCAAAGTTGTGAATAAGACATAAATTAAGAAAATAACAATCATTTTCGTTTTATAAATTTATAATCTAAAGCCGCAGTATTTTCCACGCTCACACAAGGCTAAAATAATAAAAATAAAAATAAAAATCTCAATTAATGCTTCACATCAGCAGGGCTTATCCTCTCTTTGCTAATACAACACTAGAAAACTGAACTATGAATTCCAAGAATCCAGTTTCTTATATTTATGGAGTGTTTACTTTTTATGATTAGTATTTTGAAGGATTGATTATTTGAGCGTTAAATATATGATAAAATAATTTTATCTATCAACCCTTTATTTAGTACAAAGGATTAATGAAGGATTAAAATTGAGATAAATTATTATTTCTTTATTTGGAGGATTATTTCAATCCTACCTATATTGGTTGGATTAAAATTAATAGAGAACAACTCAAAGGATTAAAATAATCTCGAATTTTGGGATATCCTCAAATATTAATCCTTAAAAGTAACACTTGATTAAGTTGAATTAATTTTACTTATCCAACCTAATCATGCAAAATAAATACACCCTTAATATGTGGTCACACAGAGATGTGTCACCTATGAAGCACCGATACGTAATTTAGGCCACCGTCCCGGGACATCTAAATACGTAAAAAATATGTACTTTTACGTTTTTTTTTTTTTGTAAATACGTAAAAAAATACGCTTACTATATAGTCAGATACGTTTTGGAAAGTATGATACATTCAAAACCTAAATTAGAGATGTATTAAAATTCACCCATCCTAAACTAGAAGAACCCTAATCTCTGCCCGTCCTCCCTGCGCTGCGCCATCCCAAGCCGTCCCGTCGCGTGGCGCGCCGCCCCACCGCATCGCGCAGCAGCGCCCGTCGCACCATCCCTTCCAGTTGCGCCAACGAGTCCATCGCGTCGTGCTTTTTCTTTGTTGTGTACTCTTTTTCTTTGTTGTGTATTATTTTATTGCTTTGAATTTATTTGCTAATTGTGCACAGCTGTTATTCTTAATTGTATTCGTGTGTTTGTTGAATTGTGTACAGAGAACAGCTGTCACTTTTTAATTTTCTATTTTGTTTTTTAATTTTCTGTTTTGATTTAAGCAATATATTATTAACTATTGAACCAATAAACTAAACATACTCGTGAGCCTGTGGCTAAGGGGAATTGTCAAAATTGTGATGGCTACTCCTGCCACTAAGATAATTATTTGTATGATATTCTAATTAATTAGTTATTTAATATTTACAATATTCATAATATTAATGAAATATAAAAATATTATAAATAAATAAAAACGTATTTTCAACGTATTCGTATCATGATTTTTGAAACATGGACGTTTTTTCATCCCCGTATCGTATCGTACTTTGTCCACGTGCATCTTAATGTGCCACAACAAGAATCATCATCTACACATTTACAGTGACTTGCTTAACTTTGTTTTCAAAATCAATCATTTTCAAAAGAACTCTTATAAAAATCCCATAAATTGACCAATCTAAGTGTAGTATCTTACCCAAGTCCTACAAATTGAGCAGTTATGGCTATCTTAGAAGCAAATTCAAGTATGCTAAAGCCTGTGAGTGACAAACAGAGAAGCAATCGATTCAATGAAACCCCTTTGCATAAAAACTTTATGTAATATAACAGATAAACGGTCTAGTAAGGAAATCAGCCCCAAACAAAATTGATAAAATTCAAGTTTGGGCAATCATGGCATAAGAGCTTAGAAGAGTGGTAGAGAAGCTAGAATTGCTGCAAATAAGGAGTCACAAATACATATCAGAAAGGATAATCACGACAACAACAGATCATCAAATATTCAACAACTCAAAACCATAAAGACTGAAAGATGAAAAACGAAACTAGAAAGTCATGAGACTAGCCAGCCAAACTCTTCCACCCATTCTTTTCCGTGTTCTTTTTTTTTTTTGAATTTTTGACCTATAAAAGCTTGTCAGGACTTACTAGAGGGCGAGCTGATCATTTGGCCATCATCACCTTGACAAACTCTTCATAGTTGATCTGCCCATCGCCATCAACATCAGCCTCCCTGATCATCTCATCAACTTCCTCGTCAGTGAGCTTCTCCCCAAGGTTTGTCATCACATGGCGTAGCTCAGCAGCAGAGATGAAGCCATTCTGATCCTTGTCAAACACACGGAAGGCCTCTTTTAGCTCCTCCTCTGAGTCAGTGTCCTTCATTTTCCTCGCCATGAGGTTCAAAAACTCGGGGAAGTCAATGGTTCCATTACCATCAGCATCCACCTCATTGATCATGTCTTGGAGCTCAGCCTCAGTGGGATTCTGGCCCAGGGACCTCATGACGGTTCCAAGCTCCTTCGTGGTGATGCAACCTGTCCGATGAAAGTGATAATGAGACCTCTAGAATGAGAATATGAGCAAATCCTAAGTTGAAACCATAACCATTCTACATCAAGATTAGTTCATTCAGCTATGGATATGTCAACAGATACTATCTTAGATCTTGCACAACCTGTGTGAACTACAATGGAATCCAAAATCAAGAAATCAAGCTAACTCTCAATAATTAAAGAGACGTAGATCTAATCTTGAGATAAACGAATAACACAATCATGTTTCCAGATGGATCAATCACAAGGTGAGACTTGGGAAGTATGGTAGAGCTCAATCACAATCTACGATTAGATTCAAGAATCAACAAAAATGAACTCTCAAACCATAAACATGGCATCTCCCAACACCACGAGTTTCATAGGGCTTAAACAACAAACTACAAAAACATCAAATTGCACTAATACGATGCCTAGTAGCCTCAAATTCGTCATTTCGACCAAAGATGCGCAATCAATTTAACCTAATTCGCACCCATTCTTCGGATCAACCAAATCAGAAATACACAATAAACAATCAGATCCGTGAAAGAAATCAAATCCACATAAGAAGCGCATGGGAAAAATACGAAAAGGAAAATAATGAATAATCACATAACAACACAACATAAGTGAATGACAACAAGAGCTAGGATATACGAAATCACGCAAAAAAAATGCGAAAAAAGAAGTAGAGCTGCGTACCATCGCCATCCTTGTCGAAAAGGCTGAAAGCCTCCTTAAACTCAGAGATCTGTTCGTCAGTCAACTGATCCGCCATTACTCCGCCTGTAAATGCTAAATAATTTCAAGGATTCTGCTTTTCCTTTTTCCTTCTCTTGATTTGTGGGTTTTGAAATAGAAGAAATGAAACGGCCTCCTATTTGTAGGAAACAAAAGTAGAAGACAGCGTTATTTACTGATCAGCTAAATTAGAGATTTTTTTTAAAAGGGAAAGCTAGCGAGTTTAATACTACTAATAAGGCAAAAAGAAAAACAATAAGATATATACCATCTAATTTATACGGTAATTTCGTTAGTTATTCACGTTTCGTAAAAGTTTTTTAAAGGGCATATTTCATATATTTAGTCACTCTACTTTTATTTTTTCAAATTTTACACAAAAATAAAAATTAAGATCGAACATAACTTGTAGATGATATTTTAAAAGAAAAAATAAAAATTAATACTTTTCCTTTCTTAAATTTCTTATACTTTTCTGTTCCCTTTCCTGCGTGCTTCCTGCATATTATTGTTACATTGAAATTACATTTCAGCCGTGAGACTTTGAAAATTATAAGTTCGACTAAACTTACTTATTCATAAGGCAGTGTTTGGTTTAAGTGTTTATTTTGAATGATAAGGTTAATATTTTGATTAATATATAAAAATAATCCAAATTAATCTATCAAATACTTTGATGATAAATTAATTTTAACGATAATTTGACCATCTTATCATTTAAGTATTTAAATGTATATTTGATTAGTCTATCTTATAACTCAAATTTTAAATGATAAGATAGATATCTTTTTCTTCATGAAAATGACAAGAAAATTTTGCAATATTATATATTTAGTACAATCTATCATAATATCAAATATTAATTGATTTGTTTTTTTTGTATCCCATAACATTCACTTCTTCCATCTATGATAAGTGTATCATAATTATCTTATTCGATGTCTATGAAAAGTGTATCACTTTCGTTTTAGAATATTACTGCTTATTATTCAACCTTACAATTATTCATTATTTACCAAAAAAATCATTTCTATCACTCATAACCTAATATATAGTGGGATCCTTCTCCACTCAAACATCACTTATCAAAAATTTTATTAAAATTCGTATCATCCATAAATGATACAATTCTTATAGACGAAAGAAGTATATTATAAGCGATTGCAGTTTTTTGAGTTTAATAAAGCTGTAAATGTTCGAAATTGAACCAACCACATATCAACTTTAAAACTTTATTTTAATGTATTATCACTTTTTTCAAAATTAAGATAAGTTTTTAATTTTTATTTTATTATTTTGATAAAAAAGACAACTTGTAAATTTTGGTAGTTGTAACTTTTTTTAGTTCTTACAATTCGAATTAGGTGTTACACTTTACGAAATGTCTAATTTGATTTCCCGTCTACCTTCAAATTTATTTAAATGTTATGGAACTTGTAGTCAGACATAGTTTTGTTTTAATATAATATTTTATTTTTAAAAAAAATAGTAATATTCTCTGTTGTTTTGTGAATAAATTGAGTTCAAGTTATTAATTGATTTAGTAGGCACTTTCCTTCGAGTGAGTGACACAAATGTTCTTATAGCTTAAATTTACAATTTATATTTTATACAAAATATATACTTATAATATGATCAGTATAGAATATAATATTATAATTATAATACTAGTATGAAATTAGAATATTGAGATCCGGCCATGGTATGTATATCTGTTGATTATTAGCGAGTTATTTTTAAATTCGAAATGGAAAAGCATATCCTTTTCTATTGCAGGAGCATTACGCGTTTCACGCGGTTCCCACGCGGAAACTTCCCGTAGACTTTCCGTGACCGCCACGTACTACCTGAGCTTGCTTCTCTTTGATTGGAGTGGGCTTCTGACAAATCTACTAGGATTGGGCTTCCTGAGCACTGTGTAAAGGGCCCAATAGATGCACTATGCGTACGATTTTATTTTATTTTCAAATTACGGCGGGGAGCAATGTGGATTGTAATCCAGAAATGGTGCAGCTTACAACGTGAATAAGTTTAGATGTCAATTGGAAAGCCCATTGGATTTTGGACTATGGGTTTGTTTGGCTAAGCTTATTTTAGAGAGCTTATAAGCTCCAAGAGCTTATAAGATGTTTTAAGAACTTATAAGATGTAATATCTCAAATGCTTATAAGTTGTTAAAGTGTTTTGATAATTGATCTTATAAGCTAGAGAAAGAATCGTGAGTTAAAGAGAGAAAATCATAGTTAGAGAGAGAAAATTGACGAGATGTGAAGTTGATAATGTATGTGTAGGAAATAACGAACTATAATAAAGTTATTTTGATAAATTCATGGTTGCTTATAAGTTTATGAAAAAATAAGTTATGATTGACCAACTTATTTTTAGGGGAGCTTATAAGCTGTTGGAGATTATTTTCATAGCTTATAAGTTGTTTAAGAGCTTATTTTGCCAAACACTTTGCAACAGCTTATAAGCTCTTAAACAACTTATAAGCTGTTTTAAAGAGCTTATAAGCTCAGCCAAACACCCCTAAGTCGGACTTTATTAATTTTAGGTTAAAATATTTCAATCGTAATCCCAATACACTCAATTTCAAGCTAATTTATCCAGTCATAATATTTATAAATAAACAATAAAAAAATAATTTGAATGAATTTTTGATAAATATTTTCTTGTAACATAAATAAACCGTATTTTCCCAATCAAAACCTTTAACTTCGTATAAAGTACAAAAAAATATGTATAATTTCAATATCACTTATATAATAACTAATGTGAGGTAATGATTTGACACATATTTAACATAAATAATTATACTTCTTCAATTTCCTGACATAAATTTTTTTATTAGGTGTTGAAGAAAACTAAAATTCATTACACAAGCATCCAAACTTTAATATCAAATAAAAAAGGTAATGGAAATTGAAAACCAAATAATAAGAAAATTTTCGGTTAATCGAACTAGCCCTATCGGGCTCGAATTATTATCAATTTGGGTTAGTCGAGCTGGAATTTTCAGCCTAACCATCCTTCTTTTCGGTCTATTCAGGTCGACCCATCGATTTTGAGCTAAATCGACATTCCTAAATAATACAAAGAATACCTTGATCCGTAGAATACTGGAAAGACGTGAATTATAGGGAGAAAACCCTAAATTTTATGTTAACCAAAAATCAAGCCATCCCTAGAATTTGTAAAAAGAGTCTAGACAATTCAAATTATGAAATCATAAATAACGGAAATAAAAAGAAAACTCTTCAAGCATGTGGCCTTTCACCAAGTCAAGCGTGAGGCGAGGTGGTGATCATTCTTGGCCAAGAAAGTAACCGGAACTCCATCTCCATCAAGACCTCATACAAAGATATTATGTACCTTCAGGAAGTGGTTGTTGCTGTGTAGACAATTGAAATTATTAGTAAATAATATTGTGTCACTTGTAAATCACGAATTAAATAATTAATTATATTTTCTATTTTATTAATAAAATTTATTCCAAACTATATATATATATATATATTAATTTTTGAAATGGAAGAATTGAAAGGGGATTAATCAGAAAAGAAGACTAAGTTAGTTGTCAGCTAAATAGTTGACAACTTCGTTATTGGTTGGGTCCGGCTTTCAGATCAGAATACACACATTCTATATATATACTCCCTATATATATTTCTAAATTAGACCAACTTCTATTTCTAAAATTAGACCAATTTCTTTTCAGATTTTTACTTCAAAACTAAGCATAAAAAAGGGTAAAGATTGAGAGTTTTATTGCTTAAACATTAAATTGATAGTAAAGATTGAGAGTTTTATTGCTTAAACATTAAATTGATAGTATTTTCTGTCATATTTACAATTGATATACTAATTTATGCTTCAAACTCTACATGAATGAAGCTAAAATTATTTAAAATAAAAACTAAAAAGAATTTTATTTTTACATGTTTCCACATTAACTATTTAAGAAAATATAGCATTTTTAAATTATGAATTTATGGGACATAAAAATTCTCGATTGATTTTAAGTTTCGATATCGGAAAAATATGTAAATTTCAGCTCTAAATTCGTGCAACAAAATAGGATGAACGAATTTACTATAAATTGCAAGGTTAAGACATTATTGCAACATTTTAAGAATTAAGTTTAATTTGCATAAACAATGACAAAATGAGATTTAATTTGCAATTAATCCTTTATTGTGTCAATATTGTACTCTGTATATGTATTAAGTACTCTACACTTCACATATAGATAAAGATGTAACAATTGTAACAATTGTTATGTAACAATTGTTTTTTTAACATGTATCAATTGTTGATGTTTTAGAATTTTAGTAAGACCGCTACTAAATTATTAAAATACAAGGACAAATTGTTATGATAAGATAATATATTGAATCCGACACATAAAAATAACATATAAAATTGCTTGCTGGTAAATCCTTAAGAATAGGAAAACTTACAGATAAGTACCCGGAACTATTGATTTTTTATGAAAAAAATCCTAAAACATACATAATTCAAAATTCAAATATCTAAGTTATTGATATTCTAACAAAAATATTACAAACTATATATCATAGTAAATTGTAAAATCCTGACCAACTTTTAACATTGTAAGCCCGATAAAAAAAAATAAAAATTTCTTTTTTTTTTCAATTTAATACAGAAATTTAAAGGTCGCATCACGGGTGGACTCGAACCCGATACATTTGGTCTCGAGCATTAACCACTCTACCACTAAGCCAACATACGCATACAAAAAATAAAAATTTCTAGTGTTTCTTTTTGTGAAGGGTCGTTATTAGTCCGATAAGTTGATCGCTGAACCTAACAGTAAGTACATATTTGCAACTTAGCCAAATAATAAATGATTGGTCGCAACTTCATCTTCTCCCAGAATTCATGTGAAAGTGGTAAAAGCCAAAATTAAGAACTTCTCACACCCACAGCAGATTTCCTGCACCACCACACACCAAAAAATGCTCAAGAGACAAGACAGTTCACTCTCCGCGTCTCGTCGCCAAGCCGTCGCCGCTGGCACCACCCCTCCGCCGCCCGATACTCACCATGCAAAAGCCATCGGCTGCATGTCAGGCATCATTCATCTCTTCTCTAAGTATCAAAATTCCAACAGACGCCTCACATTTGGTTAGAGATTCAATCACTTAATTCTCCCACCTTTTTCCACTATTCCTTCGTAAATTATTCTACTTTTTTTTCGCCTAATTGCTGAAGATTTTAAACCGCCGCGGTTTCAGGTAAAAAGCAAGAGAAAAGGAAACCACCGCAGTCACCAAGTAGATCGGCAATTAATGGCGCAAAAAATTCAGCCGGAGACGACAATTCCGCGAATCAGATCCCTGACGCCATCCCGCTAACGTGCGTAGTTAAAGTGCTGAGGAGCCCCACGCTTCCGCCGGAGATCCGACAATCGACCGCCGTGAGATCGCCGGAGAATTCCAGGACACCGTCTTCCTCGCTGGTGTCAAGGCTTATGGGACTGGAGGATCTCGGCGCCGCCTCGAAGCGGCTGGGATTGACGCCGGAAGATACTATCACAGAGAAGCGGCAGCGGCTGATGCAAGCTCTGGAGAAATGCAATGAGGATTTGGAGGCGCTGAAGAGGATCATCAAGGCGGTAGTGCAGGCGGCGGATGTGCGCCTTCAGCCGCCGCATTCGCCGCGGGGTCATCCCGGGAGCGGAGATGGTGGTTCTGTGGCGGCACAGCCGTGCATACAAGTGTGTACCGAATCTCCGGCGGATAAGCCAAATATAGTGGTGGATGAGTTAATTCGTTCGTCCGTCAACAGCCACTGCGTAGAGCAAAATTCTACGGCAGGTTAGTCTCTTTTTCTTCAGCTCTTCTGCAAAAATTAAATTTCGTAATAAATTATGAAGATACCTTTGTTAAAAATTATCTAAAGTCATTTTAGGCTGGTCTTGAGATTAGCAATGGAATTAATTATTTAATTAATAAGGAGTAAATTTTGGCTTTTTGGGGTGTGGCCAAAACAGAAGATACCAATTGATTTTTGGCTTGGTTACATTTTTTTAATGTATTATACTTCACTAACAAAATCATATTGTTATATCAAATGACATTATATGTATAAATATACAACATGTGTTAGTGAAATGGAATATAAAAATATAATTTTAACCAAAAATTGAATATACATATATAAAATAAAATCTATAAAATAGAGAATATTGTTTAATAAATCATATTCCATCCGTCCAAGAAATCCGTTTACTTATTTCCTCTTTGGACCGTCCATGAAAAACGTTTACTTTCTCCTTATGGACATTGACTACACATAACCCTCCTAACTTTCTCTCTTATACTACCCATTTATTTACAAAAAAAAATCTGCTATGACCCACCTTTTCAATTTCACTTAATATTACTTTATTTATTTTTTACCCAATACTCCTTCCATTTGTGAGTCTCCTTCTATATTGTCTCTACATTCATTAAAAATTATTAAAACTCGTGCCACTAAAGTCATTAAATGAATTTCGTGGATGGAGAGAGTATAAAAATTTGAAGTAATTCGTACTTATATTTTGTTCTTGTATTTATGTTTTAGAGAAAAATCACTATGGATGGTTTTATATGTGTCTGAAGAAAATAATTCAACGAAAAGTAGAAGGATCCTGTAACTTATGAACTAGCAAAGTATGCAATCTGCATTTGAGAATCCAATCATTCGTATATTTAACCTCACATATCGATAAATATATACAAGATGTTTGTAAGTATTAATTATTAGTGCGGAAAAAATAATGATGAGTCCGTATTTAAGGTAGTAATCACTACTTCAGACAATTAATTAAGTCGAATATATAGGAGGAAAAATAAACGACTAAAACAAGAAAACATAATTATAATGCTTCGAAATTTATATAGCATAAAGATTATATATAATTATTTTTCTTTCTTTTTGGTGGGGGGAACTTAACAATTCGTGGATTTGAAGCTTAACTTGAGGTGAATGAAGAATGATAATTTCATCTTGAAGGCGCGCACAATTTCATCATGACATAAGAACATAATATTTATCTATCTTTCCAAAAAAAAACTTAAAAAAGACTCAAATAATTACTATCAAATTTAACATTATTGCTAATTAAACTTAGAGATATCTTGCACTATGATACAATTATCAAGTCCATTTACATTTTGGCTACATCATTTTCTTAAAAGTTTCACAATTAAATATCCCTTCACTATTTGAAAGAACATTTATTTATCTTCAGTGGGTTGAATTCCCTTTTATATTTATATATTATAAACTGATATCCACTTGCTTAAATTTAATTTAGACTATGTATCAATACGTATTTATTAGTAACAATATACACATGTATATGTATCATAATGCAACTCGGCAAGCAGTCAAAGAAGATTAAAAAGTGAATGTAAAATTAAAGTAAAAACAGAATGAGTGTGTGTGGGTGCAGTTCCAACAGTAAAGAAAAGAAGTTGCATGATTGTTCATTAGAGCTTTTGCTTTTACAATGACACACCACTTCCTTTGGTTTTTTTTATATATAATATTTGGGTCCACCCCTCCACTTTCATCCTTTTCACGCTTTTGTCCTCTCCAAATTTCATCCATTAATCTATCCAACGGTTACTTATTTCTAATAATCATCTCACGTAATTAATGCAATCAAGGAGATGATAATCATTTTGTATTGCTATAAAAAGAATAAGAAAAAACATCCTTGCATAAATGTGGAAAATGTAGTGCTGGATTCCATATGGCCAACATAAAAACGTAATTACCATAATTTTATTTCGTGTGGGTCCATAATGTTGCTAAAAGTAGTAAAACGATATGGAAAAAGACAATAAGCTACTTCCTGAAGATATTTTAGTACGTTATTGTGAATTAGTAATGCACGATATTCAATTTTTTCATCATGTACGTAGCTGGAGATTATATGCTATCATGTAAAATTGTGTCAAATTGTTTGATAAGTTAAGATTTTTCAAAATATATCTATAATCATTTTGAAATTAGATTCGTGACCTTCAAAAGAAATAAAATATATTATTTTAGCACATTAATATTTTCATTACACATAAAATATATATTGATAAAATAAAACATGAGATGGGAAACACGACTTCTTGTTGCAGGAGAAACACGCGTTCCACAACACCGGAAGCCGACAACCACAAAGAAGCCCGGAGAGGATGACGAAGCCATAGCCATAGCCAGACTACTCCCCAAATCCACAATCAACGAATCATCACTGGAGATGCGGCGGCGGGCAGCGACGGCGGCCGCATCGCCGCCGTGGAGCAGCAGGGCCATGGTTGAGAGCGTAGAAGAAGTGTGTAGTGACATTGCATGGGGTGAAAAGAGGGAAATTGGGAGAATAGGGCTAGTAGTGCAAGATCATGTGTGCAGAGAGTTGATTGAAGAGCTTGTCAAAGACTTGAAATCTTGCTCCATTATTGAACCACTTCCTCTTGAGGCCTGCAAAAGAAAGCTTTGTTTTTGAGGTTGTTTTTGTGTGAATACAAATTTGCCAATTTGCCTAACTTGATTTGATTAATGTTTGAAGAGAAAATTGTAGACTTTTTTCTTCTTTTTTTCCCTTTTTAGTTTACTTGGAGATTAAGGGATAATTAAATTGGATGTGTACTATGCCACTAAGATCAGATTTTAGTTATTGGAGGGTGTTCAATTCGATTACCAAGTGTAATTGATTTCTTGTTGCATTAGAATTTCGATAAGTGTTGCAAAAAATAAACTACAAGATCAAAACATAATTACGAATGTGGTATGATCTAGGGATGTCAATGATTGGATTTTACCCGAATCGATCCGTAACCGTTCATAGCCTATTAAATATTAAAACAACAGTTCCGATTTCAGACTCGTTTTATACCAGGACCGTTTTGACCCATAGTTTGATGGTCCAGTCCGGTTCGGATCCGGTTCTGGTTCTAGAATCAAAACCGATACTTATTTATTGGTTATTGTCTGATTAAAACTCATCTATTGACAAGTATAACCTTAAGTAGGCTTGTCAATGAGTCTGTTTTACCCATACCGATCTGGAATCACGCATAGTCCATTAAATTCTAAAACAACGGTTTTGGTTCCAATTTTAATTTTGGTCCGGTTCTGGTTCCAAACCAGCTCAGATCCGGACAGTTTCAGACCCATAGTTAATGGTCCAGGTCCGGTACCTAATGGGCCGGTTCCAGAACCAGAATCAATACTTATTTATTGATTTTGATCCAAATAAAATTCATCCATTGACATCCCTAGTATGATCGGCTAGGGCCAATATATTGGACAACTCTATTAGTTAATGTGTAAATTAGGTCTCAGACGTGTAGGATGAATCGTTAGATTGATTAGGAAGATCTAAAACCTCTAATGCCTAAAACCAAACCAAATTACCCAAGCTAGTATGTTAAGTCGAGTAGATTATATAACTAATATGAACTTGATTATTCTAGTAATATATGATCATATATCCTATAAAAATAGAATTCAATATGTTTTATCATATAAAAAAGTTATTAGTTTGGACTTTGAAGTTTGAACAAAGGCAATTAAAAACGGAATTAAAATATTAAAGTACATGGATTTTATTACAAGAGGGTTGTCATTCATTTTGAATAAAAACTTGGGTAAGCTTCGCTAATTATATACTTCCTCCGTCTCGCTTAAAGTGTCTCATTTCTTTTGGGCACGGGTATTTAGGAGAAATAGTTAAAGTGTTAAAAAGTGGGTATGGTCCACACTTTTTGAAGGGATAATTATTTCCTAAAATGAATGAGACATTTGTAATGAGATAATCTAAAAGGGAAAGTGAGACATTTTAAATGGGACAGATGAAGTATTAATTATGGCGAGTATGGATAATTAGATTTTATTAATTTATAATTAAATTTATTAATTCAAAATTAGAATTTATTAATTCACAATTAAGGCTTATCAATTCATAATTAGGGTTTATTAATTCAAATTTAAAATTTATTAGTTCACAATTATAATTTATTAATTCTAGTGGGCTTTATTAAGATTTATTAATTCACGATTCGAATTTATTAATTTAAAATTATTATTTATTAAATTAATTAATTAAAAATTAATTAGGATGTCTCTTCGGCGCTCATAGAGTAGAGACCATCCCTTCTTTTTGAGGCGGTGAATAAATTATTACACACACGCGTCCCGTCTAGGTACTTGATTCCGCTTGGTCAGCCAAAATAACATTTTTCATCAAGAAAATTAGACGATCAATAAATAAATAAAAACTAAATAAAATTGGAATTGATATTTTATTTCATCCCTCCGATCAATCAAGCGAATAACGAACCCATATATCTGGCTGGGCCTGGTTACCTTTTAAACGACATATATCTGGGCTGGGCTACCTTGAGCCCAATACTCTCTATGCAAATCAGCCACAAGTAGGGCCGTAAATGTGTCAAACTATTCGTGAGCTATTCAGAATTCGATTCGATAAAAGTTCGTTGGAGTTTGTTTAGTGAAGCTCGTTAACTAAACAAACCAAACTTGAGCGTGATAGTATTAGAACATTAGCTCGTGAACAAGTTAGATAAGCGATTTAACTTGAAAATATAAAATTATTAACTAGATACAATTATTTTCTTTCTATAATTAGTAATTGTTTTGTTAAATCTCTAACTACTTTTATTTGTTATAAGAAATCAATAAATATATTGTGTTACTATAGATAAAATAATTTATTTTTAAAATAAAATAATTAATATTCTAAACACATATCTAAATTTAGAAAGTCTGTTTTGGTTCGATTAAAGTTCGAATAAACTCGTGAGCTCGAAATATTCGATAAATAAAACTCGAAACTCGACTCGATGATAAACAAATCAAGCTTGCACGATGGTGTTCGGTTCGGCTCGATTCGATTACACCCTAGCCACAAGACCGTTTTATTTATATTATAAAATTTACAATTCCACCGCTGAAGAGATTGGAATATTATTTATATTAATATTCCTTGATCACTGAATACGCATCTAAGACGCCATTTGTGACTAAGTCAAATCGTTAATTTTAGTGGAGCATTACTCACTTAATAAATAAATAAAAAATATTCCACAAACTTAGTACAATTAGTTAAAAGTTAACAAACAAAATAAAAAGTTAATGTGATGAAGTAGAGAGCACTGAAATGAGGAACCTTAAGTCCCGTCATACGATTAACAACGACCAACCACTATAAATGGTGGGATTTGACTTCAGAAAAAGAACAAGGCCTTGGGTCTTCCTAATCAACATTATAATTTATACCCAATCCACTACGTTAACTACTCTCGGACACAAAATTATCATCAAATCATCATGATTATGATACTTGTAGAGATGGGTTATTAGTGTACTTAGTGGAATTTAGAAGAACCTGGTCCAACGATCTAACCAAAACACAGAATAAATCAAAACAAATACGACAACGAAATCATAGTAATTTATAAATGTTTAGTTGATCCGCCTTAATACACCTTATAAATGTTTAGTTGCTAGAGTGATGAAGTAATAAAACGATTTTTGTAAATTAAATGTTGAAATAATTGTTTAAAGTGCTTATTTATTTGATAATATCAAAGAAGAGAAAAAACAATATCTCATATATCTATCAAAAGTTAGTATTATTTTTAATGATATAAATTTTAATAAATTGTAATGTAAGTGAGAATAAGAAATGAATAATAAAAAAAATCTTACGTCCAAAAATGCCCTTTCCAACCAGAAATAGCAGTACGTGTGTGGAATCAATATAAAGGCTCGATTCAGTTGCTTACTATGATAAATTAGTATAAAATTAAAAAATAAATTATATAAATAATAAATAAATATATTAATATATTTTTAAAAGATAAATACGTAGATTAAAAAGGAGTAAAATAGAGCAATATGTAAAAAAAAAAAGGAAATGCGAAATTGATTTTTTTGCAATTTGTGTTTTTCTTCTTGTTTTCTACCATTCCCAAAACCGATTCTCCATTAGCAATTTCTTTCTCTTAGATCAATCAATCAGTCAATCACTCTTCAGACTACCAAGTCTTGTGAGAGAGAGAGAGAGAATCCCCAAATTTAACTACAAAGGAGGGGAACCAAAGAAGATTCAGCTAGAAATCTACTATTGAAAGACACATCGCGTGGTTCAAACCGAGTGCGAGAGCTATGGTGGGGAGAGATTTACTGGTGTTTTGGGCCTTGGCTATGGTGTCTTCGTCGCTGCTTCTGCCGAAGGCTCGCGGCAATTCGGAGGGCGATGCGCTCCACGCGCTTCGCCGGAGCTTGACCGACCCGGATAACGTGCTCCAAAGCTGGGATCCGAACCTTGTCAACCCCTGCACCTGGTTCCACATCACCTGCAACCAGGACAACCGCGTCACTCGCGTGTATGTATATGTTTCATGAAATGTCTCTCTCGCTTTCGTCAAGCGTTCCTTTTCTTTATTTACGCCTTTTGCTGTTTCGTTTTTGGTCGATTAGTGATCTTTGTTGTTTGTTTCTGGGTGCTATTTGGCTCTTGATTTATGAAATACTTGGAGAAATCTCTTGCTTTTTTTGCTGTAATTTATGTTTAGTTTTGGTTTAGTTAGTGAATTTTGAACTTTGGGTTTGTTATTGAAGAACGCTAGCTTGAAAGTGAATTCCGCTGCCTATTTATTTATTTTGTCTATGGATTTCAACATGGTCATCTCCTACTTCGTATTTCCTCTTTTGGTTTTGCTTGATGAAGTTTATCTCGTTTTAGGGCATGAGAAATTTGTGTGAATTTTGGTTACAAGATATTTCAAACTCGTCTAAATGTTAATTTTTTTGACTGAATAAAACGACATTTTATGAGTGTATGTTTCTAATGATGGGCAACAAACGCTCATGTTTTACATAGTATTTGGTGTAAAGGGCTTGAGGTAGAGAGCATCTATAGAGGCACTTGTCGTGTCGAAGAGATTAATGGACTATTAAGGGCTTGAAATAGGACACATATAGAGGTACTTGTTGTGTAAAAGATATTAAGGGACTATGTTGTGTATCTCTTCTGATTGAGATTGGTTTGGGCTTATGGTGTGTTGAAGGGAGGCTGCCTCTAGAAATTAGGTGATCATACGCAATTTTAACTGATATTACTCGTTGGATTTTTTCTAATTGAAATTATTAAGACTTTACAACAGATTTGGAGTTAATAATCTCAAATAATTCTAATAATTTGAGGATTCCAGATCACCATAATCATTGATAAATTCTCACATAGGACTACCAAATTATTCAAAGAGTTTTGGAGTTACTGTGATGAATTAGAGTCTGAACTGCACTAAATCCTTCATTCTAAGCACATGGTTGATGGTTCAGAAATTGACTGACAGTGGTGTATATTTCTCTTTTTGTTTCTGTTTTGACTTTCCTCTCTTTTATTGTATTTGGAACTTTTGGCTTGGTATGCATTCTGATGATTGTGGACCTAAAACTTACACTTGGTTATCACTTGGATAGGGATCTCGGCAACTCGAATTTGTCTGGTCATCTTGTGCCTGAGCTTGGGAAACTTGAATATCTCCAGTATCTGTGAGTATCATGTATCACTCACACTTAAATTCCCATTTTCTGATTCACTTTTCTTTTATTTCTTAATTCTGCATAAATATGCATGTCCATAATCTATTATGTTGTATTGCCTTCTTTCATTATAAACCATGTGTATGAAAATTTCATTAGATTTGCTTTTGCAGACTATTGTCTCTATATTTGTAGCCTAATAATTACTGACTTTTTCATCTAGGGAACTGTATAAAAATAACATTCAAGGGGCAGTTCCTGCTGAGCTTGGCAACTTGAAGAGCTTAATAAGTTTGGATCTATACAACAATAATATCTCAGGGAAAATCCCCCCGTCACTGGGAAATCTGAAATCTCTCGTCTTTCTGTAAGTCTACTTCCCTGTCTTATCAGTTGATTTTGTTTATCTTCATAACCAAAAAAGACTGATGTGCTCATTGAATGCTTGGTTCATTTACCCGCTCATGTACTTCAAATTTTTGTTTCCCTGAACGTGATGCAAAGTCCTTATAAATTTTTGAATTAGTTTGCAATATAACCTTTTCTCTCCCAGACGTCTTAATGATAATCAGCTACATGGACCAATCCCAAGGACACTTGCTGGCATATCTACCTTGAAAGTTGTGTAAGTGCTGCTGATTTGACTAGTTCTTAACTTTTAAGTATGTTTACATGGTGTCAGAGCATTACTGATATTTTTTTTTGGTAGAGATGTCTCCAATAACAATTTGTGTGGTACAATACCTTCCAGTGGTCCATTTGAGCACATCCCTCTAAACAAGTAAGACGTTTTGAGTCTTGAAAATTCTATGGATATGTTTCAGATTCTTCCATCTGTTGCTGTTTGATTATATTAGTTCATCTAAACTTCTTTGTTGAATATTTCATGATCTGGTGCCATCCCCATCTGTCTTACCTTATTTAATATTGATACACCTCATCTTCTTCTTGTACAATATTATCGTTAGACCCTCCATTATGTTGCATCTAATTAATGAGAGTCCGGATTAAGAATAAATGGCTTCAGTATTCTATATATTTAAACGTGCTGCTTATTGAACAAATTCATAACATTACTGAGATTTGAAAATTATCGATAGGCTTAGTAAAATCAGTCTGTGAGATGAAAAGGAGGACAATTTGGTGTTTAGCGTCATTCCTTATTTGATTTGTCTTATCGTTCTCCCTTTCTTCATCATTTTCCTGCATACTAGTCTCGAAGGTTTGGTGACTTCTCCTTGTTATTTGCAGCTTCGAGAACAACCCCCGACTCGAAGGTCCTGAGCTGCAGGGGCTTGCAAGTTATGACACAAACTGTTCTTAACCAACTGATACGAGATACAGAAGTTTGCAATAACATATCGTTGTCCTAAATGGCGCTTTTTCCTTCTTAAATATATGTATAAGTAGTTGGAGTGTTTGGTATAAAATGCCTAGTCTTGTAAGCTTGTTTATATTTTCCATTGTAGGCGACGGCAATCAACCGTGGTAATTCATAATTATCTGTAATTGGAACTATTATAATTAATCATGTATTCGAATCTCCTTTTCCCTACCCTACTCAATTCGAGATATATATAGTAAGGTATATAGTAACTCCAACTCAGATGTTCGTCTCTTTGGGGACATTCAGACGGTGAACCTCCAACTCGATTTTCACTGCTAACAGCAGCAATAGGCTGTTGATCAAACCTACACCAAATTCATAGTTTGAAATACAGCACACATTACATAGTCACGAAACACACCCTTTCCCTTCAGATAATCAACAGTCTTTAAAGTCTGCACATATTTTACAGTACGTCATCCATAATTAGGATAGTTCAAGACAAAGTTTCAAGTCAAAACTGCCCTCACAAGAAACACTAAAACTGAAAAGGCGAAAAGAAAAACCTCACCAAACCTCAAAAACTTCAAGAAATCAAATAAATAACTCATTCTTGAAGAAACCATCTTGCCAGCAACACAAAAGAACCCAACTGGTATCGAGCAACACGAAATGGTATATGGATTAAACACGCAGAGAAGACCCGAAACACTCCCTTTTCCTTATTCTCTATCGGATTCACTCGAGTCGGAGCTAGAGCTGGAACTGGAACTCGAGCTTCTAGAGAGTTTTCCTTTTCCTTTACCAGAAGATGGAGAATGCAAGTCTTCAACTTCTCCATCTTCATGGTTTGGCTTCTCTTCAGAGGGTCCTACTTTATCGCCTGCCTTGACTTCGACTGATTCATCATCCGACTTGAGCTTCAGCTGTTCTCTCGTTTCACCATCCAAAACTTGATTTCGAGGAGGCAGAGCAGTATCCTCCGAAGGTTCAACTTCAGCAATGTGCAATTCAGAAGAGGCTCTTTCCGTTTCTATAGATTCAACAACGGGCAGAGCGCAATCGACTACTGTAATGCTATCAGCTGTTTCTGTAGCGTCATTACTTGGTTCAACTTCAAGAACTGATGCCTCTTTGGTGAATACTGGCTCACTTGTATCCCTGTGTGGTGCTGTATCCTCAGAATTCTCAGTTATGGTTTCCTCAACAACCAGCGCGGGTTGGAGCGGATAAAAAACATCACGATTCTTGATTTCCTCAGAACCGATATGCTTGAATGCTTGATGAATAACTTCGACTGAACTAGCTTCGATTTCAGGCATCCCAGAAGTAGAATCCGTATCAACTGGCTCTAAATCAACAGGTTTCTCAATCGCCTTGGATATGATTTGCTCGAATGCCAGATCAATTTCCTCAACTGTAGTAGCTTCAATTTCAGTAATTTCAGAAGTGACCTCTGCGCGATCTTGACTGGACACATCAGCACCTGCCATGACGACTTCATTTTCCACGGAAGTCAATTCAGTATGCTTCGAAACAACAACGGCATCTTCTGCCAACTGGACTTCCTGCTCACGTGTTTCACAATCAGTATCTTCTAAAACAACATGCTTCTCGATCTCCATAGAACGGGTTTTTTTGGATGCAAGATCAATATCTTCAACTTTAGTAGCTTCAAGAACAGGCATCAAAGAAGGGGTATCTGCATCAACAGACTCCGAAACTAGAGACTTCTCGCTCGCCTCAGAACTTATCTGCTTAAGTGCCAGATCAATATCTTCGACTGTTCTAGCTTCAAGTTTAGTCATCTCAGAACTGGATACCTCAGCAACTCCTACCGTGACTTCAGTATCCACAGATGTGGATTCAGCTTTCGCAGGGGGAGCATCAACATCATCTACGGATAGCGCTTTTGATTCAGGTAGTGCAGAAACAGTATCTTCATGATTCTGAAGCTCAGCTTGGGGTGGATCCAAAACAATGTGCTTTTCAATCTCATTAGAACAGGTTTTCTTGAAGGCTAGATCAATATCTTTGATGGAACTAGCTTCGATTTCAGGCATCCTGGAAGTGGTATGTGTATCGACTTGACCTCGACATGATACCTCAGCAACGCCGACTTCAGTTTCCAGAGATGCCAATTCAGCTTTCGTTGCAACAACGCCGACATTTTCTACAGATTGCACTTCCATTTCAGGTAACCTGGAAACAGTATCTTCCTGACTGGGCAGCAATTCACTTTCCTTGCTCAGTGTTTCCTTGTTGGATGTTTCCTGATGAGGAGAATCATGGTCATGTTCGTCACACTTTGAGACCTCAATGTTTTCAGTTCGACTTGTTTGATATGTTTGTATCTCTGAAATACATTCTGCATTCTGTTCAAAGACATCAATATGCTCCCTAGATTCCTCTGAAAGCAGAGAATGTTCAATTTTGTTCTCTTCAACCTCAGCTACTCTCGTAGAGCTAGTTTCAGTATGATGCGTTGAAGACAAGCTTTCTTCTCCGACAGAATCTAGACGCTTTTCAAACTCACTCGTGCCAGATCCCAACTGTCCGATACTAAAATCCCCAACATTATCCAACTCACACAAAAGCCCTTCATCAATTTCCTTAATCTCATCTGCTTCTTCAACCACTGTCTGCACATCAAAACGAGAGCTATTCGTCTCGATAGCACTTGGCAGGACAGAAATAAATTTAGGACTTGACGGAGAGTTGATGTAGCGGTCAAGCTCTTGGACCTCAGGGATGTTCAAATCATGTGTAATTTGACCATCCAAAAATGACTCGACTGAGGTGCCTGATGCCTGCATTTTTATTATCCAAGAGATTGTTGGTTTATATCTAAATCTGAGCATAATCAGCCTTGCATGTTTATATATCATGTGCTTGCTAAATCTATAAAGTAAGCATACCATAATTGTTAAAAAGATCACTAAAATCACTCACGAGGGCAGAAATGGGGATTTTCAACTTTAGTTGCAACAAATTCTTCATATCTCAGTTCAAATAGAAAACCATTCAAATAAGAAAGGAGTTTTTGAGAGAGAGAAAAAAGCAGTATAACTTACTCGCACTTCATTGAGATAGTTGAAATCTGGCTCTTGTATTGCACTGTCATAAAAGAGAGATGTGTTTCCTTCAGATGGGAGCATAGATATTAACTTTTCCTCAGTTTCATGTCGGATATCACCATCAGAATCCGGTAGTTGGACAGTCTCATCGACAGAGCTTGAACTTCTTGTACCTTCGAGTTGTGTCTCACTGGCTTCAATTAGACCATGAATATTTTTATCATCAACGGTGAAGGAAACTTCATCCAATATATGTTTCTCCATGAGATGCTCCTCCAAAGCTTCACCATGATCTCTTATATCAACAGCATCGATTGGCCTAGATTCAGCTGCTACTGAATGGGAAATTGTTGACTCGGGCAACATCTCAATGTTACAAGGAACATCCATCTCTACTTCCCCACGATTCCCTTCAGATTCTCCCCCAACCGGAAGCACATCAGAAGAAACGGTGGAGGATGCTGCATTGTTACCAAGTCCTCGGGGACTAGAATCGTAAACAGGCGCTTGTTGCATAATGTCAATAGCCAAAGTACTTGTGATATTGAGATCAGTACTTCCTAAAGAAGTTTGGCTCGAGATGTTTGGTTCTTCAACATCTCTTCTTTCCTCCACCATCGATAACCCTTCACCTTCTGTATCAATGAAGACCCTCTCACTCACTTCTGAAAGAGAAGAGGAGCTCGAATCTCTACTGTATCTCGACTCAACACCTTCCAAGGCCGAACCATGTCCAAAACCCTGAGCTTCAACGTAATGTGACGTAATTCCTTGCTCGTAGTGATTTACAAAATCCTCCAACTGAGATTCTTCGACTTGATCATCTCTCTTCTCGACTTGGTCCAACTCTAGACAACCTTCGTCTTCCGAAGATTGACTTCCATGTCCTATAAGCTCAGAAACACTCTCCATCTTGGATATCATTTCTATTTCCTGATGCACATCTTCTTCGGTTTCTACTTCAGCGACTTCTTGTGTTCGTTCAACGACCTCTCTTTCTGGCAGACTGTCTGTTTCTAGAATCTTCTTCTCCTCCAAATCCTCAACTGAAGTAACCGATTCAGTTTCAGGAATGGAACTCGCCTTTGAGTCACTAAGTCCACTCGATTGTCTCTGAAACAGAGAACTGCTCGATTCTTCAGAGATTGTTCTCTCTGGAATAAAGTAAGGCCTCACCTTGACATCTTGCCTTCTAGGTGCAAACATTGAGCGTCCGACATTAAAGCTCTCATGTCTCCGGAAAACTGGCTCTCTTGATTGGGATGATGTGAACTCCTCCTGAAACACATCTCCCTTAAGGTCAGGCTTCTCCTCACTCGAGTCATAAGGAATGTCGAAAGGGTTCAGCCTCTGCAACATAACAGAAGGAGCTGAGCCAGGAATGGGGGGCAGCCCCAAATCATCGTAAGAATCTAGAGGGAGATCGAACGGATTCTGTCGTCTCGTTGAGATTGGAGCAATGTTGAAAGGGAGATCAGAACTCTCCAAGTCTATCAAGTTCCTTTCCGCAAACAAGCTTGAGCTTGTGTTCTTCCTTGCTCTCCTCCTCAAAATCAGATTCTCCAAACGTTGGTTCCTCTCAATCTCGGAGCTTCCAAGATCCATGAGATTCTTCTGGTCCTGCTCCGTCCATGTAATGGCAGATTTCGTCTCCTCGTCCTTATCTCCTTGTGCGTCCTCTTTTTCATCTTCGCCATCCTCATTTTCATCATCAGCGGTTTCCAAGTGCTCATGGCTCTCTGACTCATCATCGGAGTGATGACTCGATTTTAGTGACCTCTCTGAGCTACCGCAGGAGAGACGAGCAGCTTGAGGACCGCCCTCCTCTTCCAGCAACGGATGGAGCTCATCAAGCATCGGCATTATGTCAGCCATCGAGGCATCCGGGGAGGAACTCTCAGCACAGTCTGACTCAGAATCCGAACCCTCCTCCTCGTCTTGCTCCTTTACCAATTCTTCCTCCTCCTCCCGCTCCTCGACTCTTGCCCAAGGAGAGAGAGGAGGTGAATCCAGAGAATCAACATTCACCTTCTCAGAATCAAAAGAATCTGCTTCTGATTTCTCATCATCTGATTCAACTTCACCATTTACCTTTGCATCCCCATTGTTAAGCCTCTCGTCAATCCACTCACATTTCTCCTTGTACCTCGACTCACCAAACTCTCTCTTCCCTCCCGTCTCCTCACCATCACTCGCCTCACTTCCCCGTGATCTCTCCTCAATCAACGGGGCTGTATTATCCGAATCCTCCTCTCTACGAACCTCACCACAGAGCTTACCAGCTGGCAGCTCCGGCTGCTCACAGAATCTCTCGACAAAATGGCTCTCATTCTCCTCAACAACAGTAGCATCACCCAAAACACTAGTCTTATTCAACACAGCCTCTATCGTTGTCTTCTCCTCGATTTCGATTTCAGGTATATTTGGTTGCCCAAAACTTAAAAGGGTTCCAAGCAAAACAGCAGTGCACACAAGAATAGGAGATGCAGACACCAATAATTGAAAAATAAAAGGAGATGATCTGTACATAAATATCAAGATACAGAGCATGCCCACAAGAAATGGATGACTGCAAACTGTTCTAAAACATCCTCTGATTGTAAAGATCACACCTTTCCTCACTTTAATTCCAATCTCCAACAATTCAACACCCATTTTTCTTTTACTTTCACCAAAAAAAGAGGAAAAGGAAAGTATATTTCCAGCTGAATCTGCCAAAAAACAAACAAAACACCCAACAACATCCATCATCATCAGATCAAATAAAATCACCATAGATAACAAACAGTAGTCACATCGATCAAGAACTTAAACTCAAGAAATATAAAAATGACAACTTTAATAATTTAAAGATTCAGACAGTACCTGAAAACCCAAAACTAGAATTCCCAGAAATCTCACAGATAATTGGAGAAATTTGAGGCTGGTTATAGAGTGGTTAATCAGATATCAATCTAGCAGGGGGGAGAACACCAAAAGAAGCTAAATCTTGAATTTTTCTTTGCTTTTACACTGACTCTCTTTTCTTTTTTTTGCCTCAGCAGCAGCTACTGATCCAAGAGTCTGTCTATCTGTAGCAAAAGCATCAAATTATATTGAGAAAAAGAGTGCCCACAAGCAGGAAAAAAAGTGGAATGTGAAAAAGGGAAAGTTGTAATCTGCTTCCACTTTCACTTATTCAAATGGCTTATTAGTGTGTGTGTGTTTTTCTAAAGGGGCATTAAAGAAAAAGAAGAAAACCTCAGATCATTTCACAAATGTAAGGACATGAGTAGTAACTTCTGAAATACGAAAATGGCTTAAAATGAAGAAAGAAGTTGAATTCCAACTTCACCTCTCAAAGACCAAATCAAATCTCCTGTCCTAGTAAAAATCAATCAGTAGAAGAGTCAAAAAATTCGATCATACTTCTAAAAGGTTAACTCAATTTTTTTATGCTGCTAAATCTGATTGTGGAATTATCTGATTCACAAATGTTATCGGACAGCTGTTGTTTGAGGGCTCAGCATAAGTGCTGTGAGGCTGAGTCCACGGTAATTAAGCAAATTAATTATTCTTTAATTTTTATTTTTTTTTTGTCAATTAATACGAAATTTTGAGTCCACTTTGGTAATTAACCACTCTACCACTAGCCAACACACACAATTATTATTCTTTAATTGCTGTTTAGGAATGATGATGATCATTACTTTCTTTGATTAAGGGCTTTGTTCCGACTTTCTTTTACATCTGTCGTGGTTGGAAGCACAACATAGGACCACAACCACTTTACAGATTAATTAAGCATTTCTTGCAATTTACTATTTCAAGAATTTCTTTCTTTCTTTTCTCTTATTGTGTTATAACATTGTAATTATAATTCTTGTTTAGTTTATCTAGTTTTGATTTATTCACTTGGCCAAATGGATTTATATAAATATTCTTCCAGTATTGTGATCTTGATTTCGCAGGAGACAAGATCCTGGTAAGGGTATAAGAATGAGATCCTGTTTGTTTGTATTTTTTATTTGTTATGCTTTTTTTTGGCTAGTAAAACCAGTATACATGTAATAACTGAAATGAATTATTACATATTAATGCAATAAAAATTAATATGTACTAATGTGGTAATAAAGTAAAATGTTAAGATTGAAAAGCATATATAGTACTTGATGTCTTTGTATGTACAGACAACATGCACGATTTCCTGCCCAATCACAGGCAACAAATTCTCAAAATGATTTTAAATTAGGAATAATATTTACTTGGCATTTCTGAAATGGAGTCATAAATTGTAAATTTATGATATCTAATATAATAATGGTCTATAGGCATGATTAAATATAGGGACACTTAATTAATTAATTAGTTCTTACCATTTTCAATTAAAACAATAGTGTTCTTTGGTCGCTGAAGGTAATGTATAAAATATATACATAATAATTTTTGGGATATTGTTGGAATATACACACATGAATGTAAATATATAATCTTTTTTTAAAGTTATCTATATGACGTGCAGTGTAGTATGCAGTAAAATTGTGATGGGATTATGAATTTGCAAAAATGTTTATTTATTTGCAATACTTGTATTCTATTGCAAATAATGATTAGCCTATCAAGATTCAAGAATGGAAAAGGGACTGCTAGATACAGGGTATGGATAAAGACCTGTTGGTACTATAACTACAAATTCTCATTAATTATTTACGATAATAAACTAATCATTAGAAGTAACTGATCAGAATTAACTAAAATGTATATATATACTAAAACAAAATTTCCTTAAAAATATTAGAGAGTCTATTACGAAATACCTTCTACCTTAGTCCAAATAGGTCAAAATCTCTCTCTCTCTCTCTCTCTCTCTCTCTCTGTGTGTGTGTGTGAAATGTATTAAATTATAATGTAACAACCCGTAAAATAAAATTTTGTTAACGAAGAATTTAATCCAAATTGTTATTAGATCTTTTCCTTTTAATTGAATAAACGAGAAATTTTGTCGATTAATAATCGAACGATAATGTATCTGATCGAGCCGATAAATCGGATCGCGAATGTGTCTTGATGACAATCGGGTAACAATTTCTCGATATCCTAATCGTCATTGATGAGTCGCAATCATCGATTCCGTTCGAACAAAGCAGTGAAAAGTCGTAATCAATATTATTCACGAATTCTAAAATTTCCGGAAATGGAAAGTTGACCTTGTGTACTTTTATTTCTCCTATCACCCATACCCATCCCCTGCAAAAAGGAAAAACAAACCTACTGCAATATGGGACAAATGCATATACTCCCCAACCTATCAAATACGTGCTATACTCTGTGCATGGGACAGAAAATCCTGAGACAGAGATTTCAGCTCCCCTCTCACCCAAACTCCCTCCATATACACGACCACTCCCTTCAAACCCCATCCATTCTTCTCTCTGCAGTCCTCAACACCAAAACAAGAAAAGAGCAAACAAGAACACAAGAATAAGAAGGGTAAATATCTCGACTTCTAGCGTTAACATTCATTTTGTTAAACAACAACCAATTTTCAGCTCTTTTATTCACGGGAGGTTGTGCGGTGAAAGCGAAACCCAACAAAACCTTCATCAAGGTAAGTCCAAACCACTCCCCATTTATTCCACTTTTACGTAATGATACAAGAATTTTGAAAAAAAAAAAGAGAACAAACTTCAGTCCGTATGTGCTAAGCGAACATAATCCAATGGAAACTTAATATAAGGAATGGTTGTACACCCATGAACTACCTCCTCTCATTCTCCTTCCGGTTCCGTCGGCGTCGATGGTAGGGATGGCTCGTTCTGTCCTTGAAGAGAGCGTTAGTTGGCAACGCTTCTGCAAAAATGGTCGAGCAATGGCGGTGCTGCAAGTAGGGTGGCGGCAGCGGCTATACCTCGGCGGTGCTTGAGCGGCGGCGGCGCGCACACGGCGGGTGAGATGAGAGAGAGTTGTGCCGAGTTGGGTGTGGTGAGAGTGTGGCGAGATGACCGCGTGAGCTACGTGCGAGAGAGAGGCAGGCGAGCATGGTGGCGGCGCGACTCCGGCGAAAGCAGCTGCGCATGGCGGCGGCGGCGGTGTCGTGGTGGCGAGATGAGAGAGAGTGGCGAGATGATCGCGTGAGCTACGTCGAGAGAGAGGCGGTGACGCGGCGGCGGCGTGATTCCGAGCGAAGCAGCTGCGGGAGGCGGGGCGGCGGTGTCGTGGCGAGATGAGAGAGAGAGAGAGAGAAGGCGTGGGTCTTACGAGAGAGAGAGAGCAACGTCACGGCGTTGACCGACGACGGCGGCAACGCGCCGTGGAGAAGGAGGGGCGGCGGCCTTGAGGGGATGGGATCGGAGAGAGGGTGGGGTAAGGGTGTAGGTTTAGTAGTGGGTTTTGGGCTGGGTTTGGGCTTTCTTTAATTAATTCAGTTGGGCTAAATAATTATTTGGGCTGGAGGAGTTTAAAGAAATAGTTGGGCCAGAATTAATTATTTCGATTGGTGACAATTAATTATTTCAGTTGGGCCTTGATTTATTAGGTGGTGGACCTATTATTTTGAGATGGGCTTCGGGATGGGCCTCTCTAATTAATTACATTGAGCTCTTATAATTTAAATGTGTTGGACATAAGTACATGTAGAATTGGACTATCAAGTTTTAATTGGACTTTAATTAATTGAAGTGGGCTTTAATTAATTAAATCTTTTAGACTTAAGAAATTATTTAGATCAACTTTAATTAAATAAAGTTGATAAGCTTTAACTAATTATAATTAGACATTAATTAATTAAGTTACTTAAACTTAATTGATTAATTTAGATGAACCTTAATAATTAATTGAGCTAGACTTTAATTAATTAATTAAGTTACTTAAACTTAATCAATTAGCTTGGAATGACTTTAATTAATTAAAAGCAATGGGCTTAATTACTTAATTTAAATAGGTCTTTGACCAATTAAGTCATGTGGAGTTGATCAATTAAAAATAATATTGATATGGGCTTTTAAATTAATCCATTTAGTTAACTTAAATTGTGGATTTAATTAATTAATTAAAGAACTTAATTAATTAATTAATGACATTGGTTATGTCAAGTAGATGATTGAGAAATATTGGTAACTTTAATTTGTAAAACGTTTGTTAGATGATTGATTTACGAGAAATATTTAGTATTTGTATATGAGTTTTCCGTTAGGAAATATGGGACGTGTGAGGTGAGAAACGCGACGAGTAAATGATGATAACGAATGAGTTATTGGAACTCGAATTCGTTGATACGCATTAACAAACGACGAATATTAGTTATGAACTTAGGATTCATAAATTATGCGAAGCGGCGTGAAGAAACATCGATCGCGGAGAAGAATACAACGACAAAGTATCGTCTATCGCTATGGCGAGACTAATCGAATAGGCGAAATATAATTAATAATAGAGTCTTATCGATAACAAAATCCTAAAACCGAGGACTTAAAGGATATCGAGTGCGTTAAATATTAGCAATACTTCTCGAAAAAGCGAATGATATACTAAATTATATCTCTTACGTTGATAAGGTCCGGCGTGGGCGTGAGCAACGACAAGGACCACTAGCGGATACTTGAAGGACAATTCTTGAGGTGGGCTTTTCTTGAAACAAAATGATTATGCATAACTTCAAGCATGATTTACAAAAGCTTTATGAAATATTATCACATGAGCTATTATTGATGCGCCAAATATTTATGTTTTGTTGTATCCATATCGAGGTTGGTTTGTCCAAATGTGGGACGAGAATTGATTGGTATATCTAATGTGGTATGTGAATGAGTTGGTCCATAGCGTTAAAAAAGGTGACGATCGGATCCGACTTAGTTGAGGACTAACTCGGATTGTGTACGCGTGTATTGCGTGTTAAGGTTAGCTACCTCGACCGGTCGCGGCGACTATGTAGTGGCACCACTCCATAGTCTTGTGAATGAATGAGCGTATGATTGATGAATAAATTACGGATATGGAACAACGTGATAAAATAGTCGGGCGACACTTTTGGAAAAATGATAAAATATTTGATAGGCATGAGTCTTTAACTAAAATCCTCATGTGCTATTGTGGGCGGTTCAATAACTTTTGCTAAAAAGCGTTTTTGACAATGAGTCCATTGAGTACTTTTGTACTTAGCCTGCATCTCGTTTTGATGTGCGGGTTGAGCGAGATCGATGATGGGTGCGGTGGTGCGAGTAGCGATTGTTTTGATGCTTTATTAGAAAGGTTTCTAGAACCTTGGGCATGCATCGTCATATGCATGTCCACACGTTTATATTTGCCTAACTCTGATAACTTTTGATACTTTGATCGTAACTACTTTTATGCCGTATTGAACTGGAGGTTGTACCTCGTACTTCGAATTTTGCCCTGATTGGGTTATGTTTGAATCTTGAATCCCTTTTGACAAGTCCTTCTGCTACTTGAGTCTGTATTGAATTGCTTATCCCTTTTAGCCTATGCGTTATTGAGTAATTGAATGATTGATTGCCTTGATTAGCTATGTTTATATCCGTTGCTTTATCATACCGGTGACGATCTATATGATCCGTACTTTATTGGAAAGTCGAATTCGTTACAAAGTGGTATCGAGCACTTGTTCGCTCTGAACCTAGAAACCCTTTCCTTGAATTATTAGTTGAAAATCGAGTCTAGAAAGTATTTATATTTGATCGCTACTCTTGCTTGCACTCCATCGTCGTCACCTTTCGGCGAGAAAAAGGTAACTATCTCCACTAAAAATCGTTTTGGAATGATGGAAGTATATGAGCGTGAATTGGAAATTTCAATATTGCCTTGTTGGGAAGTTGAAAATATTTTGGAAAATGGAAACTTTTGAAATTGAAAAATTGTTCAATTGATTGATCCTTAGTTTGAAGAAAGTCATGAGCTTTAGGAGCTTGGTAAATGAGTAAATGAGAATACTTGATTATTCACACAACATATCGCTATTTGTGTTTATTATGGTATCTGAAGCATGATAGAAGCATGATGCAAAAGTATGTTTTCCATGAGAACATAGACTCTTAAGCCGCATGATCCTTTTGCGTCGAACTTAGTATGAAAATATAAGATATTCCCAATTTAACGAAATACTAAGGAGGAGCGAGAACATAGGGATCTTAAGGATCACAATCCGAGCGGATTCGATGATGAGAATCTGACGAGTCTATAACGACGAAGCAATTGTGGCGGGGATTGCCTTTGCTATGAGTCCTAACCTCTCGACACGAGGAAATTCCGAACACTACGGCGTGTTGCCTCTATCGTGGCATAAGTGAAAAGAATGAGCGTATAATGTTAAGGAAGTATAGAAAGAAATAACGATTTGTAAGTACATGATGAGCGGATATGATGTGATGCGATAGCGTGAGTAGAAATATGAAATCAAAATCGATAAGATAGGTTGACCTCTTAGCCTTTGCAGAAGGCTAGACATCGACCGTTACCACTCTGAAACCATACCATCTCTTCCGGAGACCAAACCAAGAAAGTAATTCCATAAGGATTAGGTAGAATATAGATTGCTATAACCTTCTTGTTGCGGATGTACATATATACGCACCTTCTATTAGATACACCGTTATGTTTACCGTGTCGACCATAGTGACACTTTTCTTTTCGAGATAGCTCGGACGGTCTTTACGACTAAGCGCCCCTATCCTCTAGGGCCACGCGGAGGAGGTCATACGTTCATCTTGCTCTTACGGATGTGCCACGGAGGCGACCTTGGCGAGTTTCAGCACACTTCACACGTCAGCAGGATGCTGCACATGCAGGGTACATCGCACTATGACGGTGTACTCCGCGATCATGAGGCTGCGCCGTCGTGGCGAGGATCGCCGAGAGATTTGTTGGACTATATCTATCGGCGTAGAAGCTTTGACACAGGCGAGACCTACCTCGCTTTGCCGATCATCGAGCTATGTGTTCACGGTGTGCGGGCTGCACCACGTGGACCGTATCTTCCATGCAGGAATACACATGGCGTGTGAGATTCGGAGTGGCTCCGTCGAGGTGCCGTCTAGCGGTGATGGACGGTGTTCTTGCACAGCATTGGCGAGGACATGTTTGAGCGGACCTTCCGTCCCCGACGACTCACGTTCCAGTCCTACCACGGTAGGATTCCATCCCGGCATTGTCGCCCGACCATCACCACCGGTCATGCCATGCCCATATCCTTTGCTGCGGCTCTCCACGATCCGGTAGCCCCACGAGCACATGTGTACCACAGTGCAGTGGAGATCGAGGACCACGTGGCTAGCTATAGGCAGCGTGAGAGGCGATGTGCTCGTCGGCTCGCTGCCCACCCACGACCTTTGCTTTCGAGGAGGTCATGGCGAGATTCGCGAGACCTAGCGGCTATGGAAGGCGCGAGGTCATTAGGATCCGAGGCCCGTTGTCCCGTGCGGGGCGGGGAGGAGGACCCAGGAAGACCGGAGGAAGATCCGGAGGAGGACCCGAGGAAGACCCGAGGAGGAAGACCAGAGGCGATCATGCTGCGATGGCGAGATGGAGGGTGGATAGCTCCCAGCTTCGATCGACTCCGATCATGGAGCCTATCTACACCCCGGGCGACCATAGATCTAGTTCTTAGGACTAGATTATCTTTTGTCTATATACTCTGTATATCTTTTGATGCATGCGGAGGCGGCAGTCGTTCGACATGAACCTATTTTGATGATCACGGTGGCGTGTTGATTTTTATGCGCACCATGGCGAGGTACACAGTGATGCGGTATTTGTTTTGGGCATCATACTACGTGCACGGTATTTTGTAAAGTTTAAAAAGCGATGAAAGTCCTCGTGAGGCGATTGATATGACATGATGATAGCTCTCGAGAGCCTTTTGTTTTAATATGGTATTATGTGGTATTCGATGTTGTTTTAAAATTTTTTTTTGCTACGTATATAAATACCAAGTTGATATATATATAGATACTTTAACCACGATGGATGGTGTAAGGCGAGATCTAATTTTGTGTGTTTATGAAGGATAGGATGCGCGAGAAGGAGGAATCGTGCGATAACCCGGAAGAGGCCCACACCACCACCACCACCACCACAGTGAGGCGGATCGAGGCTGTTCCTCGGGCAAAACCCGCCCACCTTCAGCGGGACCGGGAATCCGTGGATGAGCTGTGGATTCGCTGGGCGAATCTTGATTTCCTCCTTGCACATCACAGGCACTTTGTCATGCGTTGCCTTCCAAATGGTGGCCGCCGACTTTTGGTGGGGCGAAGAGAAAACCACAGCGGAGGAAGAGCGGAAAGTTTCTCACGGGAGGAATTCAAGAGGAAGTGTCGAGAAGTACATTCCTAAGAGTTCTGGGAAGAGGAAGGAGCACAAGTTTTACAACTTGCGCGAGGAAGACCACGGTCACCGATTACGACCGTGCGTTACGTGAAATGTCACGGTATGCACCTCGGTGGTCGACACCAAGCGAGAAGAGGGCCGAGAAATTTCGGGCGGGACTCGCCATGAGATCGGTGTCGTTGGTGGTCACGGAGATCGACTTACCGTGAGGCCCTCGGTCGGGCATTGGACATCGGTGCTCTGCACGAAGATAGAGTCGTCATTTGCATCCCAGACTCACCAAGGGGATCGTGGGAAGAGGAAGTGGGAAGGACCCACCAGGGCAGGATCTAACACCGGCCGGGCCGGCGGGAGGCCGTGGCGAGGAACAACGTGCCATGCAGGCGCGGCGAGAAACAACGTGCCATGCAGGCGCGGGCGAGGAAATGGGCGCACTATGGTACCCGCGCTGGCGGAAACCGAGGTTCATCGACCCTCTGTGTGCCCAGGTGTCGCGGGAGTCATAAGGGGCGCGCGTTCACCAATGATGGATGCTTGAGTGCGGCGGAAGGGCCACTTCTCCGAGGCGCCGCAGGATCGCGCGAGGGAAATGGCCGTCAGCGTGCCCGACCAGGTCCAACCGATCCGGGCTATTCGAGGCCCAACCATTTCAACAACAACCCCTGTCGGTACTATCAAACCAAGCGGCCATACCAACCACGGCGGCAGCAGCGGCGCGATGGCGACAACGCGGCGACAATACCGCCGGCCTCAACAACAACAGCGGCGGCGGCTCGGCCATAGCGGCGGCGGCAATACCGGCAACAACCGCCGCCCCAACAAGCGAGGGCTCGCCCTCAACCGGAAGAGACTTTCGCAAGAGCGCCAAGGAACCGAGGAAACTTGGCGGTATGGAATACTCCTCCAAATGCTGTTATCCTCTTGTTTGATCTTGGCGCCTCGCGTTCCTTTATTTTCGAAGCATGCGTAGGGAACTTAGGATTAGATCAAGCAGCTGAACAAATTATGAAATTTCTTCCCAGTGGGAGGCATAAAACGGTAACCCATATATGCTCGAACCTAGAACTTGGACTAGGCTCACTTAAGGTCTTGACAGATAACCTTCACGTCATACCTATGACGGATGTGGACATAATCCTAGGAATGGATTGGTTGACCGAAAACAATGCGACCATCTGTGTAGTGAAAGAAAATTTCTTTCCAACATTAGGAGAGGAACTCTGAGACTTTCACGGGATCGGCATGGGAGAAGAGTCCCAATCATATCCGCTTTACGCAAGCAGGGCGTTCTTGAACAAGACCGAGAACCATGCCTACCTCGTCTACCTCCGGGAGGAAGATCGAATGAGAGGAGGATAGAAGGCGTCCGATCGTGAAGGAATATCCCGGCGTGTTTCGGATGAACTACGGGATTACCGCCAAACCGGCGGATCGAGTTCACGATCGACCTCGAACCGAGTTACGCCACGTGTCCAGCTCCATACCGGATGGCACCAAAGGAGCTTGAGGAATTGAAGATCAGCTGCAAGAACTCTTGGGTTGGGATTCATGAGACCAGTGTGTCTCCATGGGAGCACTGTCCTTTTGTGAAAAGAAGGATGGTACCGAGGATGTGCATAGACTATCGAGAGTTAAACAAAATAACTCTTAAGAATAAGTATCCCTTGCCCCGAATTGACGATCTGTTTGATCAACTTAAAGGAGCAGGAGTCTTTTCTAAGATAGATCTAAAGTCAGGATATCACCAATTGAGGATTAGACCGGAGGATGTACCTAAAGCGGCTTTCCGTACAAGGTATGGTCATTTCGAATTCATCGTGATGCCCTTTGGGCTTACAAATGCCGGCGGTGTTATGGATATTATGAGCGGTGTTTCACCCATACTTAGACAAATTAGTCTTAGTGTTCATAGGCGATATCTAATATACTCGAGAATAACCGAGAACACGAGAACACTTGAGAGCGTACTACAAACATTGAGACAAGAGCAACTCTTAGCCAAGTTTAGCAAGTGTGAGTTTTGGTTAAGCAGTGACATTTTAGGTCACATCGTGTCCATGAGGAATCAAAGTAGACCCTCGAAGATTGATCTGATTCGAGAATGGGAGTCGCAAAGAACCGAATGAAATTCGGAGTTTCTTAGGACTTGCCGGCTACTATCGAAAATTTATCGAAGGATTCTCAACGATAGCCCGACCCATGACCCATTTGTTGAGAAAGGGGATCAAGTATACGGACCGCCGAGTGTGAGGCTAGTTTCGAGGTGAAGGAGTTCTTGGCGACAGCACTGTCTTGGCGATGCGAGGCGAGATAAAGAATACACAATCTACGGATGCTTCCAAGAATGGACTAGGTTGTGTCTTGATGCAAGAAGGCGAGGTTATTGCTTGCGCTTCAAGGCAATTACGCCTACATGAGTTGAACTACCCTACATGCGACCTAGAATTAGCATCGATCGTACATGCCTTAAAGATATGAGGCATCACCTTTATGGAGTTAGATGTGAGATCTATCTTGACCATAAGAGCTGAAATATTTCTTTGAGCAGAAAGATCTTAACATGAGGCGGTAGTAGATGGTTAGAGCTAGTGAAAGATTACGTTGTGGTATTAATTACCACCCGAGGCGAAGCAAATGTTGTAGCCGATGCCTTGGTCATAAATCTCACCCTAGTTTGGGATGTCTCATCGATCGTGAGGAAATACTCATAAAGGAATTTCGGAAGATGAACATCAAGTCATAGATCCGTCTTTGACAATAGAGGGCTATATTGCAGCGTTGATTACAATCCCGATTTAAGAATCCGAATCTTAGAAGCTCGGAGGAAAGCAAGAAGCTAGAGAAATCGAGCTAAGATCAAAGACAACAACCACCGAATTTCAAAAAGCAACGAGATAACGTCTTGTTGTATGATGGGAGAGTGTGTGTCCCGAGGCGAAGGGCTTAGGGCGAGATCTTGAAGGAAGCCCATGAGACTTCTTACTGCACACCGGAAGCACCAAAATGTACCAAGATCTCAAGGAAAAATTTTGGTGGGATGGAATGAAGCGAGGCGTAGCCTCGCCCGTGAAACGTTGTTTGACGTGCCAACAAGTAAAAGCACTTCACCAACGACCGTATGGAACCTTACAACCGCTAGACATACCGAAGTGGAAATGGGATGATATAGCCATGGACTTTGTTCAGGGCTACCCAAATCACGAGAGGAAATACCGCTATTTGGGTCATCATCGATCGATTGACCAGGCGCGCATTTCCTACCCATTCCGATGACACATGGGTCGAATAGACTATACGGTTATGCGTTCGAGAGGTCATCGTCTACATGGAGTTCAAAGACTATCACGTCGATCGAGACTCGAAATTTACATCCAGATTACGGATAAGCTTACAAAGGCGGGGACTCGACTACACTTGATGCCGCGTTCCACCCGCAGACAGACGGACGGTCAGAGAGGACCATTCGACTATTGGAAGACATCACGAGAACCGTTGTCCTCGATAGAGAGAAAGTTGGGAACAAGTGTTACCACTTGTGGAATTCGCCTACAATAATGACTACTGCGACTATTGGAATGGCCCGTCTGAGCGCTTTACGGAAGGAAATGTCGATCACCACTTTCTTTGGGATGAAGTGGGAGAAAGGAGAGTATTAGGACGACTACGTGGGAGAGATGATTGAGATCGTGCGACAGATCCGCCAGCGGATCAAGGAGGCCCAAGACCGGCGAAGCGAAGCGCCGACAAGCGTCGTCTGAACTACATTTTGAGGAGGAGACAAGGTCTTCTTGAAAATTTCTCCATCTAAAGGATCGTGAGATTGGAATAAAAGGAAGCTGCGACCACGTTTCATAGGACCCTATGAAATTACGGAGAGAATAGGACCGGTGACACAAACTTGCATTGCCGCAAGTTTTGAAGCGTGCACAATGTGTTTCACGTTTCACAACTAAGGAAATACATACATGATCGGTCGTGTGATACATGACAGATATTGTCCTCGATGACAATATGAGTTATGTAGAAGCACTACGGAAATCTTGGACCGACGTACCCACAAGCTAAGGGACAAAGATATACCGTTAGTGAAAGTTCTATGGAACACCATGGACGAGAAGAAGCAACTTGGGAACTAGAATCAGCTATGAAGGAAAAATACCGGATCTTTTCAAGGTTAGCAAATTTCGGGACGAAATTTAATTTAAGGGGATGGTATGTAACAACCCGTAAAATAAAATTTTGTTAACGAAGAATTTAATCAAATTGTTATTAGATCTTTTCCTTTTAATTGAATAAGCGAGAAATTTTGTCGATTAATAATCGAGCGATAATGTAATCTGATCGAGCCGATAAATCGGATCGCGAATGTGTCTTGATGACAATCGGGTAACAATTTCTCGATATCCTAATCGTCATTGACGAGTCGCAATCATCGATTCCGTTCGAACAAAGCAGTGAAAAGTCGTAATCAATATTATTCACGAATTCTAAAATTTAGGAAATGGAAAGTTGACCTTGTGTACTTTTATTTCTCCTATCACCCATACCATCCCGCAAAAGGAAAAACAAACCTCTTGCAATATGGGACAAATGCATATACTCCCAACCTATCAAATCGTGCTATACTACGTGCATGGGACGGAAAATCACGAGGCAGATTTGACTCCCTCACTTCAAACTCCTCCATATACACGACCACTCCCTTCAAACCCCGTCCATTCTTCTCTCTGCGGTCCTCAACACCAAAACAAGAAAAGAGCAAACAAGAACACAAGAATAAGAAGAGGTAAATATCTCGACTTCTAGCGTTAACATTCGTTTTGTTAAACAACAACCAATTTTCAGCTCTTTTATTCACGGGAGGTTGTCTTGAAAAGCGAAAACCAACAAAAACCTTCATCAAGGTAAGTCAAACCACTCCCCATTTATTCCACTTTTACGTAATGATACAAAAATTTTGAAAAAAAAAAAAGAGAACAAACTTGGTCCGTATGTGCTAAGCGAACATAATCAATTGGAAACTTAATATAAGGAATGGTTGTGCACACCCATGAACTACCCTCTCTCATTCTCCCTTCCCGGTTAAGTCGGCGTCGATGGTAGGGATGGCTCGTTCTGTCCGCCGAAGAGAACGTTAGTTGGCAACGCTCTGCAAAAATGGTCGAGCAATGGCGGTGCTTGCAGTAGGGTGGTGGCGGCGACTATACCTCGGCGGTGCTTGAGGCGGCGGCGACGACGCCACAGCGGGTGAGATGAGAGAGAGTTGTGCCGAGTTGGGTGTGAGTGAGAGTGGCGAGATGACGCGTGAGCTACGTGCGAGAGAGAGAGCGAGGCGAGCATGGTGGCGACGCGACTCGGCGAAGCAGCTGCAGCGGCGGCGGCGGCGGGTCGTCGTGGCGAGATGAGTGAGAGTGGCGAGATGACCGCGTGAGCTACGTGCGAGAGAGAGAGCAGGCGAGCACGGCGGCGGCGTGATTCCGATGAAGGCAGCTGCGGGCGCGGGCGGCGGTGTCGTGGCGAGATGAGAGAGAGAGAGAGAGAGAGATGGCGTGGGTCTTACAGTGAGAGAGAGAGAACAACGTCACGGCGTTGGCCGTGGCGGCGGCAAAGCGGCGCCGTGGAGAAGGAGGACGGCCGGCGAGGGGATGGGATGCGGAGAGGGCGGGGTAAGGGTGTAGGTTTAGTAGTGGGTTTGGGCTGGGTTTGGGCTTTCTTTAATTAATTCGGTTAAATTTAAATAATTATTTGGGTGGAGGAGTTTAAAGAAATAGTTGGGCCAGAATTAATTATTTCAGTTGGGCTGACAATTAATTATTTCAGTTGGGCCTTGATTTATTAGGTGGCTGGACCTATTATTTTTGAGATGGGCTTCCAGGATGGGCCTCTCTAATTAATTACATTGGGCTCTTATAATTTAAATGTGTTGGACATAAGTACATGTAGAATTGGACTATCAAGTTTTAATTGGACTTTAATTAATTGAAGTGGGCTTTAATTAATTAAATCTTTTAGACTTAAGAAATTATTTAGATCAACTTTAATTAAATAAAGTTGATAAGCTTTAACTAATTATAATTAGACATTAATTAATTAAGTTACTTAAACTTAATTGATTAATTTAGATAGACCTTAATAATTAATTGAGCTAGACTTTAATTAATTAATTAAGTTACTTAAACTTAATCAATTAGCTTGGAATGACTTTAATTAATTAAGAGCAATGGGCTTAATTACTTAATTTAAATAGGTCTTTGACCAATTAAGTCATGTGGAGTTGATCAATTAAAAATAATATTGATATGGGCTTTTAAATTAATCCATTTAGTTAACTTAAATTGTGGATTTAATTAATTAATTAAAGAACTTAATTAATTAATTAATGACATTGGTTATGTCAGTAGATGATTGAGAAATATTGGTAACTTTAATTTGTAAAGCGTTTGTTAGATGATTGATTTAGAAATATTTAGTATTTGTATATGAGTTTTCCGTTAGGAAATATGGGACGTGTGAGGTGAGAAGCGCGACGAGTAAATGATGATAACGAATGAGTTATTGGAACTCGAATTCGTTGATACGCATTAACAAGCGGCGAATATTAGTTATGAACTTAGGATTCATAAATTATGCGAAGCGGCGTGAAGAAACATCGATCGCGGAGAAGAATACAACGACAAAGTATAGTCTATCGCTATGGCGAGACTAATCGAATAGGCGAAATATAATTAATAATAGAGTCTTATCGATAACAAAATCCTAAAACCCAAAGACTTAAAGGATATCGAGTACGTTAAATATTAGCAATACTTCTCGAAAGAAGCGAATGATATACTAAATTATATCTCTTACGTTGATAAGGTCCGGCGTGGGCGTGAGCGAAAGCGACAAGGACCACTAGCGGATACTTGAAAGGACAATTCTTGAGGTGGGCTTTCTTGAAACAAAATGATTATGCATAACTTCAAGCATGATTTACAAAAGCTTTATGAAATATTATCACATGAGCTGTTATTGTTGCCAAATATTTATGTTTTGTTGTATCCATATCGAGGTTGGTTTGTCCAAATGTGGGACGAGAATTGATTGGTATATCTAATGTGGTATGTGAATGAGTTGGTCCATAGCGTTAAAAAGGGTGACGATCGGATCCGACTTAGTTGAGGACTAACTTTCGGATTGTGTACACGTGTGTTGTGTGTTAAGGTTAGCTACCTCGACCGGTCACGGCGACTATGTGTAGGTGGCCACTCCATAGTCTTGTGAATGAATGAGCGTATGATTGATGAATAAATTACGGATATGGAACAACGTGATAAAATAGTCGGGCGACACTTTTGAAAAAATGATAAAATATTTGATAGGCATGAGTCTTTAACTAAAATCCTCATGTGCTATTGTGGGCGATTCAATAACTTTTGCTAAAGCGTTTCGGCAATGAGTCCAGAGTACTTTTGTACTTAGCCTGCATCTCGTTTTTGATGTGCGAGTTGAGCGAGATCGATGATGGGTGCGGTGGTGCGAGTAGCGATTGTTTTGATGCTTTATTATAAAGGTTTCTAGAACCTTGGGCATGCGTCGTCATATGCATGTCCACACGTTTATCTTGCCTAACTCGATAACTTTTGATACTTTGATCGTAACTACTTTTATGCCGTATTGAGCGGAGGTTGTACCTCGTGCTTTAATTTTGCCACGATTGGGTTATGTTTGAATCTTGAATCCCTTTTGACAAGTCCATACGTGACTTGAGTGCGTGATGAATTGCTTATCCCTTTTAGCCTATCGTTATTGAGTAATTGAATGATTGATTGCCTTGATTAGCTATGTTTATATCCATTGCTTTATCATACGGTGACGATCTATATGATCCGTACTTTATTGGAAAGTCGGGTCGTTACATATAACTACTAACTGACCCGTCGAATTTCGATGGAGAATCACTTACATAATATTCTCTCCATTCCATTTAAAGTGTCTTATTTTTTTGGATATGGATATTTAGAAAAAAAATGTAAAGTAGTTAAAATGATAAAAAGTGGGTATGACTCACACCTTTGAAGGGATAATTATTTCCTAAAATAGAATGATACATTTGTAATGAGAAAACTCCAAAAAAAAGTGGAACATTTTAACTGGGACGGAGGAATAGTTATTACTACAAAATTAGCCGAGTAAGCAAATATTTTAATTTGAACCCATAGCTAGTATTCGATAATTAATTAGAGGAAGTGCTTAAAGATGAACAATTATTATAATATAGCAATAGGTAAAGGAGGGTATTTCTTCAATTTTTTCAACTTATATGTATAAAAAGTTAATCTATATACTCATACTTGTTGCAAACTTGATTAAGAAAAGTGATTCTACTACATGTTTCCGTCTCAAATTGAGGAAATATTGAGAATATTAAATAAATAAATATAACAATATGTATATATATATATATATATAAATATAACAATATATATATAGTAAGAATGCAAATAATGAGTATTTAAGATAAATCCAAATAGAGAATGCATGAGATGTTATACACGCACATGAATTAAGGTGGTGTTTCTAATATTGTTTTATTATAAAATGTTTATATTTGTACCCGTCCCAAACTCTTACAAAAAGTGATTTTACAAAATTCCATGTGGATAGGTAGATTAATGCTCGAACCCCTTTAAAATTTATATATTCATACTTGTCCCAAATCTAATTAAAAGTGATTTTACGATATGTCCATGTCCCAAATATGTATATTAATGCTAGCAAACTTCAATTGATGAATTCTCATGAAAACTTCCTTTTAAATGAATGAGAATTAATTAAGAAAATCTAAAAAGCATTAAATAAATAAAAATTAGAAATATGAATTAAGAATGCATACAATTAGTATTTAAGAAAAATAAGAATATACGTCGGAAGAGATACTCGTATATTATCCAAACATGTTTAAATTTATAAATATAATTTATTACTATAATTGATAAAGGCTCGAAGATTATACAATAAAAATCAATCATGGGGGCATAAAGTATTAGTGAGAAAACACATGGGCAAATATGCACTTTTAAAACATTTTTAGGCTTAAAGTGCAAATCAACTGAATCTATTGAGCAACAGCAGCTGCAAGACGTCAGCATAATCGTCGTTTCAGTTTAACTGTTTCAATCAATAGCAGAATAAAACTAAACTTTTCATCACTTTTTCTTTGACTCGGAAAATCCAGTGGTGACTCTCCATTTTCAAGTTTTTATTCACATTATCTCAGACATATCACCATATATCTTTTTCATTTTTTTCACCTTCAATAATATCTCCACAAATTCAGGTTTTTGTTGACATCATTATACACATTCCATTCACTTTCAACTCACTCAATATTTATTTACATTTTATTTAAATTTCACATTCATTATTTTTAGTTTAATATAAATTAATTTGATAATTACTTTTAATTAATATAAAATTAACTAATTATCGATTATAAATTATAATATTCAGTTTTAAGTATACGACGTAATTAATACATAAAAAATTATAATTAAATATTAATAAATTTATATTTAGTTAAAAAGATAAAATTCACATTCAAACATAAAATGACGGTGGTTTTCCAAAAAAATAGGCTAGCCGCCGTCAAAGTTGTCGTCGGCGAGGTTAAACGCTTTATGAATTTTGTTTTGTTTTAACTGAATATATGATTTATTAATACTTTTTGAATGTTGAATTAGAAATGGAAAAAAAATACATAAAACACACGCAAAGTGCACAAAAAGAAAAAGGAAAAGAAAAGTAAAAAGAAAAAAGAAAAAAAATAAAAATAAAATATTAAAATTTCAATGCACTTTTCGGTAGGGCTGTAAATGAGCCAAGCTATTCGGAGCTCGGCTAGATAAAAGTTCGTTCGAGTTTGTTTAGTGAAGCTCGTTAGCTAAACAAATCAAACTTGAGCATGGTAGTATTTGGCTCGTTAGCTCGTGAACAAATTCGTTAACTGATTTAGTTTAAAAATATATAATTATTAACTGATACAATTATTTTCTTTCTATAGTTAGTAATTATTGTGTTAAATCTCTTAACTACTTTTATTTGTTATAAGAAATCAGTAAATATATTGTGTTATTGTGAATAAAATAATTTATTTTTAAATAAAATAATTAATATTCTAAACATATATCTAAATTTTGAAAATTTGTTTGGGTTTGACTAAAGCTCGAATAAGCTCATGAGCTCGAAATATTCGATAATAAAATTCAAGACTTGACTCGATACTAAACAAATCAAACTTGAGCAGGATGTTATTCGACTCGATTCGGTTCGATTATACCCCTACTTTTCGTTGTCTCTTGAGAGGTAATACTACCTCTCATCTCTGCTCTTTCCTCACCTCCCTCTCCCCCTTCCCCTCCCCACAATGGTAAATGTAGGAGATGCATCCCGAGAATATCCCCCACTGGGGATGCTCTTATATATCCAACTCTTTTCTCTCTTCATAAATCAAAACTTCTTCATCACGGGACTCTCCACAATTCTGGTATGTATTCTCTCTCAAAATTCTGCAAATTTTTCTTTTCCAAAACATTATTATATTTCAATGTGCCCCGAAAATTACTGTTTGTGATGCAAACTCACACAGTATTCACAGTTAATAATGATGTTAGATACACTGTTCACATATCTTGTATACCTGTTTCAAAACTTCTTCTTCACAATTTTGGAAATAGTAAGACACTATTTCTATGATATATACATATATATATATATATGTGTGTGTGTGTGTTCTTTCATATCATATCAAACTCTTCAAATATCTAGTTTTTTTCGATGATTGAATAAGCTGTTACCTCTACAAGAAGGCCAAGAAAAATGTCGTTCAAAAAAAACAAGTTATTACTCCAGAGTATTTTGTACTCAATGAGGAGGAGAAAGCTAAGGTTCCTCATTCCACATTGTGATTTCTATTTCTTGTTTATTAAAGTAAATCTTTAAGCATCCTTCATGTTCAAGATGATGAATCGAGTGCAGATTAACGAGATCAGGAAGTCGACTGGCCCCGCTGCAAACAAATTCTCATCTCAATATTCTGATGCATCAGTACTAAGATATCTTAGAGCCAGAGATCACAATACTAGGAGAGCAGACAAGATGATGAAAGAGACCTTGAAATGGGGCCAAAAGTACAAACCAGAGATGATTCGATGTGTAACTCTTCCGCGTATCTCGTCCCGTGTTAGTGGAATTGTGTGTTTCTTGGACAGTGGCATTAATTTTAGGATGAGATAGCTCATGAAGCCAAGAATGGGAAGCTTTACAGAGCATACTATTTGGACAAATATGGAAGGACTATGCTTGTGATTAGACCAGGAGGCCAGCTAGGTAACAAACACCTAACTCTCTCTAAGGCACAAACCTGTACAATCAGATGCATAGTGCATCCGCCTCTACTAAACCCTAATTGTGATTAATAAAATCTAATTGAGGACTAATAATCCTAATGAAGGATTAATAAGTCCTAATTGGGAATTGATGAAGCCTAATTATATTTGATTACGGTATGCACACAAGTTTTTGCTGGCTTCTCCCTATTATGGTTTACTTACTTCATCATGAGTTGTTTGACACTTTGTTGTTTGCTTCAACTTTTTTGAAAAGAATGAGAGCTCTGTGGAAGATCAGATCAAGTGCTTTGGTTTACTGTTTGGAGAGCGCGATATCGAGCAGATGGCGTGGCTGATTGATTTCCGGAAATGGAACATGTCGAGCATATCGGTGAAGGTGACACGAGAGACGGCTCGAGGCTTGGCATCGTGCTTTTGTACAATCCCCCCTAAGGTCTTCAAGTCCTTTTGGTCGATGAATCTTAACTTACTTCTCGATGAGTGAGTAAAATCGAACCGCAATCGAACAATTGATTTAGTTGGTATTTTTGGAAAATCGAATAGTTTTTGGTCAGTTTGATTTTGGGATCTAATTAGCTTTCGGTCCTAACAGAATGGTAGAAATGTCTAGGATTTAGTTTATTTTATGAGAAAACTATTAAATTATTCATTCTTATATACTAAAAATAAAAACTAACCATTCATATAAAACATATATAAAAAATAGTCACTATTAATATTTTACCCTTATTCTTGAATTAACATATTTTGTCTACAATTCAAGACTAAATTTATTTCACTCTTGGATTTAGGTATAAAATGACAATTCATGAGTTATCTTCATTTGACTCTTGAATTTATGTATAAAAGGGGTAATTCAGGAGTTGCCTCTCACGACTCCTGAATACGGGTATAAAAATGGCAATTTATGGGTAATGTGCAACTCTTGAAATGATTGTGAATTTTATAGATCCGTAAGAATAAGAAAGTACTTTAACCCCAAAAGTAACTATTTTTTTTTATCTTTTTATCCTGATAGATATTTTTTATCTTTACAATATCAAAATATATATTTTGATGGATTAATTATTTCTTTTAGGTGTAGTTGAGCACTACATTCTTGGATTGGTGGTTTGGTTGTTGCTGGATCGGTATGGTTTATCATGATAGTTGGTTTGCTATGATTTTTGGGCTCATAGCATGCACCGAAATCGTCTGAACCGAACCTCAAACTTTGGTTTCGGTCGGTTCATTGAAGACAAAATTTCGGTCAATTCAGTGTTAATCCTTGATCATTTAGGTTTCTAGGAAAATGGAACAAATTGAATACTTACCTGCTTGCCTGCCATTTTGTTGGTTACAATATGTAAGAGATTGTTCAAATATCTCAATCTGCAGATGGGGAAAACATTTCTTCAGGCTCAAACTATGAAGGTGATGGAAGGGACAAGTTGGAATAAGCCTTTGGTCGGAAAAACTTGGACAAGTTTAAGTTTGAAGCTTATGCCAAGCGCAAGAAGGATGAAGAAGCGTGAAAACGTGATCGACGTTCCGACCAGACGAGCAATACAATTGAACCACAAGACTCGGATTTTTTGGCGTCTGATGTTAGCTCTGATTTGTCCGAGAATGCCGACTCGTGGTGCCATTACCAAGTAGGGTTGGACGCAGACGTTCTTAACGATTGAAATGTGATTGAATTGAGCATAGATGGAGTTTAAATTGAGTTGCTGCTATACAAAGATTGTTATGTGAGTGTGTTGGCTTAGTATGTGTAGACTGTAGAGTGATTAATGTTTGAGACATAAAGTCTTATATCAACTATCACATAGTATGTGTAGACTGTAGAGTGATTAATGTAGAGTGATTAATGTTTGAGACATAAAGTCTTATATCAACTATCACATAGTATGTGTAGACTGTAGAGTGATTAATGTTTGAGACATAATGTTTGAGTTGCTTTGCTTTTTTTTGTAGCCTTGTTTGGATATTGTTGAATGCTTAAAACTTCTCTGCGCAATTTATCATGATGGTTGGTGTTCTATTTTATGTTTCACAAAATTCAACTAGACCAACAATATGAATCATGCTTGCACGAAGTTATAATAATTTGATAATTACTCAGATATAAAATAATTCATAATTAGTCTAGCAAAAGTCTATCTCTGCACACAAGACATAAAAAATTAATCAACATAGTTTTTTTGTTTTTTTTTGGATCAATCAAAGTAGATGTTAATCCTAATGAATTATATTAAAATTTAAAATTATATTATACACATGACATGAATGATGAATTCAATAATTTAAGATGATTTTATATAGACACTGAAATTTGATTCTACTCGAGGCGAGTACACCCTCTATGACAATGCTAATAACTACTCATTTGACCGACCACATTTGAATTCAATAATTTATATATATATATATATATATATATATATATATATATATCCTCGAGACTATCTTAAAATAAAAAGTTACATCCTTGAGCTGAATACTGCATAGCTACACCAACCAGGCAAGCCATTGATCAAAATTGACCGACCAAAACCATGGCGGCGGTGTGGGAGACAGTGATGGAGGCGATCAACAACTACACGGGGCTGTCGCCGACGGCTTTCTTCACTATACTGGCACTCATGTACGTCACCTACAAGGTGGTGTCCGGCATGTTTGTGGCGGCGGACGACTACGCCGCCGTCAAAAGGACTAACGAGATTGCCCTCCGCGAGCCGGTTCAGATGGGCGATGTTACCGAGGAGGATTTGAGAGCATACGATGGCTCCGACCCCAACAAACCCTTACTCATGGCTATCAAAGGACAGATCTATGACGTCTCTCGTTCCAGGTCAATTATCCACTCTTTATCAATCAATTTTTCTGCGGTTATGTGGATTTAGTGGATAATCTCCCCTCTCCCTCTGTGTGTCCATTAACAAGGGTAAAACTCAATAATTTTCGTAGTCATATGGTTCCATCTGAAGAGTAGTACAGCGGTGTAGTATTTAGACAAATTGGGGGTTCGAGGGTTAAAACTGTGGTGAAAAATCAGGCTAAATCTCGCCGAAGTTTTCTACTAACTTGTGTTAAGAAGATAGAGTTGTCGTTTATTTGAGCTGTGTTATGAGGAGCGTTGGAACCTTCTTTTGTGATTTTCTCAAGTTGAATTGAATGTGAATGGCTGGCGTCTCCACCCAGAACGTAGTTAAGATAGGGATTATGCGTTGTGGATTGGAATTTGAGAAATCTTCTGCTGTCACTGTGAATTACTCTCTAATTAAACCGAGCATTCATCTAAGCTTTGTTTGTCAGCTGCATTCTGGTGGACATTACCAGTGAATAGCTCAGTCCTTCGTTTGGATCTTACAAGAATCCAGGGAAACAATTGCTTTCTGCATTATGTGTTTTTTATAAAGTCTAAAGACTGGATTCTTGATGCTATGTCAACTTATCACTTGGATACTAGGTTCATATATCCATGGTTCATCCATATACATCATAATCTGGATCCATCTTGGTATATGTGCACTTTTCTATAGTTGTCGGGAAGTTGGGGTTCTGAAATGTTCTAATGTAATGCTATGTGATAACCACCAGTGATTTTGCTTCAATTGTTCTAGGGTTTGTGAATTTGAGGTTGTAAAATTCTGTTTTTCCTTTCTTTGTTCATAAGCATAACACAATTCTGTTACACGATGTTATGGCAGGATGTTCTATGGGCCGGGTGGTCCGTATGCGCTGTTTGCTGGCAGGGATGCAAGCAGAGCACTGGCTCTCATGTCGTTTGACCCCAGAGACCTTACTGGGAATACTGAAGGCCTGAGTGAATCAGAGCTGGAGGTTCTGCAAGACTGGGAATATAAGTTCATGGAGAAGTATGTTAAGGTTGGTCAATTATTTTCCAAGAATGCCTCGTCCGAGTCCAAAGAAATTGAAAATGTTGGTGAAGCGACAGCAAACAAACTCGATGACAATAAATCACAAGAAAACAAAGCAGAATGAAATGAATCACAGTAGGAGACTTCGGGCGACCAAATACTTCTAACCTTTTTTGGAAAACAGCATAGTCTCTACAATCGTGTATAGCTTCATCGAAAGTATCTTGGATATTTTGTTTAGATTGAGGTTCAGATTTTAATGATTCAAAATGTAAGATAAATTATTTCTATGCTGTTTGTACTATGACTAGAATACTTTGTATGGTAATAAAGTATTGTTTGGTCTCACTATTCCTCTATTAGCATCAATATTTTCACTCACGATCATGGTGATAAGTGAAACAAATCACACTTTGAACTCAAGATTGGTCTCAAAGTGTTGAAGAGGCTGATCTCAACTCCAAGAGTTCATAAATCAACACGTTGCTGTAAGAACCTCTACTTTTAGTTATTGAAAACTTAAAATGCCGTTCTAGAAATTGTGCTAAGTTCATACCTACCTGAATAACAAATTTATTGGGGCTTTTCCGCAGGTTCTGGGGCACCATTTTATTGCTTTCAAAAATCATGAAATACTGAAAACACTATCTAGATTTTACAGTTTCTTGAAGTTGAAGATATAGTAGGACTGTAGTCTGTACGAGAAGCCAAATGCTATCGGCTATAGCTGTTTATACAGATTAGTTCTAGCCTGCATGAGTCATGACATTAGGAATCTCTCCTTACCGCCACTCAAAAGTAAAGAAAAGGAAATCTCTTGTACTGAACATAGGGTGACTTGCAAGCAATGCATCTAAAAGGTTCAACAACTAGGAACTCATTTGTTCATCTGGCTAAATACTAAGACGCCCCAAAGTATAAAAAGTACAGCATCAAAAACATCTTTACCTAGCTTCTATAAAACGTCATGTAGTAGAAGTTACACCTGTAAGGGCTTGAACTAGATATGAACCTAGAGTTACCCTTCTCGACATAACAGCAGAAAGTTAAGCCTCAAAATCAATAGTCATATTTTCTCTGTTAAGTTTGGACTACTCTTGTTTCCCAGATTTCTTTCAATTGATCATAGCACCACAAAATCCTCAATAACAAAGTCAATAATAAAAGAGAGACAAAACTGTGCTGGTGAACAAGGAGTTCTATTCCAATGATCTAGTATCTGATTACATTTTCAAGTCATACATCATTAAAGCTATCAACTAAAATTTCAGGATCAATGAACGAATCAGACCTGTGATTTGCAAGAGCTTTTCCAAGTCATTCCTGTACGAAATAGGGCAGAAGCAGTCCCTCCATAGTCGAAGGCATTGAATTCACAGGAGTTACATACGCCCTCGAATCAGCAAAATCCAGTTACCTACTAAATGCAGGTAAGCATTCTGTATCAGAACATCATCAAATTTGTAGAAGCCCCAACAACAAATGGCTCCATGAACAGTCTGGTCAAGAAGTAAAATATGACCCCTAAAGTAATCGAAATAGGAAGTGCTGGCAATGCATGGCGACACACAGCCAACAATATGAGCGTGCATCCAAGCCCTGATATGATGGCGAGATAACAAGCATATACGGTCATCAGATCATACATTGCCGCCCTTCCCACAAGCACGCTGTAGAAGATAAAATCCCCCATACCAAGCTTTATCCCCCTCGGGTTGAAGTCCTCCATTCCAATCCCTTCTCTCTCAGTTCCTCGTGACAACCTGTTTCCGTTCCTACTAGTCTCCACACTACTACTAGTACTATTTGGATGAGGCCACCTTTCAATTGAATCGCCATCTCCCATTAATGGTGCCATATCCCCTTCTTCTTCTCTCACCTCCGCAATCTCACCCCCACTTTTCCTATCGCTTTCATCCATGGCAATGACCAAATGCTCCCTCTCTTGAATCTCAATTGCAGTGTCCCTATCCCCATTCCTCAATAGTTCTTGTAATTCTACTGAGCCATCATGATTATTACTATTACTAGTGTTGTCACCACTACTCATCCCGACCCCTGCTGCTACCAAAAACCCTAAATTCGAAACCCTAGCTCCAGAATTCCTTCGTACATTTGGCCTACACTCATAAACCAAAGCAGGCAATTCCTCATCCCGGCTCGATGCTAGCTCCACCAGTAACTTCAGTGGCCCGCCTGGAGCCAAGACGGCGGCCAAATCATACAATGCCAACGCCACCAACACAATCCACGTCGTCCACTCCGGCAGCCGCGAAAACCACGCCGCCACGATAATCCCCAACACCACCATAGTGCTCTGCTTCACAATTATAGGAATCCCATTCGAGAACACGGAAATTGTGCCCAATACGGTGAAATTGAACAACAAAATGTAGAATGTGGCGGCGTCGATGGGGATGTTGAATCTCTGGACAATGGATATCAGAATCGAGCTGCCCATGGCGGAGAAGATCATGAACACGGAGAAGCGGGTGTAGTAGAGGAGGAAATTGTTGAAGCGGTAGTAGTAGAGGAGGACTAGGAGGAAGGTGACTAGGGTTATGATGACGACGAAGACGACGGCGTTGAGGAGGGCTCCCTCGAGCTTCTGCGCGGTGGAATCGGTCGGGGACTCCATGTAGACCAAATTGGCGGCGGTGCGGATGGTGGTGGCGGAGGCGGCGGAGGAGGAGGGGTTGTAGACAGTGTAGACGAGGAGGACGACGAGAAGCATGCAGACGGAGACAGGCGCCATCACGCCGATGATCTCTTGGCCGATAGTTTCCAGAACGCTTCCGCTCTCCATTTCCGGCGTCCGTGATCGGCGATGGAGAGGGAGGCGGCGGGATCGGTGAGGGGGAGCCGATTGGAGGGGAAATCTGTGATGGACTTGAATTAAAAATTGCAGAGGTTTTGGAGCAATTTTTGTCACGGAAAGAAAACTAGTACTCAACTGCATTATTTTTAACTGAAGAAAATAAAGGTCGCATATTGGGAAAGGTACACATGTTTATTTCCTTAATTCTGATTAAAGATAATAGTTTTCCTCTGAAATAAAATGGCAAATTTTGTGAGGCACCTATCACCAATCAATATTCCTAAAATAAGTTGTTTGATATTCACTCCGTCCTAGAAACTTGATCTGTATTTTTTTTAATTATTCCATTCAATTTGATTAATTTCTTTTAATAATTAAATCATATTTACTTTTTATCTCTTTAATCATTTCATATCATTTTTAAAATAATCATGTCAAAAAAAATAAACCAAGTTTATAGGCTCATTTTTTTCAAAAATAATTATCTTTTCAAAAAATATCGATCATACTCACTTTTTATCCATTTAACCACTTTATACATTTTTCTTAAATAATTATACGAAAAGAAATGAGCCAAGTTGAGCTGAACGGAAAAATATATTATCATATGTCGCATAAATTGTGATTCTTATCTAAATTGACGGATGAGGCTTATATTTCATTTTTGTCGTGCTTGTCCTCAAGAAACAAGTTTAGTCATTAGTTCTACAAATTGAATAGTAGTTGCTAGTTTCTCTCATCGTCTGAAAAAAACTCATACTTCTGAAAGCACAAGAAATGGCATGAAAAAATTGGGAATATAGATTAAAAAACAATCACAAATCACAATCATACATTAGTCTAGCAACTACAATTAGAGTGCACACAGCAGCAGAGTGTTCCTCTGTGAAGCGCAGCTAAGTGTAGCTAACGACGGATGAAGTTCTAGTACATATTAACTTGATAGAAAAATCAGCTGTTGATAATCTACAGAAGCACGTAGAAAGTAGCTGACTTTTCCACAGATGATTTCTTGTTTTGCCAATAACACCCACTGTTTCTCACTCTGTGAAGAGAGTCCAACGACACAGATGACGAAATTCTGTGCCTAGGCAAAAGGGTTTCCCCCAACAGAGGCTACGGGACCTTGAGCGTGGATACTCCTGCAAGAACAGCAGCCATCTATGAGACTGAAATTTCAAGAAACAAACCAAGAGTACTGACAATCTAAGAAATTTGTGGCTCTTTCTTGATAAATTACAAGATTGAACATGAAACGGAAACCTATATGAGAACCATACTAAAGAATGACCAGATTCCTATACTTACATAATGTAACAGACACGGCATCAGTAAATCAAGATGAAAAATAAAGGGGCTTACGCTATTGAGGTGTTTGGTGCTTGCCCTGCTAAAAATCCCAAAGAGCCTGCAGAAAAAAAGAATAGTGTGGAGTGACAGATAATAGGATAGAAAGTGTTCCATTTCAGGGTAGTTGAACAGGGGAAAAGATTACCACTGGATGAGTCGAACGAAACTCCACCAGGGACGAAGGAGGGAACTGAATCTTGGGGAAACCACAGTTCATTTACTCCACTATTATAAGTAGCTGGCATCTGGAGATTTGGCAAAGCTGCTTGCAAAGATCTCATGTTCCAGAACTGAGACTAATTACAAAGCATCATATCATTAGAATAGTACAGTGTCCTTATACATGTTTTCCCAATATAAGAAAGAGAAACTGAGACCAATATAATAAATAGATAAATATACCGATCCAAATAAGCTAAAGAATTTGAGGAAGATTAGATAGATAACAGAATGGTCATTATATGACATACCATACAGCAAGCACAAAGTGTTCGACAAAAGTTATTGGATTCAGAATTCTAACAGTGTGCATTAAGTTTATATACCAGGTATACGCATCATAATCAAACAAGACATACCATATTTGTAGATTCTGAGTCGGAATCAAAGGGCAGATCAAATGGATTGGTAGGCATATGATAAGTTGCAAATGAATCTATGCTAGCCTATGCCAGTAAGAAACAAGCCATCAAATAATCAGTAGATCAGTAAAACCAAAGGAGTCCAGACAAGATTTTAAGCTTGAGGAAAGAAAACGAAAGTACCACTGCTGAACCCATGGGGAAATCATTTAGTGTTATATTGAAATCTGACGATAAGCTGGATGATGGTGGTTCACTCTCACTTGATGTTGTTACCCTGCCATGATCACTCAAAGGCTGAAATGAAGGAAGTCAGTAAACGAATACAAGAAGAGAAACAAATGTTTGAGGATTTAAAAGGGATGAGGCAACCTCAGCATCAGAAGCAGAGTGCAGAGCAGCTTGTTTGTTAATTTCCAGAACGCTTTGGGTTGGATGTCCTTCAGCAGCAGCATCAAACGTATTCCAGTACTGCAAGATACATTTTAGCTATATTATATCTACAAGTGTTTGTTTAATGTTACAAACAAATTTGAAGCGGTTTCCATAAATGTCTCCAATGATGTCTTGAAATTATATATATTATCAAGCAAAAAAAGGGAAAACTAACTGCTAATTTTAATTGGATAATACTCACATCACTGGTTTCAAAAGTAAATGTAGACGCAGAAGGTTCATGACCAGCAGAAGCTTGAAATGAGGAACTCTGATCGGGGGAAAACGGGTTAAAGTTTCCTAGAACACTTCCATCAGAAGATGGCACTGTAGCTGGAGCAGAATTCTCAGTACCAACAGGCACAATGTTCTGAGGTGTATCAAAAGTTGCCCATCCTCCATCATCTTGCATCACCGCGTTATCGTTAGATGCAGCAGATTGTTGCTGAAACAGTGAGGCGAAAAAGTCTAGTGGTGAAGGTTGTAGGATCTCTGATGGTTGTTGCTCGGAGAACGATGGAACTAAAGAAGTGGAAGACTGTTGGATGACGTTAACAGATTGTGCCAACGATGACTCCGGCAATTGAGAATTACTACCAGTTGGAGGTGTAGAAGAGACATTTTGTGGTGCAAAAGGTGTATCAAAAAGGTCCAAGCCACCAAAGGTCCCGGATGCTGAAGATTGGGGTAGAGAAGGGACAGGTATAGATTTTTCGAGGGAAACCTCAGCAGAATGTCCGGGTTCGGACCCAACTTCAGGAAAGCTCATAGAATGAACTGATTTGAAAGACGTGGAACTGCTATCAAAAGATCCAAAGCTTCCTAAGGATGCAGTTCCCTGTGCAGAAGAATACACTAGAATCATTTACAAGTGCCTGAACTACTTGACCAAAATCATTATAAGTCTAGTATCATTATAAGTCTACTCATAAGTGTAATAGAAAAATTCTTCAAATGGTTGGTTTCATCATAGAGATGTGTTTTTGTTGCAGTTGGATCGGGCCATATATACTATATAGTAAACGGTTTTGTCGTTTTATCCCTACAAAAAATAAATTCTGTGACAATAAATATTTTTAAAGAGACATAGAATGAAAAGAGGGTGCACCTTCATAAGGATATCATATTAATATTTCAAAGCACCAAATTCTTCAACATGCAGATGCGATAAAGACAATGTTACCCGAGGATGAAATTTTCTGCTAATTGCATCTGATTTATGTAGCGCAGACACTTCTCTTGACATATCTCTTGAAGTTTCACTAAAGGGGCTTCCAGTTTCATTCTCGGAACTAGGTGATAAAACATCAGATTTGAAAAGATCAATTCCACCATTAGCAGAATAATCGGACATTCTGGAATAAGAACCCTCCTTTGAAAACCTGTCATTTTTTGCATAATCACTTAAACGATTGGGACTCAAAAAACCAGCAAGCTTTCCCTCATAAAGTCCTCGATCAGAACCAGACTTTCTAGTGAGTGAAGGTGCATGTTTCCCGTATCGCCGTTCTTCATATTGAAAATCATATGGCGGACTTTGAGAGTACGAATGATACGAGCTTGCTCGCCTCATTTCATCTTCTTGGCTTCTTAAGCTCTATCAAATGTAAGATCAACTTCATGTTAACATTGATGGAAAAGGTCTCCATGAATTATAAGGAAAAAATAATAAGGAACAGAAACATAGTTTTCCAAAATCATATAGTCTTCTGGTCCAGAAGTACAACCTGTGGATCTCGTGGAGGCCTATCAGAAGAATTCTCCATGGAATACTTTTTATCAACGTACATGTTCTTTATGAAGTCACGAAGTTTATCAATATTGCTGAAAGAGAAACACAAGTTAAATTCCAATCATTAAACAAGCAGTTCTATCATTAAACAGATGATATAATTGTAACCTATTATCCACAAGTCTGTTTCTCTCAGGATCCCATGTCTTCAAAAATAACTCCCTTGCACGCTGCAAGACCAATGTCTCATATATAATCAAGGAAAGCCATCATCTATGTGCAGCAAGATGAAGCTTCAAAAACATTCTCTTTACCTGATTACCTCCTTTCTGAAGAGCATCCACTTCTTGAAATGTAAACTTTGCCATCGAAACCGACTTAACACGATGTGTGAACTCACGACTGCAACAGAAACAAAGTGAAGAAGATTGTACCTGACATACAGAAATAATAGTTCCAACAGTAAAGGAATAAAAGTAGTATGAAACCCCCCGTATAGAACTCAAAGTTTCTGGAAGGAGCATTGAATGGAATCATAGCTCGGTAACTAGGGCAAAATAAAAATTTACGAAAATCAGAAAATCAGTGGCCTAGAATCAAATATATCAGAGCACAATGATCTAGTTGTTTCTAATTTTACTTAAAGTATCTTATGTTGTCGAATCCAACTAACAAGACTATCTGCATTCCAACAGAAAATGAGTATCAAATGTGGTCCTCTACCATATGTAGCATAAATTGTTAAGGCATCGAGGCCCTTTATAATCATTGACCACAAAATGAAATGAAAGCATCATCAAACATGAATAAACAAATTCTGAAGCATTTCCAAACTCTATTTCACAAAAAATGGCAAATATCAGAAAATTACTTACTGTATTCCACTACACGTAGTACAAATAAACGTCCAAAAGTTTGTGCAGACATATTGAGGACCCTGCACCCCACAAAAATATTAAGTTAAACACTACAGCAATCAAATAATTGACCAAATAGTTCAAATATTTACTGCATATTAGTAGAAGCAATGCAACTACATAATCATAAGCAGAAGCTGTTTTTTCAGCAACCTCACAAACGAATTAGCAGAAGCTCAAGAAAACTGATAAATTGTTTGAAGAAGAAAATTAATAATACCAAGCTGTTGCAGTTAATGCATCGACGATTAGGAGGAAGCTTCATGAGACCCCTTATAATCTTCTCGTTTCTCTCTTCTTCCCTTTCGCTACCCATTTTCGAAAACAAAAAATTGAATCTCCAACTAAAAACCAGAATCTAAAACACCAAATATTCTGGAAAAAAAATGTTCAGCTGAGATTTGAGTGAGAGAGAAAGGATGGGTTTAGAAGGGTTTCTTTTCTTTTCAAATAGAATCGACTGAAGCTAACTTTGAATCAGCTCTCTCTCTCTCTCTCTCTCTCGCTCACACTCTCTCTCTCCTGTGTCGGGTAATTCAAGTTTGGGTAATGATGGCGATGATTGAATATTATTGGCCGCTAAAAACCACTAACGCCAGGAGAGGTCCTCGCGTGCTGCGCTTCATTTGATTAGTACGGTGTGCTTTAGGCGTTGTGAGTGAGTCTGGAAGGAGGGGACTAGTGCTGGCAGGAGTAAATTTTGCATGCCGTATTAGTAAAGTTTAGGAGTTGATTAGAACCCAAATATTGAACAATGCATCTCGATTCTGCAGGCTGGAGCTGGCAGTTAAATGAGACAGCTGTATTATTTAAAAAGAAAATTGAATCTCCACCCATTTCAAAATTATAGTTTTGGTATATATTATAGTTAAAATTAAACATTTTAGCCATGGATATGTAGAGTTTTTAATCAGATTAATGAAATATAGTTTAATGGAGTTATAAGTTAGTTAGTTGCTAAATTAGTGATGGAGGTTTATAAAAGTTGACTTCACTAGTTGACATCGTATTAATTTACATGTGCTATCTCTTTTGATAATAACTTGCTTCTAGACTTCTAGTATACATCTTTGCTATTAAAAAAAAAACCCGAGGCACATATTTTTGGCAATCTTTTAATTAGCGCATAGACGCAATACTTTTTCGTGAAACTAAAAAAGAAAAATCGAATAGCTAGAAAATGTATACATCGAATGGGTATGGATATAGGTAATGTTCCTACAAACAAAAAATTCAATATCTATGTGCTAAAGTGGTGTTTGACTAAATAAATAGAGTATTTAGTTTAGCATAAGACAATAATTATAAAACTAATATATATCTGTATAACAATTCTAATTTCTAAGGCATGGCTCACGCACATGATGTACAATTATACATCGTAGAGGATTCTCACGTTAATATAGACAACAAGTTAATATATCAAACACCTTTTAAATTTCTGAAGACAACAAGTTAATATATCAAAATAGTTATTTTTTTATTATAAAAAAAATCACAAAGAAAAAAAAGATAAAAAAATTGTATTTTTTATTTAAAGTGTTATTTACCTTAGTTTACGTGAATTAGACTTAAAGAGGCTCAATTCACTAGTTCGGAGTTATAAACCGCAAACTGGTGAATCGATGTTGAAAATGAGGTATTTCATGAGTTTGCAACTGCATATTCATGAATTTATATTGAAATTTGGATGTTGTTTGCAGCTACAAACTCGTAAAATGGTATGCATTTGCCTGCAATGAGTTTGTGAATTAAAGTATAAGACACTTTCATTCATGAGTTGCTTGTTTTATACAACAATTTTTTATCAAGGATAAATTCTTAAACGTGACTATTTTTTATCTTTTTATCTTACCGATTAATTTTTATCTTTATTATCTTAAAATGACTACTTTATTAGTCCACTCTTAATTTAATCTATCTTTTTACACAATTTGCAGCTGACTTGTTAAGCCCTTGATTCAAATACTACCTGATAACAAAACCAATCTAATCACCGGAAGGATTATAATAAGTGGAAATTCATATATATAAATGGTTGGACCTATTGGTACTATTTGGTGATAATAGTCTCAATAGAGTGAGTAAGTTAGTATAATTTGACATTTTATCTTTGGTGGCTATAATTTGACATTCCTTAACTTGGATGGCTATATAAAAACTTTTCTCCTTATAATAATATTGTTATACAACAAGTGCTTGTATGTTTGGTGTGATAAAATTTGACTAGATACATGTTGTCGAGGTATATTGTATAAGATCATGTATGTGTAACCTAATGATAGTTGAATGCTTCGTTTAATATTATGTCTTAGCTTTCCTAAAAGGTACTATTTTGCTTATTCCAAAGGGGTAATGACCATATAAATAAAAACATTAATCGTATCACGTTTTTGTTTTTTCGTTTGAGTTGGATCAAAGTTTTTGATTGTACAGCACACCTCCTAGGTTTGATTAGTGATACAGAATGTTGAAGGATGCTAAGTTGGGCCAAAACTAATAATGGGCTTGAGCCTATTGAACCGACCCACACAAAAGTTGATATATTGGTCCAACAAGGTCTTATATATCTTATATATATTACATACATAAAAAGTAGAGGCAACAAATGGGTCGGTCGGGCCGGTTAGACCCGAGCCCATTGGACTTTTTCAAAAAGTTGGGTCGAATCGGGCTAGGTCACAACCGAAATTATCAAGGTTGAATCAATCCTGAAACGTGTTTTATAGTATAAATTTTTCGGGTCGGGCTGAACCCGACCAGGTCCGAAATTCTACCAAGCCTACTTTATTGAGCCCAATACAACCCAAAACCGGGTTGGCTAGGCCATCCAAAATTTATTTGATGTTTGTATGCTGATATAACATAATGTTTCTCATATGTTAGGGAGCAAGCCTTTTATATTTACAAATTTCAGCAGAAGAACAATCAGTATAATCGTTCGATAGTAAATGAGTTCAAGAAGCAGTACTGAAGCCAGTAGTAGTGATACAAGAGTCAGTACAACGCTATTGAAGACTTAGCAAGACTGAAAACTCGGTGCTACTGAAGACAAAGATATAAAAAAAAATGACTAAGTATTATTTCAGCGGAAGAGAAGACGAAGTTGATTGAAGTGTCTACTGAAGACTAAGAGTCAACATACTGAAGATAGACGGAGTCCATTCTACTGAAGAAGCACGGAGCTGACTCTATTTAAGAGACCCGAAATCAACGTACTAAAGAAACACAGAGTCAATCCTACTGAATAAACACTTGAATAAGTTAAAGCGTTGGCTTTTTACTTTTAACGTGTTAGAACAAATTTGTAGATAACCCTGACATGCAGAAATATGTACCAGACATGTAGAGCTCTTTTATACGATGTTACAGACACGGAAAACGACGTGCATGGATTCAAACATGAAGAATTCAAACGAAAAATGGAACGAATATGATTGGTATTCCCTCCAATGAAACTATTCATCATCCATCCTATAAATACCCACGAGATCCAATATTTGAAGGTTACCGAAAATGTTGAGCACACAAGTCTACAAAGCTTTTTCAAAGTTCATACTCACAAAGCTTTTTCAAAGTTCATACTCGCAAACATACGAACATCATATTTTCGAAGAAATGGAATTCAATGTGTTGTCAATAAATCCTAAGAGTATAGATATATTTATTTACTTAGGATTTCAATATACATTCCATTAGTGTCTATGTTTCAACTTTTCAATTTTCAAGGCCTAGAACTGATTAAGTTGTTGCTTGTAACAACTTAATCTTAAATTGGGCAAAACAAAAACCCCATTTACAAAACACTTGCTTAGTGTTAGAAATAGAAGTTGGTTAGTAAACAACGAAGCGTTAGTTGCCGAACGCTAGGGTTTCTTGCACCAATAAGCAAAAAGGTTAAGTCACTTGCACCGTAAGCAAGCAGAAGTTTTCTTGCACCAATAAGCGAAGAAAGAGACGACAAGTTAGTCGAGGTATAGATAAGTTGAACTTTTGTATCTATGTTTATCTTGCACCCATAAGCAAGACCAATCCCAAGTAGTGCATTGACTGATTTATCAATCCGGGGACGTAGGAGTTGATCTCTCCGAACCACGTAAAAACTAAGTATGCTCATTTACTTTCATCACTCTACTTTACATGATATTGAATTGAATATCATTAAGCACACTCAGCATAACATTCTCTTTGAAACCTCATTAGTAGCACTTTGCTTTGGAACGAGAAAAACTAATACTGACTAAACAAATATTTGATTAAGTAATTTTTAAGTATTAGTTCAGTAAAGGCAAAATTTAACCACTACTTTTTGTACGCATATTAGTTATCAATTCAATTGATCGGTTGCTAAAGCAGTCAGTAAGATTGCTAACTAATCTCACTCAATACATGACTCCCTTAACTAAACTGATCATTAATACTGATTGTTATCAGTATCCGACTCCTACTAACTTCAGTAGACAATCAAGTCTTGTTTTAAGTAAAAATTTATTTACCTTAATTGATATATCTTCTTCCTCCCTCTCCTCATACACAAATACGATCCCATTGTGACCATCAATACTTTTCTCGTTGAAGTCTTACAAAAGTAAAAGTGTAAATCCTAGACTTTTGGTGGAAAGAAAAGGAAAACATTCCATATATTGTTCCAATATCTGAATTTTTTTATACAAATGTTAAAATGTATAATAAGTATGATTTTAGTATCCCGTGTTTATATATTATAATTAAAATATCTCGAATCACAATTTTCAAGTTTAAAATTTGATGTGTCATATTAGAGTTTGATATATGGATCTTTTCAAGTGCTATATATTTTTATGACTGCAGTATTGACCTTCCATTAGTTACGTCTAATTTTTGAGCTCAAATATTATACTTACGATATTTTAGTAATGACATCTAAATGTTGAATGCTACAATGATACTTTTAAGTCAGTGGGACATTATAGTTATTTTTAAAGAAAATCACAGTTTGTGATAAAGCATAGAAACAATTGATAGATATAAAATCATGACACTTCTTTCAATAAAATGAAAAAAAAATTGGTTAAAATAGGAGGTCAAAATCTCGATTTAGAATTTATCATGATGCGATCTTTAAAATTTTATATTTAATTAAAAAAGAAAAAAAAAACAACGATATCAAAAAGATGCACGTCTTATGAAAAATTATATTTAATTAATCCTATAGCTGGATTTGGAATTACATATTTATATTTTAAAATGTAATTATAAGTTTTAAGTCTCTTTATACATATTCACATGATAACAAATATTCTACTTTTTGTTATTAGACCGGTGATAGGAATGGCACACCCGAGCTATTATCCAATATCTTGGAAAGAGAGTGTCTCTTTAAAGTCGATGTCAGTATGAGGTTCGGTGAACGTGTCTACACTGTTAAAAATGTGACAGAAGATGCTCATATCATGGCTCAGTTTTCCTCCATTTTGCGTGTTGACGTAAGTGTAGTTTATTGTAATTCATAGTTGATTCAATAGAAATTATAAAAATATATTTTTGGATTAAATACATGTATATATATATTTATACTAAAGACACTACGTGTTAAATTATCAAAATATACAGGAGGTGGCCTCCAAGTATAAGGAGTCCGGCAATGCTATTGAGGATAATGCTAAAGAAGAGGTAAAATTCCATACATTTTATTCAACTTTCATGTCTCTTTTATATGTTTTATTAACTCTTACAATTTCATTTCTTTTTTACCATATAAGAGTTATCTGTAAGTATATGTATATCATATACAAACTTGAAGAGTTTATATATTTAGTAATTATAGGTGATGTGTTGCAACTATATAAATAATATGTAGATTAATCTTAAGTCTACTTGGTGATAGTGCCGATGCTTCACTTTTAATTATTAAAATATAATATGTACATTTACACTGGTGTATGCATCGACTAACTTCAAAATTACTAGGTATGTATCTGCTTAAACCTTGCAATTCATTGTAAATGTGTCGAATGTCTTCTTCTCTTTTGAACTAAATGTTATTATTGCAGGAACATGAAATAAATGAAGAAACATGCTCCAATTCCACAACCACTTCAATCACTCCTCAAAAGCGCGGTTGTATGGATTCATCCCGGGTTGATATAGAGTGTGGTGATCAACAATTTTCATCTACAAAGAAGTCAAAGAAGTTGATTGGCAATTAAACTTTTTGAATTTTTGGTTTCTCCAATATTACTTTTCGAGTGGTATCATTTCTAACGCATTAAACCGACTGTGACTCAATGGCCCTTTGAATGTCTCGAATTATTAAACCGTGATGCTACCTGTATTCTTTTAAATTGTTTCTAATGGGCAAATATTATTATGTTGACAGTGTGTGATTGGCTGGTTGCTTGCTTGCTTAATATTTTTTGAATTATGCCTACTGAATTATGAGAAATGGTTGAACACAGTCTTAATTCTGATGCTGAGAATGCGTAGATTAAATACAGTTCCTTTGCACTGATTAAATACAATACTAAACAGCATAAACCAGTAGCTCCAAGTTATACACGAAAATCAACAATGTAACCACACCCTTAATCGGTTTTGTACCTCAAGACACCAACCCCACTTTTACCATTACTGCTTCCATTTTACAGAACGTCTCCAATAATAATCCTGTAGAACTCATTCTCCAACTTGCAAAATAATGTTCCATTGTCTACAATGTGCTCAACGAAATGACTTTGAAATTATCTAAATTATCGTAAAATCCGTTTTTGAAGGATATTGATAAATCCATTTTGGTTAGGAAATTATGTAAAATCTTCAATTACTTCATTGATTAACAATCAATCAATATTGTTTCATATTTTAGATTGAATTTAAACATGGAAATATTATATCCTACCTTTTCAACTATAAATAATGCATATAGCTCCACGTTTTTAAGCTTTAAAGTTTACAATTTATCCTTCTAAAATCTTAAAGATCTGAATTTACATTCACTATTATGGATGTAGTCTTTATGAATTCTCGTCCATTACCATTACTACATACAATGCAATTTCCCACTATAATCTTTTCCATACGCAGCAATTTCCTAACCTCACGCCATATACGCAGCAATTTCCCTTTCTCACGCATATACGTAGCAATTGTATTATCTCATATTTTACAACAGATAAAATATACGCAGTATCAATGTGAAATGGAGCACTGCGTATTCACTATTATGCATGTAGTCTTTATGAATTTACTGCCCATTACCATTACTACATACAATGCAATTTCCCACTAGAATCTTTTCCATACGCAGCAATTTCCTAACCTCACGCCATATACGCAGCAATTTCCCAACCTCACGCATATACACAGCACAAACCCGATCTCACGCCATATACGCAGTAATTTCATTATCTGTTGTAAAATATGGGATTTAGGTTGTTTGTTTACATATCTATTGCTGTTGATAATAAACAGGAGGCAAAAGCTGTTGACAAACAGGAGGGTAAAAGGAAAGTAGAAGTCAATAACATTAGACCAGCAATAAAGAAGCAAGTAGATGAGGTGGGTAGAGCTCTTTTCTTTGGGAAGAATCAGGGAGCTGAGCCCAAAGATTTTGATGCATTAGAATTTCATCTTGCACCCGATAACCAAAGGAAGAGTTACCAAGGCTACCACCGTGAGACTCAAGAGAAGACAAGTCTTTCAATATTCATGGGAGGAGAAATCTGAGCGAGATGCGCCTAAGATATTGGATAACGACAATGCGTATCTTATCGGATCATTTCGGATGTACCTATTGGCCAAGAAATCAATACTACGGGTTTGCACGAAAACTTAGAATGTTTTCTTTTGCAATATATGTGCTACGCCCACAAACATGCTATATATATAATCAAGAACATCATTGAATTACTCAAATTGATTATTTATGCTGATATATGTGAATTGATGAACAGTTCAACTGTGTGAATATACTGAATGGGTGATATATACGGTGTCAATCACTATTGACAGAATTAAAACGTGGGTATTATTTTAGATGTTCATACCATTTCCTTGACAACCTGATCAACAGTTGATGCTCCAGATTTTGAACCTTTTCTTTGGAGCATAAACAGAGAAAAAAATGATAGTCAAAATGAAGGAGATATAATGTTGGCATGGAGGAAAATAGAAGAACTAAGGTCAAAACCCACCATTTACACTTTGAGCACAGTACATTGCGTGATAGAGAAAGCTTCTTGCTGGTCACTAGATACAAAACCTCAAGTGAAACATTCAGTAGATATTATACATCCTCTCCCATTCTTTGCCTTCGCCACTTGCTACTGTCACCACCTCCGAATGACATCCCAACAAAGAAGGATTTGTTCATTTCTAATGTGAATTTTTTTTCCCAATTGCTTCATTTAAATATTATTTATTTGACATCATGGTGGGTAAGTACCATTAAGTAAAATTTTGTGGTTTAATGTAAGTTTGCAATCCATTTCTTAAAGCATTTTGAGTTTGATGTCTTCTATAATGGTTAAGCAGTGTCGCGTGTTGCCTGTATTTTGCTAACCTCTATCAAAAAGAGTAGACTTTGCCTAAAAGGTCGATGAAGACTAATGATACTTTATCTCTTTCAAGGTTAGGAACTCGCCGCAAAGCTAATATCGACTGAGTTACTAAAGCGGCAGCCATTGTGGGAATAAGCGTGGAAAGTCATCGCTGCGATTTAGCGTGAGTTCATTCTTATACATTTTATTAGTTATTTGAAATATCTATGATACATTCCATAATATATATTATCCATTTTTAATTTCCAGATTTTGAATGGATTACTATGGTGATAATAAGCGACAAAGAGTTGTCGAGTTGAACAATATGGGTAGAATCCCAACACTTTGTTCTATTGCATCTGCTTCTGCCATTATTGATGGTTAGTATTTTCTATATAGAAAATAAATTAAATTACTATAACTATGATTAATAATAAATGTTCAATGAACTACCGTGACCATTATGTATGAAAGAATTGTTGCTAAATTGATAGTTAGGTATTGTTTAATTCGGATAATAATTATTTTTCTAACAAATGTCACATATTCATATTCATATTTGGTGTATTCTTTGTTCACAATCTGATTGATGCTCCGTTATTTACATCAATGCCCTTCTCCGTTGTTTTAACAATGGTAAAATCCTTTTATTATACGTATCTTTGAAATATTATCGTGGCACATTTAATTCATAATATATTTATTCAATTACAAATCTGTTGTATATTGTGTTTAAACGTATACAGTACCAACTATTTCGATGGAAAATGAAAATACATCCACTGGTGACCCACAATCAAGCTCAATAACTATCCAAAATAGACATGACAAACATGTGGCGCGTAATTCATATGTTTTACAATCAGTTGGACGAAAGATTGTTGCTTATGATCCCAATATGTCCATAATTCAAGAAAAAAATTGTAAGAATCTTGGCCTACTACTATTTGCATAGTATATAATCATTTTGAAGCTATTTTTGACTAATAAAGTGAATGTATCAAATTTTCGGCACAGATGCAAGATACTTAGCGTGGGTTGCTCGACAAAGGAGGCGTGCTATCGTGTCAAGTAAAATGAATAGAACTCATCGCCATGCAAATTGCTTATACCCATATATAGGTACGATATATATTACTTTTTTTGTAACAATATATTTCTTATATTAATATTACGGTATCTATTTAAGATTTTTGCATTAATTCTTATATATTATTAAATCTTTTTTTAATAGACTACAAGTACTTATCCTACATTGCTAGACAGAGAAGACGTCGAATCATGACAAGAAAAGGATATATCTCAACAAAATGTCATTGTTTTGCAAGTTAATACGGTATAATATAAACACATTATTGCATATATCTTTATAAGGTTTAACTAAATAAACTTCACAATATAGTACATTTGCAAAATTATCAGCCTGAATTTATTTTCAAAATTATATGTGTAGTCGTTATGAACAACAAAGCGGCTATGGCTCGAGCTAAGAGACATATGTTAAGGAAAAACAATAATCATCAACAAAAAACTGGTACACAATCATTATAATTATGTTTATTATATAGTGTTTGTCAATTAATGTAACTTACGTCGAAAATCACTATGCTCAGTATTGTTTAAATTTAAATTTCATATTTCTTATCGTGATAATTATTTTATATTTTAACAGTATTTTGATATTGGTGATCCCACCTATGAGTGTGAGTATTGTAAGGCAAAATGTGGATTGGAGAAAATGTAGAAAGGTCCAAATCATCAACCCCAAAATTCTCATTATCTTTGTTTGAAAGGAAAGTCGTTCTTCCAATATTGAAAAACCGCCTCAACTGTTGAGCGATCTTTTGGAGAATAGGCATGACAAAAGCAAGAAATTTATCAAGGATATTCGTGCTTATAATATGATGTTCTCATTTACTTCAATGGGTGGAAAATTAGATTATTCAATTAATCAAGGCTCCGGTCCTTACACGTTTCGTTTGGGAGGTCAAAATCTCCACCGCGATCGGAAGTTTGTTGCCACTTGAAGGGTCGGTCCTAAATTCTCATGACTTTACATTTTCGAACCGGATGAGGAAGTAGAACATCGAAAAAATGCTGTCAGGTTAGTTTATGGATCAAATTTCTCTTTCATTCATATGAATTTTTAAATTTTGTCATATATATAGACTATATGTTAGTCATTCACCTGCTTTAGTGAAATATATAACATGTTACCTTAATATGACTTTGAATCAACACTAATGTAAAATTTTAGTCTTAAGCAATCATTTGTCTCAAACAAAATGTTTAAACTTTTAAGCTAAGTTTTGTTTAATGAACTTTTGATGTTTTTACATGGTAATTCTATTATTTTACAGCAAAGGGAACTCGAATGGTTTCGATGATTCTATTGTGAATCACCTAAAACAAGTGATCGACAACAATAGTCCTTACGCAAAAACTTTCCGTATGGCCGCTGATCATATTTCAAGTGACAACTCCGTCGATGTGAAACTTCGACTCATTGGAAAGAGATCAAAAGATGGTAGGATATACAATATGCCAACTGCACCAGAGGTAGCTGCTCTTATTGTTGGAGATTTTGAGTCAATGCTTAACAAGAGAGACATCATTGTTGAGAAGAGGTCCGGTGAACTCCAACGCATCAATGAATTTCACCCTTCGTACCTTCCATTACAATACCCGCTTATATTCATTTATGGTGAGGATGGATTCTATTTAGATATTCCACATGCTGAATCTCACACCTGGCAAGAGGAATAAGCTCACATTGAGGGAGTTCTTAGCATTCGGGATGCAAGATCGAGAACATGAGGGACAACAACTTCTTCGCGGGGCGGTTGCTTCAAAGAATTTATTGTTGACGGATACACCATGATGGAAACGCAGAGGCTACAATGGATCCGTTACAATCAACCAACCCTTAGATCTGAAAGATATGGTAACCTCAATGATTTGAAAAATAAAGAAAATACCGAGAATTCATCTATTGGAAAACCTTTCATTCTTCCATCATCATTCACCGGAGGGAAGCGGTACATGATTCAGAATTATCAGGATGCAATGGCTATTTGTCGATGGACTGGATATCCTTCGTTGTTTATTACTTTCACTTGCAACCCAAAATGGCCAGAGATAACAAGATTTGTTAATAAAAAAGGATTAAGGCCAGAAGATAGGCAAGATATATCGGTTCGTGTCTTCAAAATGAAGCTTGACGAACTTTTGAATGATTTGAAGCATGGGAAAGTGTTCGCGAACACACCGCACGTAAGCTCTTCATATCATTTTGAAAACATATATGTAGTATAAAATATAACACTTACTAAATTTGTGATACTTTTTCATACGGCTTGTCGCAAACCGTCAATTTCAAAAGCGAGGCCTACCTCATGCTCACATTGTTCTTTTTCTCGGACGTGAAGCTCAACATCACCGATAGAGAATATAAACGATTTCATATGTGCGAACTTCCGGATAAAGTAGAGAACCACGAACTATATAAGGCCATTGCACGGAATGTATGATGCATGGTCCTTATGGCCCAGAAAGAACAAATTCACCTTGCATGGTGAATTCAAAGTGCTCGAAGAGATACCCGAAGGATTACACTGATCAAACAAAAATTGATGATAATGGATACCCAACCTATATGAGGAGAGATACGGGCATAACTGTTGATAAGAATGGAATTTTTCTTGATAACAGGTTTGTGGTTCCGTATAATACATTTTTAATTTTAAAGTATCGGGCTCACATCAATGTTGAGTATCGCAATCGTGACGATCGTGAAGTATCTTTTCAAGTACATAAGCAAGGCCGATAGGATGGGTGCTAGAATAACCAATACAAGCAATGATGAAATCGGTGAGTATGTCTATTGTAGATATATTTGCGTGTGAGGCTATGTGGAGAATATTTGAGTTCCCAATTCACCATCGGACACCCATGTGGAACGTTTGTCTTTTCATTTGGAAGGAGAGCATACATGTGTGTTTAGAAAGCGATTTCATTGATAATGTCTTGGTCAAGAATACTATTGCAGAATCACGTTCCTACAATGGATGGAAATTAATAAAGAGATGTTGAAGCTCGAAAATGGTTATACAACGAGTTTCCCAACACTATGTTTGGAATGTTGTTGATAAAAATGGAGAAAAAGAGAAAAAGGTTTTGCCGTAGGACGCATCTTCCATGTTTCTCCATCTGCTGGGAGAATGTACCATCTTAGGATACTATTGAATCACGTCAGAGGTGCAACATGTCACGCAGATTTTCGTATGGTGAATGGAGAACTAAAAGAGAGCTACAAGGAAGCTTGCTACGCAAGGGGTTTGTTAGACAATGATAGGAGTACATCGAAGGAATTATTGAAGCAAGTTCTTGGGGGCGGATATTACCTACGTCGACACTTCACGACTTTACTCATTTCCAACAAGTATGTCAATTCGGAGGAAGTGTGGAAACAAACTTGGCGATTCTTGTCGAAGACATCCTTCACATGAAGCGAAAGAGTCTACAAAACCCAAGTAATTTTTTCGACTGACCTCTTAATATTTTCCGCTAATTTATATTATAAAAATGTTCATTATGAAAATAGACTAATAAATAATACATTTCGATATAATTTTTGTAGGCTTACTAAAGATGTCATTATGTAAACAATGTCATATTTTATTTATTTTAATGATTTTAAACAATTCAATTGATTTATGCTTCACTTTCTCCGATTTGCGACTAACGGATGATCATTACAAAATCTAACTTTGGTGAAATTGAAAAATTACTTATGGCTAACTCCACAAGTCTAATTCACTTCCATGGCATGCCAATACCAAAGGAAACTATTATATATGATGCTGAAAACCTGCTCATATTGGAAGAGACTTTATACAACGTAGAAGAAATGAAGGCAGAGCACGCTAAGCTATATCCCACTTTAACAGATGAGCAAAAGACAATTTATGAGAAGATAATGGATGCGATTGATAATGGTGAGGGTGGACTTTTCTTTCTATATGGACATGGTGGTACAGGAAAAACATATATCTGGAAGACTTTGTGCTCGGCGTTGCGTGGAAGGGGTGATATCGTACTTCCTGTTGCTTCGAGTGGTATAGCTTCACTACTTCTCCCTAAAGGGAGGACTGCACACTCTAGGTTCGGTATACCTTTAGATTGCGATGAGAACTCTATGTGTAGCAAGATCAAACCACATAGCGATCTAACTGGACTCCTCAAGAAGACAAAGCTCATTATTTGGGATGAGGCGCCAATGGCGCATAGATATTATTTTGAAGCACTCGATAGAAGTTTAAGGGATATTCTACGATCACCTGAAGGAATTTGCTCCACGAAACCATTTGGTGGTTTAGTAGTTGTTTTAGGTGGCGACTTCAGGCAAATCCTACCAGTCGTGCCTAATGGGAGCAGACAAGATATTGTACATGCCTCAATAAGATCTTCTCAACTTTGGAATTCATGCCAAGTTCTTAGATTAACTAAGAACATGAGATTACAGGTAATTAGTCTAAACTCATAGTTTTATACATAATTCCATCTAAATTATGTTATTTTTTTCATAAAATATTTTTCAAATTGATTTTTTTATATTAGTGTGGTACTTCTGAATCTGATGCTAAAGAGACAAAGGAATTTGCGAAATGGATACTTAACATAGGCGACGGTATTGCTGGTGAAAATCTTGGTGATGGTGAAGCTGAAGTGACATTACCGGACGATATTCTTATACGAGATGCAACTAATCCTATTGCATCCATAGTGAAATACGCACTCGGACGTATTGCATACATCGTCTAATCCAGAAATATTTAAGGATAGAGCTATCTTGGCCCCCACGAATGAAATGGTTGATACGATCAATGATTATGTCATGTCCGTACTGTCCGCCGAAGAAAGAGTATACCTTAGTTCAGATACAATTTGCAAAGCGGATGGAAAAGTTGATCTGGATGATGAAGTATTTTCAGTTGAATATCTTAACACGATCAAGTGTTCAGGATTGGCAAGTCACGAAATCAAATTGAAAGAAGAGTGCATCATCATGCTTCTCAGAAATATTGATCCGTCCAATGAACTTTGCAATGGCACGAGGATGATAGTAACTAAACTAGGGGACCGCGTGATTGAAGCCAAACTGATTTCAGGAAATAATGCTGGCAAGAAGTTTCCTATTGCCAGAATGATCATGAGTCCCTCGGATTTTACTAAATTTCCCATTAGATTTCAGAGGAGGCAATTCCCCTTGACTGTTTGTTTTGCTATGACCATAAATAAGAGTCAAGGACAATCTCTTTCAAATGTAGGGCTATACCTACCGAAACCCGTATTCACCATGGCGGTATGACGTTGCAATATCACGAGTAACTAGCAAAAAAGGTCTCAAAGTTTTAATATGTGATGATAATGGTGAGACGCACGACACAACAACTAACGTGGTGTACGATGAAATTTTCGATAGGTTGTGAGGTAATTACAATATATTTTGAGTTATCTTCTTGCAAATCTTTATGTCACTAGACATTTTAAACCTCCTTCATTTTTCGTATATACTTTCATATAGTATTTATTAGAGCGAGTTATTATTATCATTAAGTTAATTTTTATTTTTATTTTTGGTTTATAACATTGCAGGATTACTTTGCATCTGATTTATTCCAATCAACATTACTCGGAGGAGAGCATCAATAATTTTGTGAACTTATTTCACATCTAATTTTAATATCATTTCAGTAACTCGACTTAAAAATAGTTGTTGGTGTGATTTATATTTTCAAGAAAGGATGGTGTGCTTTTACTTTAATTCCAAATCAAGACTGTGTAATTTAAACTACAATTTTCATAATTTTATTCAGCTTGTCATATTATTATTGGAAGCTGGTAGATTCTAGACTGCAGTGGACCTGTTGCGACTACTGATTACACAAAACCCTCAAATTCAATCCTCTTCGATTCCTCCAACCATTTATCCTCTCCTCTTCTCAACAACTCCTCTGCAATGGCCACCACAATGTTAAAAACGCCACCAACCTTCAGTACGCCGGCGGCGTATCTTTGCAGCACTGCCGGCGGTTCCTCCGTCAAACCTCACAATTTCCCTCGCATTTCCTTTACATCAGGTAGCCTCCCGCTGCCGCTGATACGGTGTCGGAATCACCGCTCGAGTCACAAGAAGAGTGGCATCAAATTCCCCAGCCGTTCCGTTCAGAAATTATTGACCTTCGCTGCTAATGGAGAAACTGTGGAGGCCCAAACCGAAACCCAAGAGAAAGAGCCGGCTCAAGGATCTGATTCGGAGCCTGAAGTTGAGGTATTTTTTGTGATTGAGTCGTTATCTTGTTCTGGATTCGTTTTGGTTTGTGACTTTGGTTTCCATTTTGGTTGTGGATGAGCTATTTATTTGGACTGCGGCACTTCTTTTCCAAATTTGGATTATTTGCTATGTTATCTCTGGAGAAAAAATAAGGCTAGTGATGCACTTATTATCATCATCATCATCATCATCATCATCATCATCATCATCATCACTGTTATCGTTATTGTTATTCTGGTGAAGCAATCGGATACATAGTGTGCACCATCGTGAATGAGGGAGGTATTGTGGTAAAGGTTTGGAAAACATAGTATGAAGGTCTCTGGCAATTTGTTTGCTCTCTAATTCGCTGTAATCAAAGATAAGAAGAATTTTGTGCAAAGATGTGTTTAGTCTTGTAAGATAATACTGTCTTACTTTTAGCTCGTATTGCTTATTTGTAGAAAACGTATTACATTCAGGGTAATAATATTCAGATAGTGAAGTAATTAGCTGCATTATGTACAAATACACTAAACTAAAAGTTGTTTATGTGGTCAATGATTTGATGATCATTCTGTGCATAAATGAGACCTGTTCCCCTGCAAAAGTTGTTAACTTTAGGTTTCTGTTTCAAAAGCCAAGGCTGCTGTTTTTGGAATAGTAGTTTGATTTGTTAGGCATTTCTGAATAAATATTTATGTGGTAAAAATGAGGACTATAATTCTATTTTGATGGGCAGGGGGACATTGATGGTGCTACTGATGTTGATGGTTCTAGTGAGACAAATGATGCAGTTGCGGATGAACCAAGTTCTGTGGTTATAGCTTCTTTAAATTTATATAAGGAGGCTTTAGCAAATAATGATGATTCAAAAGTTGCTGAAGTAGAATCCTTCCTGAAAACCATTGAAGATGAAAAAATTAATCTTGAGAGACAGGTGGCCACTTTTTCTGAAGAATTGCAATATGAGAAGGATCGGGTTCTTAGAATTAGTGCTGACTTTGACAATTTCCGTAAGCGGACAGAGAGAGACCGACTTTCACAGGTGTCAAATGCACGAGGAGAAGTTTTAGAGAATTTTTTACCTGTCCTGGATAATTTTGAGCGGGCTAAAGCTCAGATCAAAGTGGAAACTGAAGGAGAAGAAAAGATCACCAACAGTTATCAAAGCATATACAAGCAGTTTGTGGAGATTCTAGTATCCCTAGGTGTTGTTCCTGTGGAGACTGTTGGGAAACCATTTGATCCGATGGTGAGTTCCTACTATTTATTTGGGTATTTCTAAATCGAGAAGTACTCACTGAGAAATTTTGCAATGACAAAATATTATTTGAGTGTTTTGATGATGTTGCCCCCTTTAAAATACAAGGTTTTTTAACCACAGAGTCCTTTCAACAGCTTTGTTATTTACAATCATTCTCTGGTCATTGGCTCGATGCAGGCAAGCTCCCGAGTTGGCTCAGAATTCAGTCGAGTTATAACTGAACTCTTTGAAAAGCTGTATAAAGCCGGTTCAGGTTTTATGAAGAACCGGATACACTTGTAGGTCAAACAAGTTATCAATTGAGTCGAGCCAACTCGGTTAGTTAGTTGACCAGAGATGGTATGGCATCTTAAATATTGCAATAGATTTCTCTCTTGCTCTCTTCTAGATTTAGGTGATGTCTTTAGGTGGTTTTTCTCTGTCCCATTTTTTATTTATTATTATAAATGCTTCAACTTTTCAATATCCTTTCTACATTGTGCCATGATTGAAGATTATTCATTTCTAATCTACATTGTATGAAGCAGGCTCATACAGTGTGCTGTGAATTCGAGCTGAAATTGCCTTTGTTTTTTCTTCATATTTCTATTCATATTTCTCCCTTTACTTGAATCACGTATCTCTTCCATAACAGATTTCTGACTTTAATTATCATTGCAAAAGCTGCATGAAGCTATAATGCGTGAAGATTCAGCAGAATATGAAGAAGGTGTTGTTATCGAAGAATTCAGGAAGGGTTTCCAACTTGGTGAAAGACTTTTGCGACCGTCAATGGTGAAGGTGTCTGCTGGTCCTGGACCTGCAAAAGCCGATACTGGAGATCAATCTGAGGAACAAGCAGGAGAAAGTGAAACCAGTGCAGAAGGCAGCTCCGAAACCACTCCAACTGAGGGATAATTAGCCTGATAGCCAATTTTGTGGTAAAGAAAAAAAAATCATCTCTTACAAGTTAAGTTCACTAAAGAGTTTATGTGGGTCTATCTATGCTTGTTCTAGAGAACGCAACAATCATCATCTCGACGCTTCTCCTTTTCACCTCCTGACTCGCCAAAATGCAACAGATAAGAATATGTGTTTTGAATGGAAAACCCCCTCATGGCATTCATTCATTGTGACTAAGAAACAACAGTTAGACCGACAGACTGTATTTTGTTAGCATCGCAGGATTCTTACTATTTATGGAACAACAGGTGTTTAGTATAATTGCTCTCTGTTTCTCAGGTATTTTCTTTTGGCTTTCTTCCATTTATTCTTTTATGTTCAGGAAGTGGATCCTCCTCTTCTTCCTCGCCACCCTCCGACTTGTGGAGTCTTTAAGACATCAAACATCGACTACCGTGGTCGATGAAGGATGCCATAGTCAATTGCATAAGCACATCAAGCAACGCCCTTACGACTAGTTATAGTTACGGTATTTCTGAATCAAAGTTACAGTCAGTTGTTAGATGGTTGCATAAATTGCTTGGCTTTTGTGCTTCTTTTTGCGTTTTGTGGCTAGTGAAGAGAGGTGTGGTTGCCAACATTTCTGCTTTTAATTTCTTATCTATAAGCGCGTTAGTGAACTTTTTCTGTGATTAAAATACATAAGGTTCCAATGGTTTTTTTTTCTGCACGGCCACGTCACCATCTTTCTCATATCTTTCACAACTCAAAAATTTCCTGCACTATAATACTTCCCAAACTTTCCTCGATTTAATCAAATCATTCATGGACTCTGCTGTCATGCTATCAATTACTTTTACATATTTTATATTTATCAATTATATATATAAGTAAAAAACAACCAGCCATACAGAGGATGCGTGCAATATACGTGCCCGTGCCCGTGCGCTGGGAGTTCCCGAGCTGGGGGCAATTGGGGTTTCATGCGTGCATAAGCCGATGGCTTATGGGGCCCATTTGCCTCTCCTCTTTTCTCACTTTCTTCCCTCTCGCCTTTTTACTTTCTCTATTCTTCCTCAACATCTTTCCTTATTGGGATGCTCACAAGATGAGTTCGAAAAATAAGTTAATGAACATTGCAGGATCAATTTGCATAAAACGATTACTTCCTTTTCTAGCACCCACCCCCGTAGGCGCCCTCTGTCTTGCTGTCGCCAACTGGAACTCACCACATTTTTTAATATGTTTGAAAACGATGTATACACAACTTAAGGCCTTAAGAAACTAAAGTTGGTGAAAATAATTAGATTTGTTTTAGGTGTTTGACTACCTTAATTTGAGGAAAGTCGAAGGAGGCGGTGTCGCAATTTCTATGCGAAAGGGAGGTCTCGGGTTCAAATTCTCTCGCCCATAAATACACACACATATATATATATATATATATATATATATATATATATATGATTGAGTTATAATAAAAAATCCATTTTTTAAAAACTTAAAAATCAATGCACTTTACGTATAAAGTTAATGTTTTTATGTATAAAATTAATGCACCATTGAGTTTTGGTAAAAGACAATAATATTCATCAATATTTCGTTGTACAATAATTTTATACATAAAGTGTATTAACTTTGTATGTAAATTGCAATTTAGGTTTTTACGAAAAATATGTTTTTATTTGAACTCTCTCTCTCTCTCTCTCTCTCTATATATATATATATATATATATATATATATATATATATATATATATATATCCGATCGTAGCACCCGATCCCCGAGATAGTATATAGTACTCAATCTAGACCACACATTTTGAACACGTGGCCACACCACAAGCTGACACGTGTCAGCTCATTTTCTTTTATTTTATTTTTTAATTTTCGCAAGGGGTAAAATGGGAAGAAACAAATCAACCTTCTTCTTCTCCTCCTTGATGGCGCCGGAGACGAACGGCGCCGGCGGTGACGGCAGCAACAAGATATACAAACAACAGATTTTGAAAGAAAGAAAAAGAAGAAAAAAATTTGAGGAACAAAATTGATGGATTTTGAGAAAAAATAGAAGATGAATTTGATAGATGATTGAAGAATCGAGAAAGATGGTGATTATGACGGCGGTTCACGGTGAATTCGTCGATAATCAGTGAAAGAGACGACTGAATTGTTAGAGAATGATGGATGAGAGATTTGGTGTTGAAAACCATAAAAATGCATTGAACAAAATATGAAACCGCATTGAACAAAACATAAAAATGTATGTTCCCACGAAACATAAACGTGCATTTAACTTAACACGTTCATGCATTGATCAAAACATGTCCATGCATTTAACAAAACATGTTCATGCATTTAATAAAACGTAAAAATACAGGCCAACGAGCGCGCGGACGAGCGCCAGAGCGACGCGCGAGCACGAGCCCACGCTGGACGCACCCGTGCGTTGGGCGCGAGCACACGTTGGGTGCGCCCGTGCGCTAGGCACGAGCTTCCAATCACATGCATTATTCTGTTCAATTACATGTATTTTTTGTTCATTTGAATGCATTATCCAGTTCAACTAAATGCATTGTTTGTTTTTCACAATCACATAACAAATCAAATTACTAATCTACCCTTAATATAACGAAAATCATCGAAATTAGACTTAAAAAGTCCGAAAAATCTGAACCATAGGATCTATGAGATGAGTGGATGAGATTGAGTACTACATACTATCTCGCACTGGTACTATTTGATCCTCCTATATATATATATATATATATATATATATATATATATATATATATATATATATATATATATATATCGGAGATGGAATGAATGAATAATTTGGTAGAAATATGAATGAATCTGGGCATTTGATTCCCTGGATCAAAGGTTGAGATTTAATTTCAGTTGTGCTACAATTTTGTGTTGTGTGTACTACGCAGATTATTGTGCAGCACTAGAACCCTTCTTGTGCTACGCTGCAATGAAAGATGTGCTAAACTAATATATTTATCATATGTGCTACGAAAAGATGAAATATGTGATAAATTAATATGTGCAACATAGTAATTCTGATTGTGCTACACAAATATAAAAGATATGCTAGACTTACATATCTATTCATATTTCTTACACTTATTTCCATTCTCACGGGAACCATCCCATATATATATATATATATATATAAATTTTCTTTTATTTTAATAATTATGAACAAATTTAGTCTATTATCTTAACTAAATGGACGGTAACATTTGATTTTTATACATTATAATTTTTTTATGCATGCAAAAATAATTTTTTTATGTATGTAATGATATTTTTTTTGCTAATCATACTTTTTATATGTTATAATAATGTTTGGTTTATAATTAACAAATAAAGAAGTTTATTAGTAAAACCTATATATATATATATATAATTATTTGTGCTTCTACGGATTTAGCTCAATTGGTTAAGAGCTAAAAGATTTGTGACAGTAACCAAAAATCGAGTCCTAGTAGCCGTAGTGTTGAAGTTTCACTCTCTTTATGATGACTCATTTTGAGTACTATACAAATATCTTCTTAACTTCTTAACAGCTAAGTCACGTAATTTACCCCCTTACATTTTCATGTGACTGGGGCATAGGGGCTCCCGATGGGAGAGTTTTCCTTTTGGGACAAGAGAGAGTTATTGGTGTATGCGTGTATTAGTCAAGTTGTAGAGTGGTGTAATATATGGGGCCAAAAGTCTTAAATTCGAGTTCACTATCACGTGATCTTTAAAATTTATTTATCCAACGCAAAGGAGATAGAGATAAAGAGAGAATTATAGATTTTTATGAATAATTTTTTATTATTATAATCATTTAATATATATATATATATATATATATATGAGATGATTAACGTGAGAATTATTTTTATCGTGAGGACGTAAGAACTAGAAAATGATGAGTTCGTTATAAAAGTTGATGAATTTGCTGAAAAGTTTACTGAATCTAAAAAAAAAAATTCGCTCCTCATGGAATTCGGATTCATTCGCAACGGATGTATTAACTTTCGTAGCAATTCATTTAGTTCATAGCGAATTTTCGTGGTTCTTAGCTCTCACGTTGAAAATTATTGTTATTTGAATCTCTCATCTCTCTCTAAGTAGTATGTAGTACCCAAATGAACCATACATTGTGGCCATGTGGATAGCCTAGACAAGCGACATGTCATATCATTTTTTATTTTTTATTTTTACTTTCTTTGATGAGCAAAATAGTAATTTCTTCTTCTTCTTCTTCTTCTTCTTCTTCTTCTTCTTCTTCTTCTTCTTCTTCTTCTTCTTCTTCTGCAACTGCTACTGTCTGCCGAAGAAAAGTAGAAAGCCAATAGCAACGATGGCACGGTGGAGGCATTCACGACGATGATGGTTGCGGTGGCTGATCGTTGCTTGAAATTACAGAAAAATCATTGATTAGTTGTTTGAAATTGAAGAAAAATAAAAAGAATTTTGAGAGAAGATTGAGGTATCGAGAGACAGTGGATGTGGCAGTGTTTACAACGAAGTTCACCAGAAATAGAAGTAGGAGACGGTACTTTACGACGAAGTATTACCAGAAATCGAAGAATGAGACAACGAGATGATACCCTCTGCGAATAATATGCATAATAATATACATAAACCTGCATATATATACGATTAAACATAAATATGCATAGAACGAAACATAACCATGCATGCTTTGAAATAAAAACTCAAATATTTCTCATTCTCGATATCTTTTTTTCTTCCCTCTCCAATATGCACAAACATTTTTTCTTGTTGATCCTTTGCTTTCTTTCTTGTTGATTATTTGTTTTCTTTCGAATTATGAAGTTATAAGTAATTGATCTAACTAGAGAAAAAAATATGGATAAATTAATCTCACATGTATTTTTGTGTTCAAGCATATGCGGTTATTCTTCAAGGATATGCATTTTTTTCTTCAAGCATTTATAACTTTCTGTTGTAAAATATACATGGTTCATTTTTCTGTATCACATAACAAAACACATTGTATAATTTTGTGTTCAATCGTATGTAGTTTTATGTATGCTAATATGTATTTTTATGTTCAATTGCATGCAGTTTTCTGTTTAACTACATGCATGGTTTGATTTTTTGTATCATATAACAAATCAAATCACTTATATACCATTACTGTAGCACAATCAGTGTAAATAAGCTTAAAAAATCTGAAAAAATCACCATCATAGGATTTATAAGATGAATTGATGAGATTGAGTACTACATACTACTTAAGACTTGTGTACTATATGATCCAAATTTTGTGTATATATATATATATATATATATATATATATATATATATGGATACGTCGATTTTGAGAAATGAGAATGCAACATTTAACGGATAAAGTTGTGTAATACCCAATCTAGATCAAACACATTTTGAACACGTGTTGCGCACAACACGTGCAACAACTTTATCGCGGCTCCTTTTTTTAAATTTTCACTACGGGTAAAATGGGAAGAAATCAAACCGACTTCTTCTCCTCCTTGGTGGCAATGGACGGGCTTTTTTTTTAAATTTTCGAGACGACGATCGATGGCTTCTCCTCCTTGGTGGCAATGGACGGCGAGACAACGGCGATGGGCTAATGCATGCGGCAACGATGGCGGCGACTAACGTAAACAATATAAACAAACAACAACAAACAATATATTTTCAAAGAAAGAAAAAGAAGAAAAAATTTGAGAACCAAATTGATGGATTTTAAGAAAAAATAGAAGATAAATTTGATAGATGATTGAAGAATCGAGAAATACGGTGGCTATGGAGGTGGTTCACGGTGAATTCTCCGGTAATCAGGGAAAGAGACGATGGAATTGACATAGAAGGATGAATGAGAGATTTGCTGTCGAAAATCATAAAAATGCATTGAACAAAACATGACAATGCATTGAACAAAACATAAAACTGCATTTGCCACAAAACACAAACATACATTGAACAAAATATGTTCATGCATTGAACTAAGCACATCCATGCAAAACATTGATCAAAACATATCAATGCATTTAACAAAACGTAAAAATGCAGGCCAACGGGCGCGCGAGCGAGCGTCGGAGCGACGCGCGAACACGAGCGCAAGTTTGGGCGCGCCCGCGCGCATGGGCGTGAGCTTCCAATTGCATGCATTATTGTGTTCAACTGCATGTATTTTTTGTTCATTTGAATGCATTATTCAGTTCAACTAAATGCATAGTTTGTTTTCGTAATCACATAACAAATCAAATTACTAATCTACCCTTACTTTTGCCAAAATCAGCGAAATTAAGCTTAAAAAATCCGAAAAAATCTCAACCATAAGATCTATGAGATGAGTGGATGAGATTGAGTACTACATACTATCTCAGGCTCGGGTACTATTTGATCCATCCTCTATATATATATATATATATGTGGAGTAGATCAAATGAGAACTTCAACTTTTTTTAGAACTAAGAACTAATGTGGTTTATTCATTTTATAATCTAACAGTCAAGATTAATCATAAATACTTTATTATTCTCATATTTTAATGATAACCGTTTAGCCCTAAAATCAAGGGATTTTGTATATTAATTTTCGTAATTATTCTCATATGCATAATTACTATGATTACACGCACAACACCATGAATTACATGAGCATAACAATGAATTGGAATTGATAGCATGCACAAGAACTACGATTATATGAACAACAACATGAATTATATGAACAACGAATAATAGAATATGAAATATCCAAATACCGAAATTTAGGGATTTAACTATTTTTATCATTAAATATTTATGAGTCATCCGATCTTATTTAATCTACCGGTGATTATTGGTTCTTAGTTCTTATCTAAGAGGTGGTTATATATATAACCACCTCTTAGATAAGAACTAAGAACCAATAATCACCGTTAGATTAAATAAGATCGGATGGCTCATAATTATTTAATGATAAAAAATAGTCAAATTTCTAAATTTTCATTATTTGGATCTTTCATATTTTATTCTTCGTTGTTCGTGTAATTCATGTTCTTACATGTTATCACATTCAAATTCATTGTTATGTTTATGTAATTCATGCTATTGTGCATGAAATCATAGTGATTGTGCATATAGGAATAGTTACTGTAAATGAATATATAAAAGAGTGATACTATTCGACCATAATGTGGCCAGCCATAATCAACTTTATTGAATGAAAAAATCGTTTATTTAATATTTGATTTATTAAAAAATTGATTTTACATTAAAACCATCTTATGGAATTATATTTTTGCCCCTATCGAATGAAAAATTAAATTTAATACTTTTCAGAATAGGTGGGAAAATAGTATTTATGTAAAAAGATTAACACATTAATTTAATATTATTAGTTTGTTCATTAATTATATTGATAATTATTAAAGTATTCACGTGTGGCCAGCCATAATGTGGCCGCATAGCTTTATTATATATAAAATTTCTTGATTTTAGGTTAAACGATTATCATTAAAATATGAAGATAATAAATAGTAATTTATAATTTATCTTTGATCGTTAGATATAAAAAAATGGATGAAACATATTAGTTCTTAATTCTAAAAAGAAAAATAAAATTTTCATTTGATCCACTCTCTGTCTCTATATATGACTACATATAAGGACAATCTAAGTTTAAGAAATCTTCGATTAGTTGGAACTTCGGCATAGAATGTTATGTCTAAAATATTAGCAGCATATCGAAATATTAAATATTTCAAAAATTGAATCTATTTTATAATAAGATTAAAAAAGTTTAAAATTTAAATTGTAATTATTTCTCTTTATAATTAAAAAAAATACTAGAGATAGTTGTTGACCTACTGGGAAGATTGCGCAATCGAGGTAAGGTCATTGACCCAAAATGCTCGTGATTTGCATGGACTCGCATTACATTAGTTCTAATTCCTTCAATTATTTCTAGCACACTCACATCCCACGTTGAAATGATTTCACCACCATATTTTATACGACTCTTTTCATGGAAACCAAGAAACGAAGGAGTAAAAAAAGGCAAACTATATGACACTAACCGAAATGCAATCATATAAAATTTTACAAAAACTTATACATCACAAATACTCCCTCCGTCCCGGCTGGCTTGGGGCTTTTTTTAAGACGGAAATTAAGGAGAGAGTGTTTAGTGTTTAAAGTGTATTAGTAATAAAGTGGTTTATGTGTTAAGTATATATATTTTGTATTTTATTTTATTTTATATTTAAATTTATTTATTTACTTAATAAATTTATTTTAAATTATCCTTAATTTAATTAGCATATTAAAATTAATTTAATTTTTTAGTTAATTTAATTTAATTTAATTATTTTAAATTAGCATATTAAAATAAATTAATTTAATTTTTTAAATAAATTAATTTTTTAATTTAATTTATTTTTAAAAATAAATAAATTAATTAATTTTTAACTAAATTAATAAATTAATTTATTTTAGTTAAAATTAGCATATTAAAATAAATTAATTTTTAATTTAATTTAATTTTTAAATTAAATAAATAAATTAATTTTTTAATAAATAAATAAATTTTTAGTTAAAATTAGCATATTAAAACAAATTAATTTTTTAATTTATTTTATTTTTAAATTAAATAATTAATTAATTTTTAAATAAATTAATAAATTAATTTATTTTAGTTAAAATTAGCATATTAAAATAAATTAATTTTTAATTTAATTTTTAATTAAATAAATTAATTAATTTTTAAATAAATAAATAATTTTTAGCTAACATTAGCATATTAAAATAAATTAATTTTTTAATTTAATTTATTTTTAAATTAATTAAATAAATTAATTATTTAAATAAATTAATTAATTAATTTTTTAGTTAAAATTAGCATATTAAAATAAATTAATTTAATTTAATTAGCCAATAATCAACCCAATTAATTAACTGTTAATTGCAATTAAAATCCTTATTTTTGTTAATTATTTCCATTTATGGAAATGACTCAAGCTTAGTTGGACGACTTAAAATTCAGATACTGACTCAAGTTAGTAATGACGGAGGAGTAATATTTATAAAACTTATACATCACAAAGATTTCTAAACTCGCAACTACTGATTGAATAGAATAAGTCTAGTTGGTTTCTCTCTCTCTCTCTCGCATATATAATACTACATCCGTCCAATTATTGTTGGTTCGTTTTTCTTTTTGGATTGTCCCGCTATTGTTGGCCCGTTCCAAATAGGAAATAATTTTACATTAAAAAGTACATCGAATTTCGTATCATACAATACTTTACATACAAAACAAAACTCTCTTTAATCTACGTGCAAAAAGAAACGTGTCAACAATACCAGGACGAATGAAGTATTTATTACCAACATAATGTAACTGTCGTTTAAATTGTGAATGCTTTTATATTTTGATATTTAAATATTTATTGACGCCACAAATCTTGGAACGATCATAGGTAATAAAGTGAAAAATTGGCATACTTCAAAAAGTGAAATATGAAAAAATCAAGCTTTGTGAAGTCTAATATGCTCAGAAAAAGTAACCCTTCTCTCACTTCCACTCAATCTTTCAAGATAAAGGGGAGCATTAACAGTTATCATTATTTTACATTTTTTTAGATTACTGTAAACACACATAATTTATTGACTCTAGATTATGATGGTAAACGTAAATGAAAAAAAAATGAAGGTACCATTATATTGATACCATACCACAAAGTGATGATACAATCTTGAGCTGGTCTTTACATTGCAAATCACAATCATCTATATATAAGTTATTGATAAATATCAGGAGACAGGATTTTGCTATTCAACGCATGAAAATAGTGGAGAAGAAGAAGACTAAAATTCAGTGCAGCTGCCTTTCACACCTGTAGATTCTTTCAACTGTAAGATCTCAAGTTCCCATCTTTTTCTAGTTTGATGTTTACCCTTTTGAATGTTTGTGTGCTTATGTTGATATTTGTGCTGCACAAGAGAAATCTGTTTATTTGTCATACAGAAGCATTTCTTGTTTTCTCTGATTGGATTGCTTTGTCTGAACAATGATACGATAATGATTGTTTGTGTGTGTGTGTGTGACAGAAGTGAATGGAAGGTGACAATCAAGAAGCTCTGCTGAAACCATTAGAACCGGCTGAAAATGGGAGAGATGAAGAGGATTTCAAGACGAAGCTATGGATGGAGAACAGGAAAATGTGGGTGGTGGCCACACCGGCCATTTTCACCCGGTTTTCGACCTTTGGAATAAATGTCATCACCCAAGCTTTCGTAGGCCACCTCGGTGCAACGCAGCTCGCTGCCTATGCTCTGGTTTTCACTCTCCTTAACAGATTCGGAACCGGATTGCTGGTAATTTGATATCCACTTTTAGAGCTTTATTAGGTTACAGGAGATGATATAGTGTTGAATATAATGTTTAGTGGTCTAGATTATATGTTGTTTGACATTATTAACTTGTTTTGCTTATGGTTTATGATCAAAGATGACACCATTTGAATTGTATTGTAGACTTGTAGTTCCCCCTTTTCTGTATAGATTATTGATGGGGTGTGTGTGTGTGGACATGAAGAACTTTTTATAGCTTGGCCTTTTATTTGGGGAAATTGCAATGGATCTTTTATTTGAGCTATGTATATATTGTTGATTTGTAGCTAGGAGGTGCTAGTGGATTAGAAACTCTATGTGGTCAAGCCTATGGTGCAAAGCAGTATCAAATGCTTGGTATATACCTTCAAAGATCATGGATTGTTCTGACCACACTCGCGACTTGTCTGGTGCCGATCTACATCTTTGCGACTCCTATCTTGAAAGCTCTAGGGCAGGATGAGGTTATAGCAGAAGAGGCAAAGATCATAGCTCTATGGTTCATTCTCGTAATATATTCCTACGTCTTGTCGTTTAGCTGCCAAATGTTCTTGCAAGCACAAAGCAAGAACATGATCATAACATATCTGGCTGTGCTCTCAATGTCAATCCATATAATATTCATGTCATGGCTTTTAACAGTGAAGTTTCACTATGGTATAACTGGGTCAATGGTTTCAACTATCCCGGCCTACTGGATTCCCAACATCGGCCAACTGATGTTCGTCACCTGTGGCGGATGCAAGGAGATGTGGAGAGGCTTTTCGACCTTAGCCTTTAAGGATCTTTGGCCAGTTGTCAAGCTCTCGTTGTCTTCGGGCGCCATGCTCTAGTGAGTAGGCTTGCTACTCGATCATGCGTGACTTCGAAACATGAAAACTAACGTGTTTTACTTGTTTATTTTGTGTGGGAATTGACAGTCTGGAGCTCTGGTACAACGCGATATTGATCCTTTTGACATGAAATATGGAGAATGCTAGGGTTGAAATTGATGCTCTTTCGATCTGGTATTATTCAATCCGAGGCCTAATCGATCTCATTAACCTCAGCTATATATATGCTACATTATATTGCTTTATTGCAGTCTTAACATCAATGGTTGGGAGATGATGATAGCTCTTGGTTTCTTGTCTGCAGCAAGGTATATACATATATACTAGCTTCAGTTCATCAAAAATGTTACATTAGGCCACAAAACTAAGCTTCATCTTCATGCATCACAGTGTACGCGTCTCAAACGAGCTTGGGAGGGGAACTCTAGAGCTGTGAAGTTCTCGATTGTAAATATAGTGCTAACTTCACTCACAATAGGAATTGTGCTGTTTACGTCTTTCCTATTATTTAGGGGAGGCGAAGCTTACGTGTTCACGGATGATGGAGATGTGGCTAATAAGGTCTCCCGTCTATCGCCTCTCCTGGCATTTTAGCTTCTCCTGAATAGCATTCAACCGGTTCTTTATGGTGAGGCCTGCATCTTAGTTCTTCATCTTATGTTAGACCTTTAGAAATCAACAAAGAACAAAATATCATTGTGAATAGGTGTGGCGGTTGGAGCTGGATGGCAGAGTGTGGTGGTGTATGTAAATCTTGGATGCTATTATTTGATAGGAATTCCCTTTGGAGTATTCCTACGTTATGTCATCAAACTACAAGTGGAGGTCAGTAATTTACATTAATGCTAACCATATTAACTAATGTGTGTTGTGACTGTATATATAATGTACATGCAGGGTGTGTGGATTGGAATGCTGATAGGCACCTTATTTCAGACTATAATACTAGTGATCGTAACTAAGACAACTGATTGGGATAAACAGGTACTTATCTCTAGTTAATCTTCTCTTAATTTCAACAATAATTAACCTCATCTCTAAGTATGTGTTAATTTGGGGCTACTGTAGGTTTCTGTGGCGCGACGACGGCTTGACCGTTGGTTCGTGGAAGATGATCGATCTGATGTGCAGTCATGACTATGATCATCAATCAATGCATGTTTTACAAATATCATCACCAGTAAAAATAAATAAAAACTGCAAGTAGTGTCCGTCCCAAGGTTAAATCATTGACCAAAAATGCTTGAGTTTGTTATTTGCATCTTGATCTCCATGATTCATTTCAAATTGGTGCAACTCATATATTTATATTTGTTTAATACCTTTGAGTATTCACATTCCACGTTGTAATTATTAACATGTGACTCCTTTTGCCCCCCCGTATTATAGGGTTCGCAAACTTGAAAGAAATCAAAGAAAAAAAAAGATTATTTTAGAGATGTCATTTCAATGGACAACCTATTTGAATTTACTTGGATCAAACAAATATTTTGTAGATTCGATTTCTTCTAAAACGATCCCAAATCTCGCTAATGTATATATCATCTTGAAGTACCAAAATTGTTACTCCCTCCGTTCATTTTTTAGTGTTTCCTACTATCAAATCGTATAAATTTACATTTATAACCTCATTAATTATCATGATAAATGCATTTGATACAACTAATTATCAAATTCCAAGAGTATTTAATAAGGATAAATAGAAAATATATCATAATTTACTCTCAAATTGCGAATTATAATATTTATTAAAAAGTAAGGGAAAAAAATACTAATAGGATACTTAAAAAAGAACGAAGGGATGGAGTAATTATTAACATGTGACTCCTTTTAAGATCAATAGATTTCACATTCTAACAACTAACCTAAAATATCTCAATTTTATTGAATTAATGTCACAAAGTAAAATCCGTATTTTATTAAGATCTCTAATATAATCATTTTCTTAAAAAATCCATATTTGTCACAAAATAACTTTTAAAAAAATTGTTTGAAGGATGTTACTGCCACTATATATATGGTCGAGGGGTATTGATTTTTTTCTAGTAAGTAGAGGGGTAATTACAAAATATAGCATTTATTGTAGGGCATTCTTTCAATTTATGGCGATCGCATGAAACAAGCTAACATGAGAAGAAGATTTGATCAGCTCCACACCTCCCCCCCCTTTTTTACAGTTATAATGGAATCAATCGATTATAAGTTTCCCAGTTTGGGATTTTCAATCTACCTCATCCTTTTTCTTCCTTTTATGGCTTATAATTTCACATTTTGACTGGTTTATGTGTCTGTGTGCTTATTTTACGTAAATCACACAAATTTTCTTCTCCGAAAGTATTACAAATTCAAGAAAAGCTTTGGTTTTTGTAGGGCTCGCAATTCTTGTTACCATGCATGCATGCCATCATGAACGTGCCATTCTTTCATGCTCTCGTACGTGTTATTCATTTCGTGTGATTATATATAAGATTAAGTATGATTTTAATTAAATTGGAAATTTGTATATTTGTATAGTATTCATATTCGATATGTTCCATATTCAGCCTTTTCCATACCATCCATCTTTCGCATCAAGGACTGCTAGCCCTAATTCATACATTCCTTGATTATTTAGTAATCTTGGAAGTGTTATATAGAAACAATACTGTTTCTTTACATTTAAAAACCTGCACGATGTGTGTGTGTGAACTCAAGGCAGAGGAACTTGGTTTGTGAGTGAAGAAAAATAAGGAGAATAGTGAGCGATGGAAGGTGATAATACTCAAGAAGCACTAACGAAGGCAATTGAGCCTGCAACAAAAGGGAGCAATGAGGAGAGTTTGAAGCAGAAGATATTAGTGGAAAACAAGAAAATGTGGGTGGTGGCCGGCCCCGCCATCTTCACCCGATTTTCGACGTTTGGGATAAATGTCATCAGCCAAGCTTTTGTAGGCCACATCGGTTCCACTGAGCTTGCTGCCTATGCTCTAGTTTTAACCCTCCTTACTCGATTTGCCAATGGATTGCTGGTAATTTGATACTCTCTCTATAGCTCCATTGATCCTCTTTAGGTAAACAGAGATTATATGATGTTGAAAACAATGTTTTCTTGAGATCACTTCAATTTAATTTATGCTATCAAGAATGACACTCTTTGACTTAGTGGGATGAAGAGAACATATAATATGGATCATTGATATGGTTTAGGTTATTATTCGGTAAACAGAGATTATATGATGTTGAACACTGTTTTAGTCATCAAGATTGTGTTTCCTGAGATATTTTAATTTGTTATGGTTTTTATGCTATCAGGAATGACTCCATTTGATTTGTAGTTTCCATTGCTAGAAGAAGGGCTTGTGTGTACATGTGTGTGTGTTGTGGGCATTTCCATTGATATGGTTTAGCTTATTATTTGGAAAATATGCAAAATTTGCTTTTCTTTAATCTTCCAATTGAAAAAATTTGCAGCTTGGAGCAGCCAGTGGACTGGAAACTCTATGTGGGCAAGCCTATGGTGCAAGGCAGTATCACATGCTTGGGATACATCTCCAAAGATCATGGATTGTTTTGATTATTATGTCAACTTCACTAGTACCTATTTACATCTTTGCAGCCCCTATCTTACGTGCTTTAGGACAGGATGAAGCTATTGCAGAAGAGGCAGGGAAGATTGCTCTCTGGTTCATCCCCGTGATGTACTCATTTGTCGTCTCATTCAGCTGCCAAATGTACTTGCAAGCACAGAGTAAGAATATGATCATAACATACCTTGCAGTGTTTTCACTGTCGATCCATGTCTTGCTGTCGTGGCTTTTAACTGTCACGTTCCAATTTGGTGTGACCGGTGCAATGGTGTCGACTATTTTGGCCTACTGGATCCCAAATATCGGCCAACTGATTTTTGTCACGTCGGGTGGATGCCCGGAGACATGGGGAGGCTTTTCGACCTCAGCTTTTAGAGATCTTTGGCCAGTAGTCAAGCTTTCTGTGTCATCAGGTGCCATGCTTTGGTAAGAAACTATCTTGATTGAAGAGATGGAAATTTGCATACTATGATTTGAAAAAAATCCAAACTTTTTGGTGGGAGTTCATCATTTTCTTCGATTTTTGTATGGTGGCAGTCTCGAGCTATGGTACAACGCGATATTGATACTTTTGACAGGAAATTTGGAGAATGCTATGGTTGAAGTTGATGCTCTTTCAATATGGCATGGTTCAATCTGAGTTCTTTTTAATCATTTTATTAACAAAAGTTAGATGTAGAAAATATTGGTTCATTATATTTTCTTGCAGTCTTAACATCAATGGCTGGGAAATGATGATATCTCTTGGATTCTTGGCTGCTGCAAGGTATGCTAGCAAGATAAAAGCAACTGCTATAAACCTATATAAGTCTTGATTCCATCATCTCTTTATCATAGTGTACGCATCTCAAACGAGCTTGGAAAGGGCGACTCCAGGGCTGCAAAGTTCTCCGTTGTGAACATAGTGCTGAATTCACTAACCATAGGGCTTGTGCTGTTCGTGCTGTTTTTAATCTTTCGGGCGCGCCTGGCTTATATTTTCACGGAGGATCACGATGTAGCTGCTAAAGTGGCTCGCTTATCGCCTCTGCTGGCATTCTCCATCCTCATGAACAGTGTGCAACCAGTTCTATCTGGTGAGTGAGGCCTATTTGTTTTGAGGTTTCTTCGTCTTCCTCGTTCTTACTTTCTGCAACTCCGCGAGAGTAACGAGACAATGCATGCATGCTTAACAGTTCAAGAATGACACATATCTTTGTCTGAGGTATTAGTGTTGTGATCCTAAACAGGAGTGGCGATTGGGGCTGGTTGGCAGAGTGTGGTTGTGTATGTTAATCTTGGATGCTATTATTTGATAGGAATTCCTTTTGGAATTTTTCTTGGTTATGCTATGAAATTGCAAGTAGAGGTCAGTTTTCGCATCCCCTTTCTAATTGCATCTTATGTTATTACCATAAGCTTTAAGTCTATTTTATGGCCCAAATTTTTGAGTCTTTTTAAAAACTGGCCAGAATTTTCGTTTATTTTTAGAAATTTCGATCTCAATAGAAAATTTCAATTTTGCCCGCACCAGAGATTCCGTCGTTGAGATGCTGAATTCAGCTTGTCGGATACTCACATGGTTTCTCAGTTCCGAGTCGAAATTGAAACTTTCTATAGAGATCGAGGTTTCAGAAAATAAATGAAAATTCGGGTTAATTTTGAAAATTGCTACAAAGTTCGAGTAATAAGATATTATCAACTCTTACTATAATGTTTCTCGTTACAATCTTAATATCTATCGAATTTATGTAAGGTTAGGGGGTGTGGATTGGAATGCTGATAGGCACTTTGATTCAAACTATAATGCTGATGATCATAACTAAGAGAACTGATTGGGATAAACAGGTAAACCTCTTAACCATTTTCAATCCCATTTTTCTTCTTTCTCAAGAATTGCATTCGAGAAATCTCATCTTTCATTTATGGTCTTTTAGGTCTACGTTGCCCGACAACGTCTTAACCGATGGCTAGTCGACGCTCAACCTAATGATCGGTCAGCAGAGTCCGCATGACGAACAAGATTCTTGTCTTTGTCTTCATTCTCATCTTCGTTTTCATTTTCATGTTCGGTGCACCGGAACCCTAGTATGGTGGTCCATAAGAACTGGTAATCTGTTACATCCCGTTTTTTTAGTATTGTTTATTCACTTTTATGCAAGTTGCATGCTCAGCTCATTCTTGAGGCATTTGTTTGTTGTATTTTTGAGAAATTTCGCATAATTTTTATTTGATTTCTGTTAATTTCAACTTCACAATCAGCAATTAGCACTAAAAATTGTCTCCTTTGTCGATTAAGGTAACGTTATAAATATCTTTTTCAGATGTCCTATTTATCAACATATCATGTTGTGTTTTTATACCTAAGAAGACAAAAAAAAACTGCCACCGGATAGAAGAAGTGTTACTTTCACCCTTTGGTTTTTTATTAATGCTATATTTATGGAAAGAAAGCATCATTTTGTCATTCATTCTGTGTATATATATTTGTGTATGTAGTATTCCATTACAAAATTATTTAGAAACCAATGTTATCTACACTATGTATACTTGTCATACATGTAATATCTACGACAAACACGAAAATGAAATTTAGTTCACTAAATACAAAACTTAGTAGTGTTTTACCAAACTTACGGTTGGAAGATCTGACACGAAAATTGAAATAATAAGTAAGAACTTTGCAGGGAGACATTGATGCTGACACACGATTTACGTAGAGACAACGGGATCTAGAATCCCTAGAATCGTAAAAGGTTTACTTTTGAGGTTGGGCAACGTCACATCATTTTTGTACAAAAGTCATGTTATATCTTTAATGATTTTTATAGATTCTATATCAATTAGGTCCATAATATTCTTTGTTATTGGTATTTTTAATATATAACTAAATTGACGTCTTATAAACAAATTGGGGAAGCAAATCATGTAATGCCATGAATAATAATTGGTCCCGTACGCATGAATGTGGCCCATATGTATTTATATGGGTCATATTTGGGCTCACATGTGAAGAATTAACACTAACGCAAAATATATCCCCAAAAGAAAAATAAAAAAAACACTTCGTCAAAATTTGATGTGGTAATTAGCACTTTAATAGAAATTCCACTTGATCTAATTGAAAAACAATTATAAGCCACTTTACTTCAAATACTTTTTTAAAAGGGAATTTTTAAAAAGTTATCATGTCCCCAGTTCTTTATAGGGGTGGGTATTTGGTATTGGATATTTGGGTATCTATATAACCGAATCGAACCAATGGATATCGGTTAACCGAATAACCGATATCATTGGATACGGTTCGGTATTTGGTATGTGATTAAAATTCGGTTATCAGAAACCCGATAACCGAATAGTATACCGATAACCGAAAATAATTATATAATATATATATATATATATATATATATATATTTAATTTTATAATTAATATTTTAAAAAACGAGAATATTTTAAAAACTGAATATATATATATATATATATTTAATTTTATAATTAATATTTTAAAAACTAAGTATATTTTAAAAATCAATATATTTATTTAATTTTATAATTAATATTTTAAAAACCGAGTATATTTTTAAAAATGAATATATTTAATATTTTAAAAATTTGTTTAAAAAAAGGTTATTCGGTTAACCAAATAACCGATTGGTTAAACCGATCGGTTATTTGTTAACCGAATAACCGATCGGTTCGGATTATCAGTTAGTATCCAAAGTGCATAATCGCCGGTAATCGAAAATTGGTTCGAACCGAACCGGATACCCAATTTCTAGTTCTTTATATTGTTTGTCAATTAACTGTGTTAATTTCTAATGTACTTCTAATATCTATTTTTTATTATAGTGTCATACTAGGTGTCTGATTACATGCCAAATTAAAAAATATTCGCTCCGTCCACAATAAGTGTATCACTTATAGATGACACGAGTTTTAATAAAACTATTAATGATTGTTGTTTGAGTGGAAAAAATGTCCCACCATGTGATATATTGTGAGTGATATGAATGATTTTTTTGGTAAATAATGAGTGAATAATAATATAAAAATATATACTAAAAAGAAAAGTGATACACTTTGTGTGAACGCTAAATAAAATAATTAAGTATATTATATCAAAAGTCCATTTGGCCCCCAATAAAAATCGGATGTGTGAAGTTTAATCAACCCAAACAAATAAATACAAGTCATATTGACCTTTACTTTAGTGCAAAAAGTTAGTAACCAAAATTGTTAATTGTGTCAATTTAATATATATTGTTATATATAAATTAATATGTTTCTTTTTTTTGTCAATTAAATATAAAAATTTAAGTGGAAATTATATATATTATCCGTTAAGAAATGTAATATTATATGAGAAAAAATGTCAATTATAGTCAATTATCGTTTATGGATCGATCATTATCACAAAAGTACCAATAGGTCCAACCAAATAGTTGGACCTATTGGTACTATTTGGTGATAATAGTCCCAATAGTGCAAGAAGTTTGCTATAATTGACATTTTACGCAGGCTATAATTGACATTCCTTAACTCGATACTATATAAAAACTTTTTCAAAATTTAAAGGTCGTATCACGATGGATTCAAACCCAAGACTGAAGGCATTAACTATTCACCACTTAACCAACACACGCACACTTAATATGTTTTTATTGTGTAAGGATGTAATGACTAATAACTCTTTTTTTACCCCTCGTTTACAACATACCTTATATTCGTTAAAAGTTAAAAATTCGGGGTGCGTGTATAATAATTGATTAATTGGTAATCCATATTTTTGGGGCAGCTAGTTGAGGTTACTCAGGTTAGTAGCTGTCATTTTTATTTATATTTTTTTGGGAAGTCTTTCCCTTTTTCGCGGAGATGCTCAATTTCGGAAAATTATGAAATCTCACATGAAATTAATGTCGTTTTTAAAATTCGATATATTTACGCCTGCCTTCAAACTTCGCCAGCCTCCAACCATAAGTTGCAAATTATAAAATTATATTACTTCAAGTTGATAAACGTGCAACAAAAACAGTACATTTCTTGTCAGATGTATGAAATTTCAATTTCCTTAAAATACCTACACTTAGGGGTTGTTTGGGTGAGCCAATAAGCTATTTAAAACAACTTATAAACGGTTCAAGAACTTATAAGCTTAATCAATGAGTTTAACAAATTAAGTTGTTAGAGAACTTATAAGTTTTCAAAATAAGTTCTAAGAGCTTATAAGCTCTATTAAAAAAAAGCTGCAAAACCCAACTTATTTTTAATGATCTTATAAGTTACAACAAAACTACAAAAATAATCCTGATATATTTTCTTATTTTCATGTTTACCCTTGTTATCCAAACACTTTAGCATCATATAAGCTCTTAATATACCATATCTTATAAGTTCTTAAAACAACTTATAAATTGTTGGAACTTATAAGCTTTCTAAAATATGCTTAGCCAAACACCCTCGTAGCATTATTTGGAATCAATACTAATTTTATTTTAAATCTTATGTATCACTTTTAATTTTCCAATTATGAAGTCATTTTCTATATTATTACTGTCACTTTTAAATGATTACATTATTCAATAATGACTATACACACTACTTTCTTTTTATTGGAAATTTGATATTTAATATTCAGGCACAATTTAATGACATACATTTACTCAGTAATAAAGTCGTCGGATGCAAGAAACCAATTAATGGCTCAATACTAACAAAACAAATATTAAATCAAACCTGAACTAATCATCATCACGACTCTTTGACTTTATGCTATAAAATGGTGAGAATTTGTCCTCATTCACAAACTTAAATTAATATATTATGGTGGTTTTATCATATCAAATTTACATATATTTACTCAGTAATAAAGTCGTCGGATGCAAGAAATCAATTAATGGCTCAATACTAACAAAACAAATATTAAATCAAACCTGAACTAATCATCATCACGACTCTTTGACTTTATGCTGTAAAATGGTGAGAATTTGTCCTCATACACAAACTTAAATTAATATATTATGGTGGTTTTATCATATCAAATTTACATACATTTACTCAGTAATAAAGTCGTCGGATGCAAGAAACCAATTAATGGCTCAATACTAACAAAACAAATATTAAATCAAACCTGAACTAATCATCATCACGACTCTTTGACTTCATGCTATAAAATGGTGAGAATTTGTCCTCATTCACAAACTTAAATTAATATATTATGGTGGTTTTATCATATCAAATTTACATACATTTACTCAAGAATAAAGTCGTCGGATGCAAGAAACCAATTAATGGCTCAATACTAACAAAACAAATATTAAATCAAACCTGAACTAATCATCATCACGACTCTTTGACTTTATGCTATAAAATGGTGAGAATTTGTCCTCATTCACAAACTTAAATTAATATATTATGGTGGTTTTATCATATCAAATTTACATACATTTACTCAAGAATAAAGTCGTCGGATGCAAGAAACCAATTAATGGCTCAATACTAACAAAACAAATATTAAATCAAACTCGAACTAATCATCATCACGACTCTTTGACTTTATGCTATAAAATGGTGAGAATTTGTCCTCATTCACAAACTTAAATTAATATATTATGGTGGTTTTATCATATCAAATTTACATACATTTACTCAGTAATAAAGTCGTCGGATGCAAGAAACCAATTAATGGCTCAATACTAACAAAACAAATATTAAATCAAACCTTAACTAATCATCATCACGACTCTTTGACTTTATGCTATAAAATGGTGAGAATTTGTCCTCATACACAAACTTAATTAATATATTATGGTGGTTTTATCATATCAAATTTACATACACTACGTGTAAAAAAGAAGTTCTATAATAGGGATCGCATATATATATACACATTTTATTGAATACACAGTGGAGTCTTATAATATGGATTCGTGTTATTCTAATTTTAAAAACTAGTCTTAATATTCCATTCATATATGGATATGAAACGGAGTCAAAAATAGTAAGTACATATTAATGAGAAAGGTACAAAGTTAAAAAGTGTACTTACATAATTCACTAAATACAGACATCATAAAAGAGAAAATCAGAGTATAAAGCCACCCATATTTATGGCTAAAGGCAAATGCATGAAACGAGTTGGAGGACCACAAAGCTCACCCGATTCCCTACACGTATAGCATCTCTCTACCACAAATCTCGAAAATTCTGGTTTCCGATCCAACTCTATGCGTCATTTTTTCTTCCCTAATTCTACTTTCTCAATGGTTTTTTGTCCGAGTTCTTCTTCTGTTTGATTCCCTTGTTTTTCTGCTGCCGGAGGTGTTTGAGTTTCTTTTAGTGCTTTGAGTCCTTGGTCTCTTCGTGTTTGTTTTGGTTCAAATTTGTGTGTGTGTGCTGGAGTTTGAGAAATTAACGGTGTGGGAATGTAACATGTGAGTAAATGGAAAGTGATCCTCGAGAGGCGCTGGTGAAGGCAGTAGAGCCTGTTGAAAAAAGGCAAAATGAGGAGAATTTGAAGACGAGGTTATGGGTGGAGAACAAGAAGATGTGGGTGGTGGCGGGGCCGGCCATTTTCACTCGGTTTTCGACCTTTGGAATAAATGTCATCAGTCAAGCATTTGTGGGCCACATCGGTGCTACTGAGCTTGCTGCTTATGCTCTGATTTTCACTCTCCTCACTCGATTTGCCACCGGATTACTGGTAAATTTTGATGCAACGAGCTCCGTGAACCTGGACGGAGGCGGGGCAGAGCTTGAGACACAAAATATGTATGCATGGAATGCTCTTAGGTATCTTGGAATGCTTTTGCGATGAGTGGCTAATCTTTGGGAGACATGTCCTATTTATAGCGTCGTCCCCTCACGGAAAGCATCTTTGAGTCAACACTCGCATTGATGTCGGGTGTTACGGAGTTATGTCCCTATTGAGTGCGTGGCGGTTTACGGAGCGGCGTGAGCACGTTTCCCACGAGCCTTCATGTCGGGCGTTACCGCGGTTACGACGAATACGGACAATGCGTGCGTCGAGGTTCATTGGGCGATCCGGGCGTCTCTTCAGTGCCTGCAGCGAGCCCAACGGAATGGGCTTACACGAGTTGGGCATCGGACCAACTCCATCGCATGCGAGCCCAGCGGTTGGGCTACGAGTTGAGCCCCGGACCAACTCCGTCTCCGGCTCGATCAAACATTGATCCAAAATATAGGGGCAATGGGCCACCGAACCAGGCCACGAAGCAAGCCACGAGCGAGCCCAAAGAACGCCCCAAAGACCACCCAAAGACTAATTGTCAAGATCCAAGATCCATGATCCACGATCCACGGACCACGGACCACGGAACCGAACCGGGCCGGGCCGGGCCGGCAGCGACGCGGGCGGGTGGCGGCGGCGGCGGCGTGTGCGTGCGTGGGCTTTCGACCCATCACTTGTGCACATAATTATACTAAGTGTTCAATGAACCACTTATATAGGCAATTAATGAAGGTACATTAATCAATGTGGGATAAGGATTAATTAATCCATGCTTATCCCATTAATCACATAACTCCATGTTTAAGTGACCAACTTTGATCCATTATTTCTAACTCACCGGAAATCGAATTTGAGAATGTGAATACACCACAATCATCTACTCGGGCGTAGATCGATCCTATGCCGTTTAATTTCACAAAATTAAGCGTTCGTCACTCAAAATCTTGGTCAAAGTAAACAAGCAACTCGACCACATATATAAAATATATATATATAAGCGATTTCCAACAATCTCCACATGAGTGGAAATAACCATATGCATGTATGGAACACATTTCGATCCTCGAGATATTAAAATATTTGGGCGGTGGTTTATGGCGCTGAACCTTCCATAGTTAGTACCATCGAGTACAGGCGGATTAGTGGACACGATGCCTTGAACTATTCCCCACAACGTGCTTATCGAGACAATGGTATTAATACTTTAACACCTCAACCTCATCCGTTCTCACGTTTGATTCCATTTTGGCCATGGATATCCACTTTGGATTCATAAGTGTTTTGTTTGAAGCGGCCCCACTTCGCACTTACATAGGTGATTCTTTACCGAGTATCTTGCCATACTCAACCTCCCCGAGGTATCTTAGGAATCATTAGAGTCAACGACTCAACCTCACCACTAAGCGAGTTTTTCAACACTCGTTTGCTTTCTAGGAGCAGGACTAACTTGAGTGTTTACACGAACTCATATAGCTTAGTTCTCCCATTGAACCAAGTTCTTGGGATCTCCGGTCATCATGGTTGGGTTACCACTATGATTGTTCTTAAGATGTGGATTTTAATCCCATTCCTCTAGAACTTGATCATTTGATCCGGTTCGACCCTTTGGTTAGCGGATCTACCAGTTATCTATTGACTTGACATAGTCGATTGATATAACCCCACTGAGATCAAATGCCTCACGGTATTATGTCGTGAGCGTATATGTCGAGACTTACCATTATACAAACCACTTTTCGCCCTTCCATAGCCGCTTAGCTATCACGTTGAATCATCACGGTGGCACATGTTTGAACCAACATGGAATATCTTCCAAAAATTACGAGCCACTCGGCTTCCTCACCGACTTTATCCAAAGCTATGAATTACGATTCCATGGTGGATCGGGCTATACACGTCTGTTTCGTGGATCTCAAGAAACAACACCTCCCCGATCGTGAACACGCACCCACTTGTAGAAAGTGAATCTTTCGTGTCGGATATCGATTGGCATCACGGTGCTTCAAGATGCGGGGATATCTCGTGAAATGCGACTCATGATTTTGAGTATACTTGAGTACTCAAAACTCTCACTAGAGCCTTCCAATGCTCATTGCTTGGATTGCTCGTGTAACGACTCAATTTGTTCACGCGAAGCTATGTCGGGTCGGTGCAATTTGTAAGATACATCAAACACCGATGACCTTAGCATAGTCTTCTTGTCCAACGGGTTCACCCTGTTCTTACTCAGTGAACATTGAGCTCAATGGGGTCTTAGCAGTAAACCGTCAAGCGCGTTGAATTTCTTAAGCACTTTCTCGACGTAGTGAGATTGTGTCGAGATAATTCCGTCGATCTTCTTAGAATCTTGATTCCAAGAATCACATCAGCTAATCCCATGTCTTTCATGTCAAAATTTCTTTTTAACATGCGCTTTGTGTCATTAATGACTTGAGTATTGCTATCCATGATCAACATGTCATCTACATACTACACACTATAACATAACCATTATCAGTGTTCTTAACGTAGACACATTTGTCACACTCGTTGATCTTGAAACCATTTGCCAACATTATATTGTCAAATTTCAAGTGCCATTGCAACGGCGCTTGTTTCAAACCATATAGAGACTTCACGAGTTTGCATACCTTGCCCTCTTGACCGGTACTACAAACCCTTCGGGTTGCTCTATATATACCTCATCCTCGAGGTCACTGCTCAAAAACACGGTCTTAACGTCCATTTGATGAATCTCAAGATTGCGCCAAAACGCAATTGCGAAGCACCGAATAGACGTAATCCTCATCACGGTGAATAGGTATCGAAGAAATCGTACCCTCTCTTTGTTTAAACCCTTTGACAACCAAGCGGGCCTTATACTTTTCAATTGATCCATCGCCTTGTATTTTCTTTTAAGGATCCATTTGCATCATAAGGGCTTACAACCTTCGGCAAATCAACCAAAGACCCAAGTGTGGTTTTGCGAGAATAGAATCAATCTCACTTTGAGCGACCTCTCGCTTGAGCATCCCGTCCGGCGAGCATAGGCTACTTTGATCGGCGTTGGTTCTTCGTCCAACATGAGCATAATATAGTCGGGACCAAAATCATTTGGCGTTCGACTCTCGCCTCGTCTCGGTTCCGACCCTCGGATCGAGACCTCGATCGTTTATGCGATATCGGTTCTTCCTCCAAGGTTTAGAACTCGAAGCCACCATCGACTCTATTGCTAGAGGTGACTTCACTTTATCCTTGTCTTTCTGGGGATAAACACTTTCAAAAATATAGCATTCCTTGATTGATCGTCGTTCCCACGGTCATATCGGTACCTCGACCGTGGATCGGAAACGACAGTGACTGCTTCGATGCATACCATAAAGATCTGATCATTGTTTGGGTCCAATTGTAACTTGTTTAGGAAGAGCACATCAACCTTCGCCAAACACCCCACACTTTGAGATATTTGTACGATGGCTTTCTTCCTTTCCACAACTCGTAAGGGTGACATCCTTACTCTTTAGTGGAATATTGTTCAAGTATGTAGTTGGTCACAAAAGCGACTTCCCTCACAAATGCAGGGCAACCACGAACTAATCAACAAAGCATTCATCATCTCCTTAAGTGTTCGATTTTACGTTCAACAACGCCATTAGGCGAGGTGAATAAGGGGCGTCGTTTGATGTATTATACCACTTTCATTGCATAATGCCTCAAAGCGGAGCTACATATTCTCCCTCTATCACTTGAGCAGTCTTAATTCGACGACTTAGTTGATTCTCGGATTCGTTCTTGAAGTTTTAAAAGCTTGATAGCACCGTCTTTACTTCTTAGAAGGTAAAGATAACAATATCTTATCGATCATCAATAAGCGTGATGAAGTACTTTTTACCACCTCTAGTTTGTACAAATTTTAAATCACACACATCGATGTGAATAAGTTCTAGAGGCTTAGTGCTCGTTCTACCGAATGAAGCGGTAACTTAGCCATTTGGCTTCCACACAAACCTCACATTTCGTTTGTGTATTAACTTCATTTAACTTTAGTAAATCTAAATTTACTAATCTTTTATTGCATTTAGATTAACATGTCCTAATCTACAATGCCATAAATCGAGCACTCGGTCAGTAAGAGGAAGTAGATGCATTTTCATTAATAGCAATCTTGGGTACAGTACATGACCATTACATTCAATTTGAAAAGACCCCGATAAGATAACCCCTACCAAGGAACTTCCCAAACTTTGTCAAGACAAACTTGTCGACTCAAAACTAGTCTAAACCCTTGTTAACTAGAATAGAGGCAGACACCAAATTCTTGCGGATGTCGGGACATGCAAGACATCCTTCAGCGTGATCTCAATGCCGAGCGACATCTTGAGTACCACATCACCAACTCCGGCAACCTCGGACGACTTGGTTCCCATGTTGAACTTCCTCCCTCAACAAGGCTTGTAGATGGAGAAAGCGCATCTTTTCGGCGCAGGCGTGCTTGATTGCGCCGATGTCGATGAACCATCCACCTTGATTCTCGACGTGGTTGACTTCTTCGGTCACCACAGCAGCCAATCATCCTTGTCCCATTTGTCAAGTCCTTCTCGACAACATTGGTAACTTGTTTAGCCTCCTTCTTCTTTGCTTACGACGGTCCTTACTCGTGTGGCCATGCATGCCACAATTATATGATCCCGTCAAATTTACGGGCAACCACCTTCCCTTTACCTTTGTCTTTGACATTGGGACGAACACGTTTGTTGGAGGGACCATCTCTCTCCAACAGGTTGGCTTTAGCATCGATCAAGCATTCTCTTTTAAATCTTGTTTCTTCACGTCGGACTCGATGCGCGGTTTGACGATCAAGTCTTCAAGTGTCGTATCCTTTCACTTGTGCTTAAGGTAGACCTTCAAGTCTCTCCACCGGTAGCTTCTCAATCACATGCGACGATAAAGCCGTCCGAAGCAGGTGTGCCCGGACGAACCTCGTGTACAATGAGTTGAAACTCTTGCACTTGGTCCATGATCGGTCGGGAATCGACCATCTTGTAGTCCAAATATTTGGCTACAATGAACTTCTTAGTACCTGCATCATCACTACGGTACTTCTTTTCTAGCGCATCCCACATACATTTGGATGTCGTTACAACAGCATAAACACTATACAAGCTATCTTCTAGACTACCAAGTATAAAATTTTTACAAAGATAGTCGCCAGTGCGCCAGTTGTCATATGCTGCTCGGACGTGAAAGTCCGTCACTTCAGCCCCCGGTACGGCGGGCTCATCTTCCACCAAAAAGTTGGCGAAGCCCAACGTCGTGAGGTAGAACAACATCTTTTGCTGCCATCTCTTGAAGTCGGATCCTCCAAACTTTGGCGGCTTCTCGGCGGGCGGCATCATCCTCGCGGTATGAACAGGCGCCGAGATCGATCCCAAACCGGATCCACCAACACCACGAAGTGTCTTTGGAACATGGAACTCGAATGAGAACCACCGGTGTTAGATCCCATGGATCCAGCGATCGACCCACCGAAAAGTGCGATCGTCGAACCACCGGAACCACTAAAAGTGGAACCAATTGTTGAACCACTAAAAGTGGAACCAGCGATCGACCCAAAGGTCCAATGATTGACCGAAGGCATCAAACCAAACATGGCGTAGCCATTGTGCGAGTGGCGGCGGCAGCAGCAGAGGCGTGGAAGCGGCATCGGCGATAGCGGCGGAGGCGAGTCGGTGGCGAGGCGATCGACATCTCGAGCAAAGGTTTTAGTTTGAAAGTTTTAAGTTAATTAATGTCGAACTCCTTCGTGGCAAGTGATATCTCGTCTTGCGATTGTTGTAAAAATATTATGCGAGCGATGCGATGCTTGTCGGACGATTACAACGTGAAAGCGAAGGTAGGAGATCAAAACTAACAATGAATTTGAAGCGGAAGAAAAAGCAGAATAAAATTACGGATAACCGTAATCTAATGCCGAGTCGAGGAGTCCTCTTTCAGAAGGCGAGATACGCCCGATAGTGCTCTCGGTTACGGCGTATCGTCCCCAAAGATGAAATGACGTCTCGTGGGTGGCAGCACATGAGACCAACGAGCTCCGACGAAGGCGGGCGGAGGCGAGGCGAGCTTAGATACAAAATATGTATGGGAATGCTCTTAGGTATCTTTGGAATGCTTTTGCATGAGGTGGCTAATCTTTGAGGCGACATGTCCTATTTATAGGCGTCGTCCCCGTATCCGGACGTCTCTTCAAGTGCCGCAGCAGCCCAGCGGATTGGGCTTACGAGTTGGGCCTCGGACCAACTCCATCGTCATGCCAGCCCAGCGGTTGGGCTACGAGTTGAGCCACCGGACCAACTCCATCTCTGGGCTCGATCAAACATTGATCCAAAATATATGGGCAATGGGCCACGGAACCAGGCCCAAAGAACAGCTCAAAGACCACCCAAAGACCAAGATCCACGGAGCCGGGCGGGCCGGGACGCAGCGCGGGCGGCGGGCGCCGAGCGCGGGCGGGCGGCGGCGGCGCCAGCGTGTCTGGCAGCGTGGGCTTTCGAGCCCATCACTTGTGCACATAATTATACTAGGTGTTCAATGAACCACTTATATAGGCAACTAATGAAGGTACATTAATCAATGTGGGATAAGGATTAATTAATTCATGCTTATCACATTAATCACATAACTCCATGTTTAAGTGACCAACTTTGATCCATTATTTCTCACTCACGGAAATCGGTTTGAGAATGTGAATACACCACGATCATCTACTCGGGCGTAGATCGATCCTATGCCATTTAATTTCACAAAATTAAACGTTCGTCACTCAAAATCTTGGTCAAAGTAGCTTCGGCAAATTGACCACATATATAAAATATATATATATAAGCGCTGATTTCCAACATTTGATGCTATATTTAGAGCTTTATTAGTCGAACTTCTAATGATTTGGTGGTGTGATGGAGAAGATGTTAAGGGATTATGTAATCTAGGAAGTGAAGAACAAGTCCTTGAAACACTAGTTTAGCTTTTATTTGGGGAAAATATAGGAGCTTTTCTTAGCCAATGGATTACTGGTAAATTTTATGCTCTGTAGCTATATCAATTTTGAATCTTCAGTAGCCAGTAGTAACAAGAGATATATGATGTTCAAATTGATTTTTAGCTATCAAGAATTCGTTGTTTCAGATTAATGATTTGCTTATGCGTCTATGCTATGAGTAAAAAAAAGACACCTTTGAAGTGAATTATAGTTCCCCTATGCTACGGAGCGAGGGAGGGATGGAAAGAGTGTGTGTGTGTGTGTGTGTGTTAATTGAGTGATGGACGGTTGCAGAATATGGTTGATTAGGTGCAAAGAATTAGTTCAATCTAGGATACACGGAACATTAGTTTATCCTTTTGAACTTCTCTTTGAACTTTGGATTCCGGGTTTGCAGTTAGGAGCGGCCAATGGATTGGAGACTTTATGCGGGCAAGCCTATGGTGCGAGGTAGTATCACATGCTCGGGATATATCTCCAAAGATCGTGGATCGTTTTGATTGGCATCACGACTGCAATAGTGCCGATCTATTTCTTTGCAACCCCTATCTTGATAGCCCTAGGACAGGACGAAGTTATTGCAAAACAGGCCGGAAAGATCGCCCTCTGGTTCATCCCGGTCATATACTCCTTCATCTTCTCATTTAGCTGCCAAATGTACTTGCAAGCACAGAGCAAGAACATGATCATAATGAAAGTTAATGGACTAGTAATTAGGATAATGGGCTTAATTAATTAAGTGTTGGACCATTAATTAATTAAGACCCAAAGCCCATACAAGAGGTAGTGGGTGGTTATCTTGTATAAGTGAGTTAATCTTTGAGATTAACGTCAGAAGAACTTTTACAGAGAACATAAACACAGAAAACTACTGCAGACTCAATTGGAGATTCTTGGCGTCTCTCGTTGATTCTGATATCGAGGAATTGTTCATGCGCCTGATTAAAGACACGTGGATACCATAGTTGTGGAAACGCTCTCGAAGGATTCTTTGGAAGCTTTACTACTACCTGGAAGCGTTATAAACACGTAAGTCTTCGATCTCGTGTTCTAGGGCTCATCGCATGCTTTAATTATAGATCTAAGATCATTCTTGATTGTATTATTCATTGCGCTTTAGATGTTGTCAAGAACGAATCCTAACGGTGGTATCGAGCCGGGGCTCGATTTATAATTAATTCGTATTCTTTTTAATTGTGGATTGTAAAAAATTTTGGAATTTTGTTATTCTGATTTTTGAAGTCAGAAATAATTTTAATTTACGAAAAATTGAAAAGAAAAATCGAAAGGAAATTCAAAAGCGAAAAATCGTGTAATTGGAAATTGATTTTGGAAATAGTTTTCGCGGTACTCGCTCATTCGCCGGCGTTTGCGTTCTCCTGACGGCGATCGACGACGCTGGCGCGAGGCGCTCGCATGATCGACGACGTAGCGGCGCGATCGTCGTCGCCGCCGTCGAGCCCTTGGTGTGCGGCGCTTGGCGTGCACATCTCTTCTCGCCGTCGCGGCGGAGGAGGAGAAGGGAAAAGCGGTGGCGGCCGGGAAAGGCGTGCATCGCGCGCTCGGTTCTTGGCTTCAGCGCGCGCCGGTCGCGTCGTCGCACGTTGGTCTCCTCGCGGGCGGGTCGCGGTGGTGCGTCGCTGAACTCCGTGTGTCGCGTTGGTTTCGAACACGATTGGGTTGCGTCGCGGCCACGGTTTCGTCTGCATGGGCGTCTTGTAAAGCCGGCTTTGGACCGTCCGTCGCACGCCGAGTCGTCGGTGGAGGAACGTCGTCGGTCGGTCGTGGTGGAGGAGGCAGGCGGCGCGGCGTTACGTGCCAGCTGCAAACCCTAACGGGATCACCGGGCGAGGACGCGGGTTGGGGTGGATCGCGGGCGGGTTTGAGGCTGGTGGGTCGTGGGCTGGGCGGCGTTGGCCGCGTGTTTGGGCCATTTACTCTGGCTTGGGCAGCGAATTGGGCGTTTTAGGCCGTTTTTGTTTATTTTGACGACCCATCAAGCTTGTTTCATTAAAAAAAAAAACGTTTTCTTTATTAATTTTGAATTAATAAAATTGAATTTTCAATTACACAAAATTAATTTATTAATTGGATTAATAAATTTTGTTTAATATTATTATTTTGAAATAATAACATTAATTTCGATTTTTGTATTAATTTAGAATTAATGCAATCTAACAATGTACATGGATTAGTTTTATTAATTTAGAATTAATAAATCTAATCACGATTTTGAAATTAATTTATTAATTAGATTAATAAATTTAAACTTTATTATTATTTTGAAATAATAGTACAAAGTTTAATTTTATATTAATTTAGAATTAATATAAGTTACAAATGTACATGGATTAGTTTTATTAATTTAGAATTAATAAATCTAATCACTATTTTGGACATTAATTTATTAATTAGATTAATAAATTTTAACTTTATTATTATTTTTGAAATAATAGTATAAAGTTTGATTTTATATTAATTTAGAATTAATATAATTTGCTTATGTTCATATATTAGAAAATTGATTTATTAATTAGATTAATAAATCTCATTTGATTATTATTTTAGAAATAATAATACTAAATGAATGTTTATATTAATTTGGAATTAATATAAAATTTATGCATCCACTTTTAATTAGAGAATTAAATTATTAATTAGATTAATGAATTTATTCGTTGAGCCATATTTTTGTTTTCGTGATAAGCATGCTATTTGATTTTATGCTTATTTTAACTATAGTAGTTAAAGACCGCTTTTATGTTTGGGTGGCGACGCCCAATTCTTGTAGTCCGTGTTACTATGTTTGGGTGGCGGCCCAATATATGTGGTCGCATTTCTATGCTGGTGGCGGCACCGATGAATTGTTTTGAATTTAATATTGGATATTAAATATACAATTAGTATCACATGTTTTATCCCCACTAAAATACAAGTCTAGTTTTTGAAACAAAACGCATCGTCCATCATAATTGTATGAGGATCCTAGCCTCTTTCGCCCAAGAGTTTTACACCAAAGTGTTTACTCCCAAATCGACAAGCAAAGCTCATTCATAGATGCATGGTTGGCATCGTGTGATGGGGTTGATTTGTTAATTATTTTGAAGCGACCAAAGCGATCAAAATAATTAATGGATGCATATTAATTGGATTAATAAACCAAGAATTGTAAATTTATTTGTTGTGATCGGTTTTGGAAACCGACCAAGTATTATTATTGTAGTCATCACCAAAGCGAGGCTATGATAATATAAGACTTGAATCGCTACAAATCAATGTTGCAATCGGCTTGAGGCCCACCGAGTGATATTATTTGATCATCGACCAAAGCGGTGTAATAATATTGACTTGGATCTTGGACTACTAAGATTTATATATTTGTTATAAATCCGTATTTTGCATTTGGGGTGCAATATATGTTAAAATTAGTGGGAGCTAATCAATCAATAAACCCTTGTTTGATTAGTGATACGATTGTGATCTGTGTTTACTTTGTTCTAATTTTGTTCTATTTCTTTATTTTCATTTCGATTCGATGTCTTCTATGTTGTTTAAATGTTTGGTGAAACAAATTGTTTGGTCGGGTCAAACTATACGGATTAGCTACGTTACTGCGTTTGGTATTAAGGACGGAAAAGATTGAGTATGTCTTGGACAAATCAATCGATCATCCCGATGAGCGTTCTCCGAGTATGCCTCGTTTGTGAGGTTGCTCATGAGAAGCACGTTGAGGATGCTATGTCGGCATGAGGCATTATGTTGACTTCTATGAGTTTGGAACTCCAAAGGCAACATGAATGTATGCTACCCATGAAATGATTCAAGACTTGAAGAGTTTGTTTGCCTCGAGGCACAAACCTGGAGTATGAGATACTCCGAGATCTCTCAAATGCACGCTTCATGAAAAGGGGCACTATAAGAGGCGCCTGAATTTAAGGCACAAGGTGAAATGGGTAATAGCTCGGTATATTTGTCGTTGAGATAAATATGTCATAAACAATTCACATTCTTGGGTATTAGATCTTGGTGTGGCTCACATTTGTAATAATGTGGAGGGCTTTGTGATAGCGGGAAGGTGAATCACGGGAGGTTGACCTACGCGTGGGAAATGGAGCAAGAGTTGTTGCCGAACGCGTGGGGACTTATAGATTGGATCTTCCTTCGGGTTATAGACTAGATTTACATAATTGTTATTTCGTTCCTGCTATTTCAAAGAATATTATTTTCATTCCAACGTTAGACATTGAAGGGTTTTCCTTCCATTTTGGAAATGGTAAATGCTCGTTTTCTCATAACGGAGTGTCTTATGGAAAAGCTTTTCTTACGAATGATTTATATATGCTTGAATGTGAGCGAGATATTCTCAATGTACAAAACAAACGACTTAAGCTAAGTAATCGAATAATGCTACTTATCTTTGGCATTGTAGACTTGGTTATATCAATGAGAAAAGGATAGCAAGATTGAGAAAATTGGATTATCTCACACCATTTGATTTTGAATCATATGGTACTTGTGAATCTTGTCTCAAAGGAAGATGACTAAGAAACCACTTTCGGGAAAGGGTTACGAGCAAAGAATTGCTAGAGTTGATCCACTCGGATGTGTGTGGACCGTTTTCAACTCAAGCAAAGGTGGATATTCGTACTTCATAACTTTCATCGATGATTTTTCAAGATATGGATATGTGTATCTAATGAAACACAAACCGAGGGCTCTTGATAAATTTAAAGAGTTTAAGTTAGAAGTTGAGAAACAACTTGGTAAAAGTATTAAGAGTCTTGATCGGATCGAGGAGGAATACTTAAGCCGAGAATTTCTTGATTACTTGAAATCACATGGAATCCGGTCGGATGGACACCTCAAGAACACCACAAATGAATGGTGTATCCGAGAAGAAATCGAACTTTATTAGATATGGTTCGATCCATGATGAGTTTCGCTAGTCTCCCTTTATTCCTTTGAGGTCATGCCTTACTAATGCCGTTTATATTACGAATAGGGTTCCATCTAAATCGATCGAAAACGCCATATGAACTATGGTGTGGTAAAATGGCAAGTCTTAAACATATGCGGACTGGGTTGTCTGCTTTTGTTAAAATATGCGGTCGATAAGTTGAAATCAAAAAGTGAGAAATGTTATTTTGTGGGATATCCAAAGGAAACAAAAGGATATGAATTCTACTCACCTGGAGATCACAAGGTGATCATTTCTAGGAATGTGACGTTTCTTGAAGACTCTTACGTTTCCAAGGAACAAGGTCACAACGAGGTAGATCTTGAAGCAATTCAAGAACCACAAAATGACACTGAGGACGAAGGATTGTTTAATGGTGTAAACAAGAATTCAGTGGGAGTATTTGATGATCTATTGGGAGGGGAAATGACTCTTAGAGGGCCACCACCATCTCAAGAAGACAATGAGACTCATCAAATACAAGATGACACAATAGTTGTGCCACCTCCACCTCAAGAAAATCATGATGAAATTCTTGAGAATATCCAAAATGTTGATCAGATCAACACGGAAGAACCTACTCACGTTCGAATGAGCGGCTGAACTCGCAAACAACCCAACTCAATAGGCCACAGAGGACTCGTCGTGCACCCGAAAGATTGAATCTAATGGTTGAGAACCAAGATGATGAAATCGAATCGGATGATGATGAACCTAAGACCTATAATGAAGCGGTGTCTGGCACCGATTCAAAGATGTGGCTTGAAGCCTTAATATCTGAAATGGACTCGATGTATTTCAATTTAGTCTGGGAACTAGTTGATGACTTACGGATGGGGTTTACCCATAGTCGCAAATGGATCTTCAAAAGAAGAGATGCAGATGGTAAGATAAAACCTACAAGGCTAGGTTGGTGGCAAATGGTTATAGTCAACGTGAAGGCATTGACTATGATGAGACCTTTTCACCAGTTGCAAAAATCAAGTCCATTAGGATATTACTTGCAATAGCTGCATACTACAATTTTGATATTTGGCAAATGGATGTCAAAACCGTTTCTCAATGGAGAACTAGAAGGTGATGTCTACATGACTCGACTGAAGGTTTTGTGTCCAAAGAGAGGCGAATGCGTTATGTAGGCTAAAGAAGTCCATTTATGGGCTTAAGCAAGCATCAAGGAGTTGGAACATTTGTTTTGTGAGCTATCAAATTATTTGACTTTGTCAGAAGCAAAGAGGATCCTTGCGTTTATAGTAAGCGCGAGAATGGAAACGTTGTCTACCTTGTAATATATGTCGATGACATTCTGATTATGGGTAGCGACCGATCCATGATGCAATCCGTGAAAGACTGGCTATCTAAATCCTTTATGATGAAGGATCTTGGTGAGGCCTCCTACATCCTTGGGATCAAGATCTATCGGGATAGACCTAATAGATTGTTGGGGCTGTCACAATCCACTTACATAGACAAATTGCTACGGCGTTTCTCAATGGAAAATTCTAAGAAAGGATTTCTTCCTATGGGACATGGCATCAAGTTGTCTAAGAAGGATTGTCCTTCTAATGACAAAGAAGTTGCTTGCATGAAAAGGATCCCATATGCTTCGGCTATAGGATCAATCATGTATGTCATGATATGCACTAGGCCAGATGTGGCCTATGCGCTTAACGACATGTGATTCAACAAAATCCGGTGAGGAACATTGGAAAGCTGCTAAGACTATTCTTAAGTACCTTAGAAGGACTAAAGAATACTTCTTAGTCTATGGTGGACAGACCGAGCTATCGGTGTTGGGTACAGCGATGCTAGCTTCAAGCAGACCATGACGACTATAAGTCTCGATCTGGATATGTTTTCATCCTCAATGGTGGAAGCGGTGAGTTGGAGCAGTTCAAACAGAAAACTACCGCCGACTCCACCACCGAAGCCCAAGTATATTCTTTGCATCCGAAGGCTGCTAAAGGCGGTTGCCTGTTGGAGTTTGTGAAAGAATTGGAGGTTGTTCCAAGTGCAAGCGGTCCGATACCATTGTTTCGTGACAATCTTCGTGCGGTCGGCGCAAGCAAAGGAACCAAGAGCCACAAACAGAAATAAACATGTTCCAAGGCGATATCATCTGATTAGAGAAATTATAGAAATGAGACATGTAAAATTAGAAAGAGTACCCACTGATGATAACTTAGCTGATCCTTTTACCAAGCCGTTGTGTATAGAAAAACACAACAAATATTTTGAAGGCTTGGGTGTTAGACATGTGGGAAATTGACTTTGATTCAGTGGGAGTTTATAGTTTGTATGTTTTAGAAACTCCTTGTTGAGACGTACTTTCTATTGATCACAATCGAAGATAATGTTTTATCTATGGGTTTTGTACATTTAATGGAATAATTATTTTGATGTTTGTCGTTATTCTCCTATTTGTTCCCTTGAATTATCATCGCCATTTTTTGCCGTGAGACATCAATGATATAGTATAATTCTAAAATAGCCTAACCAATGATCATCAAGAATGAGATATTGATGATATGTTATAGGTTAGCATGTGGTGCGCATCACATTCTTAGAGAATGTAGTGGTTCTCATAACTACGAGATATTTGATATCCGTGATGGACACATGAATACTTTGGAGAGTATTGGTATACCCAACTATTAAATCGTTTGTTTGATGTCTACGATTTCTTAGTGTGTGGAGTATGTAATAGTCCTTAGACTTGAGGTCATTATACATTTTTTTGTTGAGTGTTGTACTTTGACCAAGGCAACGCTATGCAGTGGCAAGACACGGCTTGGATTGGGTGCATCATGAGATAAATGAAAATGGTAGTTGAGCCAAGAATGGGATTCATTCCTCGATTAGATTTTCGAGTGAGCACTCATTTTCTCTATATTATTCGACCATAAAGTCATTGGCCAATGCAAGAGATATATTCAATTAAAGTAATTGAATATGATCATATGAGTCTTATAATAAAGATGAGAAAAATGGTTGAGCTATTGGGATAGACACATAGCAAAATCCTAGGCTCAATCGAGTGTGTCATGAATGAAAGGATATTACATAAACTTCATGTAAATGTTTGTTTACTGTTTTCCACGTAAACGTCCGTCATATATCGAGTTCGCTGCACAACGCAGTCCAAGAGTTTTGTGCAGACTTTGATTAGATCATCGTCGGTAATGGGGGCCTATTGGGTCACACTATCAAGTGTATTGTTAATCAGTTCAAGGATATATGCATGGTGCACAGTATGTTGTCTAATGCTAGTCCAAGTGGGAGATTGAAAGTTAATGGACTAGTAATTAGGATAATGGGCTTAATTAATTAAGTGTTGGACCATTAATTAATTAAGACCCAAAGCCCATACAAGAGGTAGTGGGTGGTTATCTTGTATAAGTGAGTTAATCTTTGAGATTAACGTCAGAAGAACTTTTACAGAGAACAGAAACACAGAAAACTACTGCAGACTCAATTGGAGATTCTTGGCGTCTCTCGTTGATTCTGATATCGAGGAATTGTTCCTGCGCCTGATTAAAGACACGTGGATACCATAGTTGTGGAAACGCTCTCGAAGGATTTTTTGGGAGCTTTACTACTACCTGGAAGCGTTATAAACACGTAAGTCTTCGATCTCGTGTTCTAGGGCTCATCGCATGCTTTAATTATAGATCTAAGATCTGTTCTTGATTGTATTATTCCGCTGCGCATTAGATGTTGTCAAGAACGAATCCTAACACATAACATATTTGGCCGTGTTATCCTTGGCTATCCACATTTTCCTATCATGGCTTTTAACGGTGAAGTTTCATTATGGTGTGCCTGGTGCTATGGTGTCCACTATCTTGGCCTACTGGATTCCAAATATCGGCCAACTGATTTTTGTCACTTCGGGAGGATGCCCTGAGACGTGGAATGGCTTTTCCACCTTAGCCTTCAAAGATCTTTGGCCGGTGATCAAATTTTCCATGTCATCCGGTGCCATGCTCTGGTAAGACTTACGACTTGATTGAAGAGATGAAGTTTTGGTTCCTCATATATCGCATTGTATTAGCCACTTACGATTGATTTGGAAGATTAAAGCATTAGATACCAGCTGAAAACAGGTGTATGTTAAAAACCCTTTGCGTAAGCACTAGTAAACCATTATGTACAAGGAAACTGAGGATTTTCGTGGAGGTTTATTTGTTCTTTATGCAGTTCTTAATCTGCATCTTTGACTTCATTGTTTTGTCTGGTGACAGTCTCGAGCTATGGTACAGTGCCATACTGATCCTTTTGACGGGAAATTTGAAGAATGCTAGGGTCGCAGTTGATGCTCTTTCGATCTGGTATTATTCAGTGTGGGCTCTTGTTGATCTTATCAACTTCAGCTATATCATATAAATATTGCTTCATTCAATTTCTTGCAGTCTTAACATCAATGGTTGGGAAATGATGATATCTCTCGGTTTCTTGGCTGCAGCGAGGTGTGCAACTTTTCCTTTAACCTATTGGTACCCCGACTTGTAGTAGGCCACAGAAACTCGTTTACTGGATCATCTTCCTACTCTCTGTCACAGTGTACGTGTCTCAAACGAGCTTGGAAAGGGAGACCCCAAAGCTGCAAAGTTCTCTATCGTGAATATAGTCGTAACTTCATTGGCCATAGGACTTGTGCTGTTCGTGTTTTTCCTATTCTTTCGCGGACGTCTATCTTATATATTTACAGAGGAAAATGATGTAGCTGCTGAAGTCGCTCACCTGTCACCTCTGCTGGCATTCTCCATTCTCATGAATAGCGTTCAACCCGTTCTTTCTGGTGAGGCCTATTAACTTCTTCACTGACATCTCACTCAATAAGTTGCGTTATGATGTAAAGTATCGTCTGAATTCAGGTGTGGCGGTTGGGGCTGGATGGCAGAGCATCGTGGTGTACGTTAATCTGGGATGCTATTACCTGATAGGAATTCCTATTGGGGTCGTGCTAGGTTATGTCATCAAGCTAGAAGTCGAGGTGAGTTTCCAATTAATCGTGTCTTGCTCCATATACTACTATAATGTGTCTAGTTAATCTAATGAAATTTTGTATGCATAGGGGGTGTGGACTGGAATGCTTCTGGGCACGTTGTTTCAAACTATATTACTAATTATCATAACTCAGAGAACAGATTGGGATAAACAGGTAGTACTACTATGATCACTATTACTAACACCTCCTATTTACTCCCCGTTTCCTTCACGTTCGAACAATTTAACCTCTTTGGCTACTCTTCAGGTCTCCGTTGCACGAAAGAGGCTCAACCGGTGGTTAGTGGACGATCAACCCAATGATAGGTCACCGGTTTCTGCGTGATCCCGGTCATGTATCTCATTTTCCCCTAGTCTCACTTATTTAAGTTTTGTTACTTCAACTGTCACTTTATTCCCTATTTTTGACAATTTTTGTCCTTTTATTGCTTGAAGGAGAAATAGCTGGTTCTTGCTGAGGCTCTATCCATATGTATCATCTTATTTAGTGGCAGTAAAGTATTTTGGAATTCGGCCCCACAACTAAGACTAGTACTGATGGGTTCTAGGAATTGGGAGACGTGGATGATCGTGTGTGTAAAATAACATCATCGATCACAATTTTGTTTAACTGCATTTATTGGAATTTCAGTCGCATAACAAAAAACAGTGACGATGGGTTTCTGGAATTGGGGCACAACATGTTTATGGTGGATGATCGTGCACGCGTGGGTGTAAAATAACATCATCATTTCGATCTCGTCTAACTACATTTATGGGTGACATTGTTGTCATCGTCACTGTTCCCATCATGGCTGACTAAGAGGGTGTTTGGCTAAGCTTATTTTAGAAAGTTTATAAATTCAAACAACTTATAAGTTGTTTTAAGAACTTATAAGAAATGGTATATTAAGAGCTTATAAGATGCTAAAGTATTTGGATAACAAGGGTAAACATGAAAATAAGAAAATATATCAAGGTTATTTTATAGTTTTGTTGTAGCTTATAAGATCATTAAAAATAAGTTGGGTTTTGGATTTTCATGTGTTATAAAATAAAATCATTAAATGAACAATTAATTAATATAATGAGATATTGATTTGGAAAACTAAAAATAATAACATGATTTATTAAATATTTTTAATAGAGCTTATAGCTCTTAATCTTAAAGCTCTTAGAGCTTATTTTGAATACTTATAAGCTCTCTAACAACTTAATTTGCCAAACACCCTAATATGTATTTGAAAATAGGGGTATGCAGAATCGAAGTCGAACCGAATAATCAAATTGAATCTATGTAATTTGATTGGTTCATTGATAGTCTATTTGGTTTTACATATTTTTCTTTTGCTAGTTGTGAAAATTTCAGGATTGTATTCAATTATGATCAAATTTTTCAAAATCAAGTTTCTTGAGGTTCGATTTGATCGAACACGGCTTGGTCTTTCAAAACTTCGGTTCAAACTGAACCAACTGAAGTTTTAATATTTATTTTTATATCTATTAAATAATTAATTTGTAGAACCTAGACAACTAAAAAACAAATACTTTTAAAAATAAACAATTTCGTCAAATTTAACGAGTTTTTTAAAAATACATAATTTCTGTTAACCGAAAACTCGAACAGAAACTGAAGTTTGAATTACGAATCGATTCGGTTTAGTTTTGTCAAAAATTTTGATCGGTCGATTTGCATTTCCGAAAACTTCAATTTATTCGATTTTAGATGTCCGGTTCGATCGAATGTTCACCCATAATTAAATACCAGAAATCGTAAAGTTTATGACTTATAAATCCCACTGTCCAACTTTATTTAATGTTGTTAGGTACAAAATGTAGAGGGATTACCACGTGGTCTGTAGGCCTTAAATTCCGAAAAGATAATCTAATTTTTTTCAATTAATACAAAAAATTTAAAGGTCATTCACGATATAAATTTGAATCTATTTTTAACCTCAGTCATTAACTACTTTATCACTCAGTCAATTCACGTCAACAAAAGTTGTATTAGGTGAAAAATATGCCAAACTTTTATTATAATCCAAAATTTATTTATTTATTTATTTATTTTTTTGATAATTTAATACAGAAATTTTAAAGGCTGTGTCACGGTGGACTCGAATACGAGATCTTTGGCCTCGGACATTAATCACTCTACCACTAGGCCAATACACACACATAATCCAAAATTTATATTGTTCCATATTGTGCTTCATGTAATACTAGCACAGTTTTAAACAACAATTACCTGTCTTGAATCTTAAAATGACTCATTTTGTTTTGGAAAATGTTCTTTTTTCTTCACTTTGACTGCTTATATATTTATAAAAACAAAGAAAGTAAAATAGATAGTGCTTGACCTTTGAAAGGTTTGGAAACTCGTATAAAGAAGTTGTATATACAAAGTTGTGAACGAAGTTCATATAATTTTGAATCAGATCGACACCAGAATAAATGAAGTACGATTATTACTTTAAATTTAAATTTTAAAAACTATGAGGGTGTTTGGTTGAGCTTATATCCCATTATGTGGTTTAAAACAACTTATAAATAAGTTCAGCCAAATTGTCAACCTTAATAATTAATTTTCAACTAAAAGTTTGAAGTTAAATGCTAATGAATAATTACATACCCTAATTGGGTATAATCAATTCGAACTAGCAATTACAAATCTGAAAAAAAAAGCCTAGAAGAAAGAAAATATATTTAAAAAACAGAGGTCTTTTGTATTTCTGACAGTCAAACAGAAATACAAGAAATTAAAATTTAAGAAGAAAATGAATGAAAATTTTTTTATAACAACAAATAACCTATTCTTAGACTACTTTTGGTGCAATAATATTCTACACTGGTATAGTGTGCGAATACGTACCGATGAATTCTACCTATTGGGTCCATTCAAGTTTCAAATAAATATCTATTGATATATTTCGTTTCACATTACAATCATCCTGGTCATCTAAGGCGTGGCATTACAAAAAAATTGAATATCTAATTTTCTAAATTTTTTATTTTGTGTCTTCGTATTTAAATTTTATTTATAATGACTATCACCAATGAGTGCAAACTTAATTATAAATATGAATGCATTAAAAGTATAGTCTAAACAAAACTAGGAATGTTGGTGACAGATCTAAAGGGATATCTTCGGATTTGGCGTATGCAGATCACAAGACGACAAAGCAATCAATATCGGTGAATCCACATGGTGGCTTTCTATTCGATGGCAGATATATCTACTAACATAATTCAATTAGTAGAAATTCCTCAAATATATGCCACTTGTGACGTCCTGCCCCTAGGCGGCGCTATGTTTTGCAAAATATAAACATGACTAGGGATGACGCATGTGAATCATGACTGTGACAGTTAAGATCGACGTTCTAAGGAACATACCTTACTTAACTTAACATATAGTATGAAGACTATATGTTACATGGCAGAAACAATGACAAATATCATATTGGCTAAGATATGATAAAAATAGCAAAATAATTCAAAGTGTTTAGGAAATCACAGTTACATGCCAAAATGAAGGAGAATAAACCAAAATTCAAGGCCACGAGTGGTCAAAGCAAGTCTTATAAAAGTTCATGTTCCTCAAAAGGTATGGTCAATCTTGTCCCACAAGAAATGAAATGTATAGACTAGGACAAGAAGTAGAAACCAAACAGCCGCCATCCACATCCACTGGGATACCGCGCCGCCATCCTCCTCCAGTACATCGCTCATCCTGAAAAGATAAAGAAATCATTTTACTTGAAACAATGATTTGCATGTATCATCGACATAATTCAAAGAGGTTTTAAGAATTAAATCATTTGCTTACTAAATGTGTTAAAACATAAATTTTGAGCTGAAGCTCCTTTACTTGAGTATTTTTCTAGTATTTGCTGCTACCGCTTGATCAAGAGATTTTACCCTTCATGATTATGTGTTGCTGCCATGAGGAGTCCAGCCGAAATACACCCATGAAAGACTTTTGTATGTGCACAGCTTTATCCTTTGGCCTAAGGTATAAGGCTCCATGGTTCCTGTCATTTGGATCTAATTGTGATCCTATGTACTTTGGCAACAAACAAACAAAACATTTTATACTTGTAATCACATTTATGTTACCTCAACCGTTGGGCTTAAAACCAGTTGTACTTTGTAAATATTAACCCACATTAACTCGGTGAATTGAGAGATCTCGACTAGGGATTGTTTCGTCATATCATGCAACTCATTCCTAGGTCTATCTATTCACAACGCTTAGCATATAAAATCATCATTTCATGGGTTCAAACCCGTATTTTAAAACATGTTCTCATACTTGCTATCTTTTCAAGGACAAATACTCATTCCTTTTCATCATAGCATGCAATGCAATGCTCTCCATGAATTTAAAACTATGTTTTAAAACATAGTTTTTGCCAAAACCAGCGTCACTTTTCAAAACATGAATGCACCATGGTAGTGTACCATGTTGTGTTGATTTACCGCTCATATAAATCATGCTCATGACATAGCGCACATATGTAAATCATATATTCATGCTTAAGACATATTCAAGTAGGCACTTAAGTTATTATTTATAATAACTTACTTGACACATTATAAAATCGAGCACTTGATCACAAAATTTTCATATCAGCTCCACATACTCATACTTAGGTAATAATATGCTCAACATTCTTCATTAGTCATATATGACTCATAAAATAGGTTTTCTCACGTTTTTCCAACACTTAGTGAGTTTGACTTAAGGTAGAAAGTTTTCAGATTTGGAAAATTGCATATTGAACTTTAAAAATTCATAGTAAATTATGTACTTGTCACAAAAATATGAGAGGGATTATTTTAGAAAGCTACTGAAGTTATCTTTATGACATACAAACTTGGGTTCCGGAGCCATTTTGGATCTATGCCAAAAGTCCAATTTAAACCCAACTATTCCAGAACATTTTCGTAAAATCACTGGGCGTTTACTCTTTTTGTAAAAAATTCCACAACCAAACTACTAGGCCACAATTTATGAGAAATGTACCAAATCACAATTTTCGTTTATATCACTAACCATTTTGTCTATAGTAAATTTTGAGATGTTAAGTCAGATCTAATTTGTCTTTAATTTGAAATCTTGGTAAAAACACTAAAGTCATTAAGTTTGTGTATTTTGTGATAATTTTTAAAGTTCGTGGAAAAAAACCAAATTTTACCCAAAATTGGTGTATTTATGCGTCAATAACCCCTAAATATATGATCTCTTTGATTCGGATAATTAACGATTATTACGATACGAGATTGGTATAAGAATAAATATTAAAATTACTCTTTAATCGAGTTTGAGATGTATAAATATGTATACATTCTAAACAAATTTCATAGAATTTATAAATTTAAAATTTTTACTCTGAATTTAATTTATATTTTAACAATGTCACATTTAAATCGTATTTGGGATGAACTTACTATATATAGACAAGTCCACTAGGCCGAAAATCGTTTTATATCTAAATGTATGATATCTTTTATTCAGATAATTTTCGGGTACTACTTTATGAGACGAGATTGGTAAGGGAACGAGTAGTACCGATTATTATAAGAATTTATATTTGTAATTTATAATTTAAAACGGGGTTTAGGTAATTAGAGACAAGTATGGGAACAAGTGGTAACAATTATTGTAAGAATTTTTATTTATAATAGGTAATTATGAGTATCACTATACGGGTTTGAGATGAGAATTTGTAATAAAGTCACTTTAATCAAATTTGAGACGACATGTATATACATTTAGACAAGTTCCAAGTGACTGAAAATATTTTTATATTTTATATATGACCTTTTATTTTCATGTAATTAACATGTATTACTATACATGATTGATAAATTAAGGAATAAGTTATACTAATTGTTGTAACAATTTATATTTATAAATTTAAATTGGATTGAGTGATTGTGGTGAGTATCACTATAAGAATGAATAAAATTATTTTTTAATCGAGTTTGGGATGAGTACATGTGTATACATTATAGATGAGTTCATATGATTGAAAATATTTATATATATGAAGATATATCCTCTTTAATTTGGATAATTAGCGGCTGGTATTAAAAGTGGCAAAAGATGGGACCGGATCGGTCTGACCTAGCCCATCGGGTTTTTTTACAAAAATCAGGCCGGATCAAAAATAATGAAATCCAATCAGACCTGGAATCAATTTTATAGTATAAAATTTCGTGGGCAAGTCGGGCCAACCTAAGACCACTGGGCTTTTGTGACGCCTTTAGGAAAGCACTGTCCAGTCCAAAATTCAATTGGAACTAAAATGTCCAGGTTCAAAACCATCCAAACTGGACCATGTCGGGCTTGTTTTGTCGCTCTAGCTATTACAATACGAGACTGGTACGAGAAGAGTAGTAAAATTATTCTTCGATCGAGTTTGGGACATACACATATATACTTGCTAAACAGATTCCATAGATTTTATAATTTTGAAATTTATACTTTGAATATTTAATTTATATTGTTATAGCCATTTTAAATCAAATTTGGGACGATATATACATTATAGACAAGTCTGTTGATCGAAAATATTTCTATATTTAAATATATGACCTCTTTGTAATCTCCTGACCTTCCAATAAAATTCACCCAAAAAAATTTTGAACTTAGAATTATTAGTCGTAAGTCGATCCTCCCGAAGAAAGAAAATAAAATTCTTTTAAATCTAACAAAAGTTAAAAAAAACTTTATGTAATTATGGATTTATTTGATTTTCTATGCATTGCGTATTAAAATAAATATTAATATATTATTTTATGATTTAACTTTATATACTAATATAAAATTTGCATAAGAATTTACATAATGGGTCTAAATTTATTTAAATCACGGGTAAAGTTAGCTTGGACTTTACAATTTATTTCCAATATTTTAAATAGGAATTTTCGACAAATTTTCGACTTTTAGGTTTGATCCAATTGTGATTCTTTATTTTTCTTCCAATTATTTCCAAACACTGCATTGTTGTATTTTATTATTGATAAATCTAAATATATAAATCTATTTAAATAAGATAAAAAGTCACCTTGTAACAATATCGAGACGTCGAATGAGGGGAAAAGTCGAATGTTCCTTGCTCCATCAAGAATTACTTGATTGTCGGTAAGCTTCAAAATAAAACCGGAGGGAGTCTTTGGGTAGACACTTCGACGTTTAAGTTAGTGATGTGATATGCTTAAGGCTTATTGTAACTCAACATTGTGTACTTTACCCCTGGATGATGGATATTTTATAGATGTAAATATGACATAAGATAAATATGATTTGTTATCGAATAGGAATAAGATATGCATAAATCATCCTAGATTTGAAGCACATTTGATGAGCATTCCACATAATTCGGATGGATAGACATGAGGAGAGTCTACTCTTATTATAGAACAAGAGTCCTCATGTCTAGTAATTATAACTAATGACATCACACATATATCATCATAGACAACTGTGCCAAAGTAGTTTTGGCGAGACATAGTTCTGTGGCACAGACCTGCTTATGTGACTTGACATCTTCATATCGTGATTCAATGGTACACCGCAACATTCTACATATATATTTGGTTCAGACTGGATAAAATCTGCACATTTGATACTATTCACCATCAATTCTACACTCTTTTTTTATGATGATTTTGCATTTGCTTGAGAATAATCATTCACCATTCGTCTTTAAAATTTGTTCATAGTTTTCCTTTTTGGTAAATCTCCCAAATTTGTTTCTTTCCATCTATAGAAACTACCGCACAAAATATTCTCTACTTATTATTCTCAACAACACTCTTTATTTACATAATTTACTACCCATGACCCACCACTATTCCTATTTATCACCATCAACACCATCACTTATTAACACATTTTACCACACTTGGTTCACTACTAATTAATTTAAACACTACAACTATTATATGACCATTATTCCACTTACAAAACACTCAAAGATTCTTATTAAAACTCGCACTGAAAACTCTCAATAATATATTTTGGGAACGGAGGGAGTATTAATTTTTTTCTTTTCTGTTTAGTATTTCAAAACAACACTTTTTTTAGTTGATAAAATGTATTCATAAAGGTACCTTCAATGGTAAGTTTTTTCATTCTTAAACAGTTTAGAATCAATTTTTTTAGAATTAGAATGAAGATGATGTAGCAAAAGTTGAGAGCCAACTCCTTCAATTATAGATTTTTTCTTTTAAAAAGTTAGAGAAATCAACTTTTTATCATAATAGATATGTATACTTTGTATTTTCTACAAAGCCAACTTTTGAAGATAAAAGTTGAGTTTTTACTTTTTTTCGGATCCTGCAACAATTTTTCTTATTTTTTATCCTTTTTTTGGGTCTCACAATTGTCTTATAGTTATAATTGGATCTATGTAAAATTTGATGTAATAGGTATATGATTCGAGAAAATATAAAAAAATAGATAAACTTTTAAAAATAATATGATATTAAAAAAATTGGAAGCCAATTTTACCATTGGAGATACCCTAATGCTTTCTCATCTAATTTTAGTTTGATCTTGTATGTATTCTCATTATTACTATGTTCTTTATGATAAAAGAAAAGGAAAATGCTAAACGTACATAATATGTATGTACATAATTAGACATTTTTGTCATTTTACACATTTTTAGGAATTAAGAGATTAGTTATATTTTAATTGAATTTGTAATTTACTTAATTATCCATAATGATAATTAAGGAAAGGATTTCCAAATCTTTCATCCTTTCACCCTATTGATAAAAGGAATTAACGAATTTTAGGAATAATTTGTCCATTACCTTCTTAAACTACAGAATCCAAAAATTACATATCATATTCAATGTAACCCAGATTTGTATGATTGTCCGATTATCATATTCAATGTAACCCATCACATTCTTTCAATAATTTGTCTGATTGTCATGTATGAAGATAAATGTCGTGTATCATGTTTGAAACAACTGAGATTTATCCATCACCTTCTCTAGTAGCTAGTGATAATAGGTAGTGCTACTTCTCTGGCCTTTCAAAATTTCTGCTTGATAAATGTTAATAACCATCTTTAAAACCTTAACTTTGTATCAGTATATGTAATGTTGCAAACCGAACTTACTGGAGGAATCAAAATATACTATTAGTTAATGTAAGCAATATAAAATTATATTACAGTGTTATTATTTAGTATATGTTTTGCATGTTGATCAGAGTCAAAATTGATTTTTTCGATTTTTTGTCTCTTAGACCATCCATGTTCCTAGAAAATATCGATTTTCTGTTGATAAAAGGAATTAACGATTTTTAGGAATAATTTTTTTCCAAAATTATTTGAGTAAAAAAGGAAAAGAAATAGAACATAATCTCATAATATAATTGTTCCAAAATAGATTAGGAATAATTTAGTAATTATTTTGTTACCATAAAAAATAAGGGCATTATAATCGACGTTTAGCACTACCCAAAAAAAATTTGAAGAAACTAGTACCTAAATAATAGTATACGAAAGATGCAATCTAATAATAATAATAATAATAATAATAATAATAATAATAATACATATGATATATGATATGGCCAACCACTGTGCCCACGCCCAAACGAAAGTTGGGCCCGACATCATGACCGGCCCACGCGGTTAAGCCAAAGCGAGCCCTAATAGCGCCACTACCCAATGGAGGACACGCCAGGAAGAGCCCACCAAACGCCAGAGGAAGAGTCCCGCCAATGGAGAGATTGGGCACGCCGGCTTGTAACATCTAAGAGGCATAACTCACACTCATTGAATCTCGTTAAGAGCAATCCTTATCGAAACTAGTACCTAAATAATACAAGTGGAGGGTGCACCGACACTGAAAGATGCAATCTAATAATAATAATAATAATAAATTAGGTACTTTTTTGTAGGTTGGTGGTGGCTTCTCTATAATTAATGATAGTAATAACAATAATAATTCAAGTGAGATTTACCATTTTATGTGATTTGCAGGTTGCGAATTTATGTGGATTATAATGAATGAAAAATAATTATAAAACTGAAATAAAATTCATTAGTTGTTTAGTCTTTTGGGCTAACTCTCGACTCTTGAGTAATAATAGTTAGACATGTATAATAATTCTTCCATAAATACTATGTAGATATCTTCGGCCTTATTGGCTGTCATTTATTGACTGAAGTATGCTTTTCATTCTATTTCCGTTTGAATTCCATGCTACAACTATACCTACCCATCCTTTTTCTTTTCGCTTTTTATTTCAGGAAATATTTCCTGTGTGAGGTAGGCCCCAACTTGCAACAAACGTGGGTAGTTGGATCACTTGCATTTAATTTAGTGCCCTTTTCATTTAGTTGGGTCACGTGGCGTTTAGATATCCTACAAATGCCACCCAACCCGTTCATTACCTCGTTCCGCATCACAACCATGAAAAATGGGTATGGATACATCACGTGTGACATTAATTTCAGTAAGACATCCACAAATTTTGTTGGAAAAAAACTTATTATAACCTACCTAATAAATTTCATACTCATTTTACCCCACCATTAAGTTACATACATTTTTTAACTAATTATATAAAATTAATCCTATCAATTACATAAACTTACACGCCTAAAGTCTTATACATTTAGTTTTTATTTTTCCAATTTCCAATATAATTTTTGAATGAAAATATTAAGTTTTCTCCTTCTTTTCAAATATTTATATTATACATCTCTCTCACATCTTTATCATAGAATACTCATATCTCTCTACGGGACTAACCTCTCTTCCCTCTCCCTACCCATTTTCCCGACGGCCAACCCAACCCCAACTATTTTTCGACGGAAACCCCCCCACCTATTTTCCGCTAGCCAACCCCTCCCTCCCCCCACTTATTTTCCGTCGGCCAACCTCCCCTCACCCATTTTCCACCGGGCCAAACCACCCCCACCTATTTTCCGACGGAAAACCTCCCCTCACCTATTTGAGCACAACGACTTTTCCACCTATTTGAGCACAACGACGACTGACCTCACGAGCTGCAACTTTAACGGTGGCTAACTTGTTTTTTTAAAAGCCGTCGTCATTTTATATTAGAATGTATATATTAATTTTTTCAAATCATATTAAATTAAATTATTAATATTTTTGCGTTATTTGATCACAAATTAAATTACTAAAACATAATTAAACTGATATCATCACAAAATAATTGCTAAACAAATAAGGTTTCCTTTTCCTAATCTCAATCACAAATTAAAATCTAAATAATTAATAAATTCAAAATTATAAAAAAATAGGTTATCAATTTAAAATAGTAATTAAAATACCAAAAATTATTAAATATTTATATTTAGATAAATTAACATATTTGGAATACAATAAAATTATTAGCCGCCATTGGATATCATGATTGAGGTTAGCCGCCGATTGCACCCACCGGTGGCTAACCTCAATCATGATATCCAACGGCGGGTCATAATTTTAATGTATTCCAAATTTGTTCATTTATCTAAATATAAATATTTAATAATTTTGGGTATTTTAATTAGTATTTTAAATTGATGTTTACGTAGGATAATTTATAATTTATAAATAAATAAATGAAGTGAAATGGTAATCCCTTTGAATTAAAAAATTGTAAACTGGTCAAACATAAATAAATGAATAGTTATGCTGTAAACTGACACAACAACTTTCTTGCCCTCAATTTTCCTTTTCGCATGTTATGAGTTAGTCTGACAATTAAATAGGTAAGTTTGACAGTAGTTACATTGAGTGTAATTTAAATATTAATGGTTAATTTAGGACATTAACACATTTTGTTTTTGAATAATAGATAATTTTATCTGTATACATAAATCATAATAACTGGACTTAAAAAGGAAATTATTTTGGCACAGTATATCCTTGAGATGGAAAAGTCATCAACTTTATAAATATATTATAAGCAAGTCATTTTGGATAACGTATCTAATATAGATAGCTATACATATTGATGCGGCGCAAGTTGCGGATATTTTATGAAACACGCGGATCATCCGAAGAAGTGCCGTAATTCTGGGAAGTTTCAGATTTCGAGGAAAACCTAGTGTTTTTCGGGTGTAATCGACGTTCCGAACTGATGGCGGATTTCGGGCAAATTCCATCGTTTAGAGGGTCAAATTCGCAGTTTAGTATTTTTTGGGGTTATTTTGCAATTTCGGATTTTTGTTTGGGCCTTTTTGGCATTTCTTGTATTTTCGGATAATAGGGTTAGTATTTAATCTCCGTTTGTTTCATTTCGTTGGCAGCTTTTGACATTTTTATGAAATCGAGATTTATATGTTATCGTCAGTTCTCGGTATTTCTTTGAATCAACGAGTTTTGATCTTGTTCTTTCTATTCCACGCACGCACGCTGCATCACATATGCATATGTTTTCTAATTCCAAGTTGGTTTATATTATACACCATATTCTAAAATATTTTGATTTACCTATATATATGATAACAACAAATTGTGTAATGGTTGTTTACAAACATTATAAATAAAAATGTAATTGATTCGGTGAGAATCTAAAGGAGTGGGCCGAGTGGCAACAATTTTTCATAAGAAAAAAAGAGTAATTTTCCTCGCAAATCCCCACGGTGGCCTGTATTTACATCACTTATAGCTATAGTGATCACACAAACATTTACTTCCTTCTTATAAATGTTACAATCATCAAATTACACATATATAAAAAAAGTTATTTTTGTAATCTTATTAATTAAGATAGTAAAGAAAGACACGCAATTCATTCTCAATTTTTAAAAGTATTAAATAAGAACAATATCATAATTTTACTCTCAAATTACGAACTAAATCATTTATTATTTTCTTTTAGAAAAAAAAGTAAAAATACGACACTGAAAAAACAAAGGGCCAATATGTTATGAAGCAAAAACTGGTAATGTACAAGATGTTATGCCTCTTTTTGATCGGTTCTTTAGTTCCTTTTGTTGGGAAAATCAATTCCCATTCAAACTTGGTAGAAGCAAGAAATAAAGAAAAATACGACACAATCAACAACACAAGAATTTAACGTGAAACTCCAACCGGAGAAAACCACGCCCACGAGGAAATCCACTATATGATAAATTTCTACAATCACACAAGATTTCACTCTCTCCCGCCACCAACCCCTACACTCTTACAAGCCTTTGAATAACTCTCACCTTACTCACAAACCGAGACAAGGAAATTTAGTCAAACACAAGACTAAAACTTGTAACAAAGACCAGGAGCTCCTTATATAGCCTAAGGAACTCCACCTACTTTGATACAAAATCAATGTGGGACAAAACCCCCACATTAACACTTTCATTTTTAACAAAATTTCCAACAATCTCCACCTTGTTAAAAAATGAAAGAAAACCTCCATTGTCTTCACCGACAATCATTGTCTTTACCGACAATCATGATTCTTAAACCCAAAGAATCATCATTCTCAAAAGAGAATAAACCTACTCCACCATAAGAGTAGAACACTTAGAATAAACCATTCTAAGAATTTCCTTCGCACATGTCGAAAAACCTTGCTGAAATTATGGTGCAACTTCTAGCTCGACCTCCTAGAAGTTCCTCACCATCGACATCCTTTCACCACACACCTTGCATCCATGTCGCCGATGCACATGTGGTCCGACTAACATCATCACCCCGATGTCGGCCCAAGCCAGAGCCATTTGCCGTAATAGCTCCCCTCGAACAGCGCCACTGACAGCTTCGCCAACCTCCTTTCTGAGCCTTGTGTACACCGGATTGTATCAACCATTCTTCCATCCAATTTCTCCACGCCAAACTTCCTGGACTTGAAGTTGCCTCGACGAACCGCTTCTCCACCAAATGAATAACCGTCTCACACGAGACACCCCGGATCTTTCTCAAGAAATCCTTTCGATGTGGAAGATCGATAACATCGCAACCACGAGCATACTTGGAATATCAAGAGACCTTAACCGAGCTCGATACCACTTATTGGGAAAAATCAATTCCCATTCAAACTTGGTAGAAGCGAAATAAAGAAAATACGCACACAATCAACAACACAAGAATATGTTATGAAGCAAAACTGGTAATGTACAAGATGTTATGCCTCTTTTGATCGGTTCTTTTAGTTCGTACTATTATGCTAACGAAGCAGTACATGCATTGGCGCAATTTACAGTCCAACGGTTTGGATTGGACGAAATTGATTTTTCAATAGTAAACTCGAACTCTAAACCCTAAGCCGTATATTCCTAAGCCTAAATCTTGAACCATATAAATAAGCTATTAAATTCCCATACTTTTTCTAGATTTGCACGTATGAGAGAGAAAGGACGAGGGGCAGAAATGTCAGATGCGGTGCATTTTAATGGACGAATCTATACCTAACACATGAATGAAACATCTTAAAGATTCTCAAAGGGGGTTGGTGGGCGTGTGTACCATGACTTGGGGAAACCTGGATGCACTAAATTTCGAAAATTTAAACAAAGTCATATTATATAATAAATATCTACAGTTATTTTTGATAAATTGGTATGTATTTCTCCAGGGTATTCTGCAGAATATTTATTATTTGAAGACACAAACATTTAATATCTTCATCTCACATTTATCTATCTTGAGTGGTGCAAAAGTGTAAGCCACTTATCCTACCAGATTTATATAGACAGCATTAACTGGGAAGTGTTGGCTCTACATGTACATTTGTAGAGGAAATGATGATGGCAACTACGGTGCATTAGAAAAAGTAATTAAACATATCGTTAAGTAGTCAACTAGATATGTCGTTATGATAGGATGAGTAAGTTTGTAATTAAATATTACAAATTAAATCTCATATTATTATAGATCGAGTCCGTAAACACCCGTCTCAAAAAGACATTCTGCCCTCTTCAATCTTGAATAATATCTCTCTGCAAATAGTATTGTAGAAGAAGAGATCAGGACATGAGAGGGGATCTAATTACAGTTTTAGTTCCATTACCCTTTTATAGTGTTGAAAGAATTACTTTTCACATTATTATTGCAGTTCCACATCTTTATTCTGCTGGAAGACAAAATTTGTTATAAAGAGCAAGAACAATTTTAGATGAACACGTGAACATCGTTTAATCAAATTAAAAGACCAGTCTTTTGATTCCTCTTCTAATCCTTTTCTTTTTTTGGCACAAAGACTCCACCTTTGATGTTATTAAGGTGAAAAAGTTAAAGAAAAATGAGCCTCTCCGTGACAGTCGACGCCGATTAAAAAAATAAAATAAAAATCAAATAAACAGAGCAGCTAAACGCAAAGCAAGGCACTCTTACTTACTCCTGCTTGGACAGTAAATTTCATCCTTTTTTAATAGCTTTTTTTGGAATAGTAAATTGTGAGATTGCAGACTTTTGGACTAGTGGACCAGTCGTTGCACCTAATCGTTTAGTGCGAGTGCATTTGTATCGCATTCTTCCTCAAGAATTAGAACTGAAAAGTCTTCAATGATTGGGAATCAGTAAGTCTAATCCCCTCTTCCCTCAAACAGATTGGTGCTCCACTGAGATTTCAGACGTGTGAATTTATGAGCATAAGGTGCCCCCTCCTTCTCTCGCTCTCTTTCTAGATATTTTGATATGTTTATATATGTGGGCCGTGTTCTTTCTCATATATCCTGTTTGCTGATTTCTCTCACCGCTTCAAGAAAATCTTGAAGCATATTTGTCTTAATCTGTGGGTTACTCCTCGAAGATGTTGGAGTAAACCAAATTCATTGAATAAAGTGTCTGTTCAAGTTCTATTTCTAGTTCAAGAGTCATCTTGTTTTAAGTATTGTTATCAATGTTCTTAAATTTTTCATATCATCCAAGTAGTATAAATATGTGAACTTGGATTGATAAATATGTAAGATCAAAACATCTACATCATCGAGCAATACAAATCCCCTTTTCTCAAAGCCTTCAAGTACTTGTCCAACAATTTCTACAGAAGACTGTTTTTATTCCCATCTATGCTTATTTGTTGCTGCTAGCTAGTAGTTTGCAGGTTTTTGTATTTCAATCTTCCCCAACACTAGTCTTCCTTATTGTTTTCGAGTTTTATTATGTTAGCCTCATATTACATGTTTCTGGAAAAGTCAAACTCCCAATTTTCATGTGTGAGAGAAGAACCTTAAGCTCTTTGACTATTCCAAAAAGGGTATCTTTATATGGATGTGTGATTTCTGGATTCGTGGTTGGAGAGTGAAAAAAAAGGGAATCTTGATATCGATGTTTGTTTTAGAATACATGGTTGGAATAACTTCAATGTTTAAAGAATAGTGGGATTCAACTTGTTTTATTTTGTACCACCAATTGAATAATTTTTTGAGGATTTAATTGATGTGACAGAGCCATGGACGGCGGCGTGCAAGAGAGGCTGCTGAGTTCAGAAAATGAACCGGAGGGTGATTTGAAGGGAAGGGTTTATGTAGAATCCAAGAAGATATGGAGGGTTGCATTCCCCAGTGTGATTTCTCGGGTTTCTTCCTTCGGTACCATTGTAGTCACGCAGTCGTTTATCGGGCACATAAGCTCTGTAGATCTTGCTGGTTATGCCCTTGTTCAGACCCTGCTCGTGCGATTTGTGAATGGGATTCTGGTAATACACCGTTTGCAACCTTTGTTTGTGAAAGATATGTCTTTTTTGAGACCTTACTTTGATGTGTTTGTTCATCCATAATCAATGCTGTACGCTAAATTTTGTCAATGGGATTCTGGTAATGCATCATTTGCAACCTTTGTTTATGAAGACATAACTTCTTGTTGAGAATTTAATTTGATGTGTTTATCCAATATCAATGCTGTATGTTGTATTTAGCATAGTAAACTGTAAATTGGCTTTTTCTTGATCCCAAGATCTGTACTGATAGTAGTAGAACAGTGCTGCTCCTTCATAGGAGAATTGGCTTGATCTGAAGTATCTTTATTCGCATTGTTGGTTCTGTTATTCACTCTTTACCCATGCTGCAGATTGGGATGTCGAGTGCGACTGAGACTCTGTGTGGGCAAGCATACGGGGCAAAGCAGTACCACATGATGGGAATTTTCTTGCAGCGATCTTGGCTGGTGGATCTTATGTCGATGACTGTGTTACTGCCTCTCTTTCTATTTGGAACTCCCATCTTTAGGCTACTCGGTCAGGAAGAGGAGATTGCAGCATCTGCGGGATATATTTCTCTGTGGTTTATCCCCTTCAACTATGCCATCGTGTTTGCATTGACGATACAAATGTATCTGCAAGCACAGCAGAAGAACAGGATCATAGCCTACCTATCGGTTCTGCAATTCTTGGTCCACTTTCCTTTATCTTATCTATTCGTCTACATTCTTGAATGGGGGGTTGGGGGTGCTATGCTTGCACTAAACATGTCTCAGTGGGTCACCATTATTGGAGAGTTCATTTACATATTCGGGGGATGGTGCCCCGACTCCTGGACAGGTTTCTCAATGGCTGCATTCAAGGACCTACTTCCTGTGGTGAAACTCTCAATCGCTTCTGGCCTGATGGTTTGGTATGTCCTCTCACCCCTTGTAGTTTTACTCAAAAATAGTCGCTTTCTATTGTTTGTTTGAGGCTATAAGTGCCTTAGTTTAGAATTTGAAACCTTATTCAATATAATTCTCATGAGAATTGCTTAATCATTAATGCTTAGAACTTTTGAATGATTTCGGGATTACAGACACATCTCTCCTTTGATATTTACAATGAATTTAAATGAGAGTGGGAAAATTTGAAGTTGTGTGCACATTACATCATTTCCTTAAGAAAAATGGTTCGTAGAAGAGAGAGGGCATCGATGTTGTTGTTTAATAACCAATTTGCTAACACTGTCATTTATTGTATACAGCCTCGAGTTATGGTACTATGCCATTCTAGTCTTGGTAGCAGGATATATGAAGAATGCTGAAGTTGCCATTTCCGCTTTCTCTATTTGGTAAGTGTTCTATTCAACAACCGTCCTGTTTTTTGACTATATTACGACACTGTGAACTAAAAGTCAAAATTTGCAGCCTCAACATCAACGGATGGGAGTTCATGATATGCTTGGGAATTCTTGGCGCTGCATGGTACGTGCTAACTTCTAAGTCTTTTTAATGCATCACTGATACCCGTTCTTCTGTTTGAGAACCCGTTCCCGGCTTATTTTGATGTGCAGTGTGCGGGTTGCTAATGAGCTAGGGAGAGGAGACGCTAATGCTGTGAGATTTGCGATCAAGGTCCTTCTCGGTACTTCGGTTCTAATTGGGGTGGTTGTTTGGATCCTCTGCTTAGTTTTCGGCAGTCAGCTCGGGTACTTGTTCACCGAAGAAGCTGCGGTTGCTGATGCTGTATCAGATCTTGCGGTGCTTCTTGCTTTCTCAGTGTTGTTCAACAGCATTTATCCCGTGTTCTCAGGTTCGTTTTTTCTTTCCAACGTTCTTGATTTCGTCTGTGTGCAGTTCGTCTTTTCTTGCCTTCTGAACCACTTGTTTCTGCTTCAGGTGTCGCAGTTGGAGCAGGCATGCAATCTACAGTTGCGATCATCAACGTCGTTTGCTTCTATATAATTGGATTGCCGATTGGACTTGTGCTTGGATATGTCACTAATCTTCAAGTAAAGGTAAACACCATCACACTTATTTCTCAACTCAGTAACTAGTTATTAGCGGCAAAAGTGGATAAATTATGGGTACAGAATTGGTTTCTTGTACGAGAAAAAATATGATATTTTCTTCAAAAACAATGGTTATATATCAACAGTAGTTAATATTCCAAGATTCAATAACGCAGGGCCTGTGGATTGGAATGCTCTGTGGTGTCATCACTGAGACACTTGCGCTGTCGTTCATGATGTGGAGGACGAACTGGGATGAAGAGGTATGCTTCCTTTTCCTAAATTATGTTTCTCAAATGAAGATGTGAATTTTGTCTAGGTACGGACAAGATATTATCGGTGTGTTTAACCAAATGTTGCCGTGATTATCTCAATAGGTACTAAAAGCTTCGGCTCGCCTCAGAAAGTGGTACCTAAAATCTCCAGATGAAGCTAATTCGAAACCCGAGCTAGCTTGAGTTCCAGAATCTGGAGTTTCTGCAAAAAAATGCTGGTTGTTGAAGATTTTTTGACGGGAACATCAATCATTTTGGTGTTTCCTTCTAGTCCCTCGATGATCTGGAATAACTCCAGTCTGGAAATTGCAGATGTAGTTGTTGATTTGGCTGAGGAGGAGGAGTAGGGATCAAGATATCATCATCATGTTTTAGTTTTCTGCCATTTTCCTTCTGGATTTCGATACAAGTGATTTCAGCCATAATTAGATTTTGTTCTGCATTACTGAAATTGAAAACGATGAACAATTCTTCTTCAATCAACAATGACTATCATACCTTGTTATAGCTGCTTCTGAGAATTATTTTCATACCTTCGAGATCTCGATAAGCTAGTTTTTATTTTGAGATTTCGATAAGCTAGTTTTTGTTTTGTGATTCAACTTTGGGTTTTTTACAACGATTCTCGCATTATTACACATGCTTTATAGCTTCGAGAACTTCGACGAATATGCACTTCAAAATTATAAACACATTGGTTGTATGCGTCTATACATAAGCATGTGTGGGTAAAAGTTAATAACGAGAAACCTAATTTTACAATTAGAACAGCCGCTCCTTTTTATAATCCTTGCACCTTAATAAAAAGATTTCAACATGACATCAAAATAAAATAAAAAATTCAACATGTTTCAGTTTACGATATGGCGAGACATATATAATATACGGTTGATTTTTTATTTAATTGAAAAGGACATTTATAAAATTCGTACTTTCTTTATAATATAGTCATTTTAATATTTCCAAATCCCAAACATGAATTCAAGCATTTTAGCTCAGCAGTATTTCTCGTACTTAAAGGAATGAGTGACTAGAGTATAAATTTCAATCCCCCAGAAAAAAATGATTTTAATAATAAAATAAAGTGTTAAATGTTTTGCACACTAATTATTAATTTGAAATTAAAATTTCATGTAAATAATTGTTATCCATATATACTGGAATTATATATAATTACAAAGAAAAATCAAGTATTTGTAAATTATAATAAATTCGACTCAATCTTTAGATTATTTCAAATTTTATATAATTACAAATCAAAATCAAATATTTATACATTATTGTATATTCGACTCAATTTTTGAATTATTTCAATTAAAAGTCAATCTTAGGTTTTGTAACAAATTAACTGTACCACCACCAGCCCATCTAATTTAAATGTCTCTCTCAAAATATATACGCTCTCTGTCTTAATTATATAATTTTTTTTTTTTTTGAATTTCCAAATATATAGATTTATTTTTATAAATGATACTCCCTCCGTCCACCAAAATCGTTCATTGATTTTGGTGGCACGAGTTTTAATAAACTGTTATTAGTATAAAGTAAGTGTGTATAAAAAGGTGTGTCATGTGGATAATAAATGAATAGTTGGTGTAAAAAGGTCATCCATGAGTGATTTTTTGTAAATAAATGAATAGGTTTAGAGTAAAAATGTAAAGTTGATGTTTCCAAAAAAGGAAAGTGAACATTTTTTGTGGACGGATCAAAACATAATTAAATCCACGAATTTAGTGGACGGATGGAGTAATATTTTTTTAAACTTATTTATTAATATACCTCTATTTAATTATTTAATTTTATACATATATTAATTAATAAAACAAAAATAAGTATGAACATATTAGAAAGTTATTTGTATAATTTTTTTTTCAATAATTTTCTTTATCTTTTCTGAAAATTTTTATATTTGGGACGGAGGTAGTATTTCCTAGTAATCAAATTCGACGGCCACGATTCTCCCGGATTTCTCTCCGCAAGTATGCAGCAAATCTAGAGAGAGAAGACGCACCACCACGGGCACCACCTTTGATTCCAATTTCTCCCCAAACTCCAAAGCTCACATATCAATCAGTTTACCGCAGCTGCAGTGCAGCTTTAGCTCATTTTTCGTTTGTTTGTTTTATTCGAGCTAATTTTTCGCGGTGTATTTTCTTATGGAATCGCAACTGATATTCCGTCACCGTCACCGGATCTGAATCGATTTTGGAAGTTGGAAAAATTGATCCCTAATCCCTAACTTTTATCCTTCTAACGCAGCTTGTTTTTCTTCTTCGACCACATAAAATAAGCTCGAATAGAAAATTGAGTTATAGACTAAGCATAAAGAAAGAATGTTCTAATGGTATTGAACTATTGTGCTTGTGCGGAAAATGATTCAAATTAATTTCTTGATAGTGACCTCCAAAAGCATTGCTCGTTTCCTGCCACTGTTTCTTAGAAGCTATTATAAATGCAGCCTGATTTCTTGGTTGAATATATTGATTTTCCTAGAAGGGAGATGAGCAATATCAGAAGTGGACTAATAAGCATGTTTGTGTATGCTGATCATAATATTGGGTGGATTTTTGAGGAGAAACTTTGCATAATTTCGTTTATTTTCTTAGTGTGATTTCTTTTTCTAGGCATGTACATTCTATTTACACGATGTGAATTTTGATTTGGCGTTATGACTGTATGAGCTCGTCTTGATGGAAAATATGTATTCGGACAGTATGATGGTTATGCCAAGTTTTCTGTTGATTTCCATACTTTTTTGGCCATATGTTAATTTTAGAGTTTTGAAGTCGCATTCTTTTCATGGTTGTAGGCTATGAAACCTGAGATAAAATGAGCCAACAAGGAAAATATAGAAACTTAATGGTATCTGACTATTTCTACCCCAGCTTCGGTGGAGTCGAGAATCACATTTATTATCTTAATGTTTGATGAAACTTGGCCACAAGGTTAGCGTACGGTTCAAATCACGTAATCTCAATTATGTATCTATTCATTTTTGTCACTCCCTCAATCCCCAAAACAGAATGGTTCTGATCCATGATATAAAAGGAATTATTAGAAATAGAATTAACGTGGATTCATCCATCTTCTAGGTGATTATTATGACCCATGCTTATGGAAATTGTTCTGGAGTGCGATATATGACTGGTGGTTTGAAAGTTTATTACGTGCCGGGTAGCCGTTCTAATGCAGAATACACTGCCTACATTTTATGGAATACTTCCAATCATAAGAAAGATATTGATTCGAGAAAGGATAACATTAGTGCACGAAACCAAGCCTTTTAACTCTATTGCATGAAGCTCTGATGTACGCATGCACACGGCACACACAATGAGATACACAGTTGTATTTACTGATAATTCCCTTTATGGTTTTGCTGATGTGGGAAGCATTCACATGGACAAGGTTTTGCAATTAACTCTTGTAGATATCAGCCAGGCTATATTTGTTTCTGATACAAGTAAGGAAAGGACAGTGTTGAGGTCTGGACTGCCACCTGATAGAGTTTCTGTTATTCCAAATGCTGTGTATACGGCAATGTTCAAGCTTGCTCAGTGCGACTCAGCAATCATGAAATTGACATCATTGTGATAAGTCGGTTGGTCTACCGGAAAGGGGCTGATCTACTTGTTGAAGTCATCCCTGAAGTGCGTCGTTTGCAATTTGCATCAAAAAGTGAGCATTTTTTCATTTTCTTTTTCCTATCTATCAGGTAAAATAAAATATTACTAGCTCTCATCATCTGTTAGACAAAAAATCCGTACCAGATATTTTTGAAGGTGGTGGATAGGTACTCTCCTATATAAGCTTGTTTATTGTATCACTGTCTGTGTGACTCTTTCTTTAGTGATGTCACTCAGTTAAGGTTCATAATTGGTGGCAATGGACCTAAAAGAGTGTGGTTAGAAGAAATGAGGGAAAAGCACTCTCTTCAAGATCGGGTTGATATGTTGGGTGCTGTCCCACATGCTAAAGTACAGTCGGTTTTGGTTACAGGACATATTCACCTGCTAAATTGAGTTAGACATTCTTATATAAAGGCCTTAAAGTATTATCATGTAATACCCGCATTCTCAGTAGTAGTAGATTAACTCTCGACAAGAGCTTATTAGAAGGGCATTGCATCCTTAAGAAAGAGTTGTTTAAGCTAGAAGCTTTTATATTAAGCTTCACGTCGATAAAAATAAATTTGAGATTTATTCGAGATCGATTCGAGATAGAATCTGAAATAAGATCCTTAGGTCTTATTTAGAATAAGAAGACCTAGATTTCAAGAGTTTTGAGATAATAAATACATGCTCAACTAAGTCTTGATTTCATAAAATGGAGAACATCGGCATTTGCCGATTAAACCCTAATCGTCGGCTGAATGTTTAAAATGGTTTTTGAAGGACAAAATATTTTTATAATCAAGGTTTGATGTTTATAATATATTTAAAAGAGAATTTCAAGCAAAGAACATTTTATCATAAATTGAGTTTTGAAATCGGAACGGTATGGATTAATAGTATGTATTTGTAATGTTAGTATAAAAATTAGCAAGAAAGAATGAGAAATTTCTAGATATATGATTATTCATCATGTATTAAATAAAATGAAAAATGGAAAAGAAAAAGGAATTCTCTAGAATTAGAGAATTCTCTAGAATTTTGATGAATATTCATTATATTAAAGAAAAAGAAAAAGAAAATAGAAATTTGTAATTAATTCCATTAATTACATACAAAGACTTTGGAAAACTACTATTCATCTTCCTTTCTCCTTCCAAATTCACGTCCAAAACACACACTTTCACACACTAATTTTCGAAAATTTCATGTTCAAATTTCCAAAGATCTAACCGTTGGATTTTCAATCCGTCTTCGAATTAAGGTATATCTCAATCTCTAGAACATATTTATGGTTTGAAAATTTAAAAACATGAACTTATGATCATGTTAAATTTTCGGTCATGTTGGAGAAATTATGAAGGACATGTTGTTATTTGATTAATTCTTGATTCTATGTTCGATTTATCGCCGATAAGTGGTTTAACGTTGAAATTTTGAACTTATATCCATTCTTTGGAACATGTTGAATTTTCGGTCATTTGAGAAAATTTCAAGGGTTATGTTTTGATTGATTAATTATTGGTATATTAATGAATTGTCGCTCACGTATTGCTTAACGTTGAAATTTTGGAGCATAAATTCATCTTTGAAATTTTGTTAAATTTTCAAAAGGGAGGCTTTGATCTTGAATTAATGATGCTTATATGTTTAATATTCTTTCATATATGTGTTGAGGAGTTGATATAAACATGTTTTGAGCAAGAAAAACGTTTAAAATCGAACCTATGTTGAAACTCTAAAATGGCCGAAAACCCTAGCATGGGTAATGTTGGATTTTTGATTTTATTTGATCATTTTGACTTCATATTTGGGTTCTATGATATGAATAAAGCCTAAAATGATTTAATCGGATTTTTCGGCCGACGTATTCAAAAGTTACAAAATTTTAGTTTGCCGGCGAAAAATTGTTTTCAATGCTAAAGCTTTGGCCTTTGTGTTTTGATGATGGATTGATGATATCTAATGATAGTTGAGCATGTATAGAGGTTCGTTGGTGTTAGATGACGTTTCGTGTGATTTTGACGTCGGACATAGGCTATGTCTTAAGGGGACGTTGGGATTTTGGCTAAGATGAGATGGTTTAAGCTTGTTGTCGAGTTTTCTATGCTCGTTTAGACATAGAAGGCTTTGTGAAGTTGTTATATGTTAAGACGTTAGAGGATGCAATGACCCGAATGTTTATAGACCATAGCGTCTTAAATTTGAGAAATATAGTCGTATCGATGACTAAGATAAGTTATTTTCTTGATTGATGCTAGATAGGCTTATACGCCTCTTTATGTCGATTAAAGGACCAAGAAGAAGAAGAAATATATGAAAGACAAAAACTACAGTCGTCGAGGGACTGTCTCCAGGTGGGTATAAATATTTTTTTTATATGATATGCTTATGTTTATATGTTTTCAAAATGAAATTAATTTCATTATGATCAAAGTTTCAAAGTTAAATGACTTGCCTGTTTTGAGCATGAACATGAGCATGATGCATTACCTATCCACGGAAATGAAAGAAAGAAAAGAAAGAAATGATAAAAGAGTATGGCCGTGGCATGGTACCCTTCGGGTCCATCAACACGGGCATGTTATGGTGTTTGAGATTTACCGACGTCGGATAGCGACCCTTCGGGTCATAGCGTGTTTGAGAAGGAGGCCTACTTCTCAACACATAAAAAGAATCCGTGGATATGGGAAGAGAAAGTTATCGGTCGACATGAGAACATGCATATGCATACTTTATGATGATGCTATGAAATGAAAGCAAGTAAGTGTTTATTTATGAAAAGCATGCACAGATTATTTCACTAAAACTCTTGTGCATTGCAAATGTTATGGCAAGTCAATCATATAGCCCTAAGGGCAATGTTTTAATGTTTTCACAGATACCCACTGAGTGCATTTTTGTACTCACGCCCTGCATGTATTTCTAAACGTGCAGGTTGAACTCGAGAGGATGCTGGAATCGAATGCTGCGCAAAGGAGCTTCTCTAATTATTTAACTCATGATGAAAATGCTTATTCGTTGATAAAATTCATTTGAAGTTATTATGTTTCGTTGCCCTGAGTTTTATGTCATCATACATAATTCTCAACCACCCTTCTCGTTGCCGAACTTTGGCCTTCACTTGTTGCTATGTTTTGTTTTGCCGAATGGATTAAATATTGATGATAGTCTTATTCTGACATTGTGATCTCGGCATTGTTATTATGTCGACTTGATTCTGAAAACATGGATTCATTGAAATGCTCTGTGAACAAGGATTTACTCGACAGTTCAGAATTGTTTTCGTTGAATCCAATATGATGTATAAAATGTTTGGAAACATTGTCGAACCATGCTTTGAAACATCGAAAATTTTTATCATTGTTGAAGCGTGCTTGAGAATGCACATTCTTGATAATAGTTCTTTTACACTCGATTCTTCATTGTAATTTGAAAACTTAAAGTCAACCTTTGTAAAACTTCATTTCATTTCTTTGAACCATAAATGTTTGATTCCTTATTGATGAAAATTGATGTCATAAATTGTTTTGATAAATATATTCGGTCGAAATTGTTGTTATCGATTATCAGAAGTTCTTTCTTAACTCACGTCACCGCTTAAGTCATGGCCTAATTACTTGATTAAGTGGTCGGGCTGTGACAGAATGGTATCAGAGCGGTTTTGAATTCTGAACCTGTAAATCCTTGAGAATTGTGTGCAATTTGTGCACGGTTTTGAATTCTGAGCTTGTAAATCCTTGTGAACTTTTGCACAGTTGAGCACAGTTTAAATTCTGAACTTCTAAATTCTTACGAATCCTTGTGCGCATGTACTGTCTCGAATTCTAAATTCATGAATCTTTGTAAGTCTTGTGCGGTTTGTGCACCTAGAGCATGTGAATTCTTTTGAGATAACTCGTTGAGAATTTGAGTTATGAGTCGGTTGTTCGACTCTATCTTTAGACTCTAAGTTTATAGAATCGCTTGTTGATTCGATTTGAGAATATGAGTTAAAGAACCGCTTGTTCTTAAGAGAAGCTCAAGATTCGATTCCATCATCTCGAGCTCACCAGGTATGAGATTATGCTTATGATTATGATTATGCTTATGAGTTTGATGATCATGATTATCATAGTTGACAACTGAGTATACGCCTTATGGAATGAATTGTTATATGAGAATGTATGCTTGAAATGAGCTATTGCTCTATGAGTTGAAGTTGAAAAGAAAGTTCTGAGAAGAGATGGCGTAACAAAATGAATACGTTTTCTATAAGATTTTGAGTATTGTTTTAGCTACGATAACGAGGATCGCCTAGACAATTCGAAAAGTACGACTTGTTTGTCGTCATCTTGTTATTGTTATCTCATTGTCGTTATTACGTTTGTCGTCGTTTCGCTTATCTTCATATCGAGAACGTTTCTATCCGTATACACCGATGAGCAATTTATCTAGAGTGAAATTTCTCTCAATGCCATCGCTATGAGAAAGGCATAGAGTACGATGCAACGGGACCGGAGGGATACTCCGTTTATATTATTGCTTAGGAGTAACAAGATTGGCTTTCAGTGATGATCGATATACAAGCAAAGAAGTAATCAAAGATAAGAAGGAATAAGAGATCGGCGATCACGCCGCGATCGCTAGCCGCCTAGCGAGTTCATTCCGTAAGTTTATGCCTTATAACTAGCGATCAACCTCGCGATCATTAGTCTGACCGCTAGGTAACACAACCTGATGAGAATTAGGGTTTCTACCCATCGGCTATAAACACCCCGGACCATCTAATGACACTTGGCTGGTAACTTTTCAATTACACCTAATGATGAGAAGATGTTGAAACCATTAATGATGATCCTACCACCCCTGAGTATGATGTATATTCTATACAATTTGATCATTTTTATCTCAATACTGAGATGTTTTCTATTGACCTAAATTGGTATGATCAATTCTTCACGTCTTTTGAGATTTCTATACCGATTCAGTCTGTTCTATTTTTATGTTTCTGAAACTTTTCCTTTGGAGATTCAAGAAAAGACTCAAGCTAATTTATCAAGACTCCAGATGTCTCAAGGTCTTTTATGTCTAAACCCGAGTTTTGCCAGTTGTTGGCACAACATATCTACAGTCTCTAGATATTAGTCAAATATTTTTTTTTTTGTGAATGATTCCGCATCCTTTACCCCGAGTCATTCTTTTGTATTTAATTCCCAATTGTGCTATCAATCATATCTCCGTAAATTGAGAAAGATCGAGAGATGCGGACTCCTATGAAGTCATTGACGATAGTGAAGATGTAATAATAGAAATGGAAGAAAAGAATGATGACGATGACAGTCTATCGTGAACATATGGATATATATTAGTGACGCCTATAGATATCTTTTGATGCGAAAGCATACCTGAGAAGCCATATCAGATGTGTTTTGCTCGAGATACCAAAGCATCTATATGTTTGAAAATCCCCGATTGCAAAGTTTTCCCTGCTTTTGTAAAAGCCCTCAAAGAAGCAATTTTCTTTCCATCTATATGATCATTTTGCTATCGAGCTATGTTATTTCATATCATAACCTTGTGATAAACAATTGAGAAGATCCTTGAGATAAGTTTGTTTGTTAATTGAGAACTTTTTCTCGTTTTGATAAACGAAATATACTGCATTTTGGCAATTGTTTGCAATGCGGTATGCCACCCAGAACAAGAAATCCTCATCTTGAAGAGGAAGAATAAGAAAGTAATAATTCTTCTCAAGATTTACCTATACTTTCTTCTCTTTAAACCGATCTCAGAATTTCAGAGCTTTTCTACATCAGAATCCTCCATCTCCTAATGGAAACCGTAGCTCACCGATGTTAAAGATGAGTTCGCCGGTAAAATGAGTTCTCAAGTTTTGAGTGCTCGATCGAGAATGTCTCATGTATATCGCTTCGATTAAGAAGGTTTGCGTACACGCCGAAAGTTCCTTCTCTTGAAATCTCTATCATGTATAAAGTCGACAAGTTAGCTCGAATACACGCACATCCGGTTATGAATGAGTTTTAACAAGAGATGAGTAAAAGATTTAAATTGCATATAACGACAACTACCAAGTAACGATTTATATGACGCCTTATGAAGCCTCTACGGCGTAAAGCATAGATCGGGACTCTTCTAAGATGCGTTTGAAGAAAGAAAAGTGCTTGGACCGAAACGATTAAAGAAATGGTCGAATCGCACGACAACTCAAGAAAAGAATCAAAGAATCTCAAAGATCGTCGAAGTCTAATGTTGATACAAGACGAACGAAGCTAAGCTTCGAAATTAGAGATAAAGTATTCGTGAAAGTATATCCTTCCAAAGAAATACATCGCTTTGGAATCAAAAGAAAAGCTCAAACTAAGAATTTTCTACCATACGAGATTCAAGAAAGATTGGGCCAATCGCCTCATAGATTAGCATTGCCCTCAAGTTACAACAATATTTACGATGTGTTTCGTATGTCGCAGTTACGAAGATATGTGTTTGATCTAAAACACATCATACATCAAGAAAACGTTGTTCTTGTACCAGATCTACGTTATGAAGAGAAACCAGAAATGCATCTTAGATCGAAAAGAACGACAACTAAGGAATAAATCAATTCCTTCAGTTAAAGTCCGATGAGAAAGATCAGATTTAGAAAAAAAAAAAGCGACATGGAAGCTAGAAGATCAAACGAGAAAGAAGTACCCTGAGTTTTACAAATGATCAGAATAACCTAAAAATTTAAAACTTTTATTAGTGATGTTTGAATCACTTAGTTGTGGTTCTTAGACCTTAATTATGTTTAAGGAAACCAATGAAACGAATTAGAATCGATTCGGAGATCGAATACTAAAGAAATCAAAAACTGATAACTAGTCCTACCGGATTAGGGTTTTCTGAGTAGCCTGAACATAGAATGAAAGATCGAGAATGAATCTCCACGAACGGATTTCATTTTTAGAATCCTCACACGAAAACATGTGAGAATGCAAAGGATGAGAATTTTCGGCATACTGCCCTGGCCGCCTTAAAACACTATTTACGAGCCTAACAACTTCCAGTCCGTGCTAATCATAATAAATAGTGATAACAACCAAAATCATGAAGGAATGATTTATTATGAATTTAGAAATTATAAGAATCAATTTCTGAAGGAAATTCCTGAAGAACTTAATCGAACGCCGGGTAAAATATACCGAAAACCCTAATTTGATCCGAACGACCCAAACTCGAACCGAGGGTCTAAATCAATAAAATATGCTTTATAAGACTCAAAATATTTATGAAAGCTCAAAATTCAAGAGAATTTTTGAATGAGCATATTTTAATCACGGACGCCGCTTTTTCCGCGATAACTCGGAATTGATTTATCGAACGACGTCCGAACGTCGTGAAATTTTTATGAACATTAAAATAAGTCTTTAAAGGCTATTTAATAAGATAGAACCTTAAGGTTCCGAAATCGATCGAAAGTGCGTTAAAACTTAAAAGAGTCAGATAACATACCAAACGGGTAATTTGACCAATCCACCTCCCAACTACCACCAAGACCACCCCAAAATGGGAAATGACAGCCATTAGGTCTGCCATAACAAGGAAAAACGTCCAAGAGCAGCCCATTTCCCTTTCACATTTTGCTCTCATTTTCAAATTTCTCTCTACACTTTTCAAATCCCCAACTCTAAATCCTCCTTTCCAACCTCTCCCACACTCAAATAATCCTTCTAAGACCATAGGAAGGTATTATTCATCATCCTCTTCCATCCTAATGGAGTGGAATTTTTATTTTGAATTTTTGGGTTTAAAAACCCTAGTTTGCTCCCCATTTATTTTCGTGACTTTAGAGCCTCCAAATGCTCTTGAACCGTGAATGAAAAATTCTTAGAATGATGTTCTAAGGCTACTGTAAAAATTTCATAATTTTTGGAGCATGTTTATTTTTTTTCGATTTATGCTTTAATTATTTTTAAATAGGTTAAAGCATGATTTTGTGAATGTTATTTGATATTGTTACTTGCTAATGTGTTATAAGCATGTATAATAAATATCATAATTTTTCTGTAATTTTTGGATTTTTTTTTAAAAGGGCCGAGAGTTATAGGCTTATTTTAAGCTTTGATTTTAATTTTTTTTGTGGAAAATAGTTGAGATATGGTGTTTAATATATGATGTGAACATCATATATAAATCTTGGGATTTTTGAAACACATCTCCTATTTATTGTTGAAATAGCCGAATACTATATATATATATATATATTTGTTGTTTGATTTTTGGTTGAGGAAAATAGTTGAGATATGATGTTTAGGGTATGATATGAACATCATACATTAACCTTGAATTTATTCAAACACCTCTCCTATTTTTTTTATAAGAACCGTGGCTTATATATATATATGTAGTCTTTTATTTGATTTTTATTGTTGAAAATAATAGGATGTGTAATATTATGAATATTGGTAAATGTTGGTGTTAATATTACATGCTATTACATATACAACCATATTGTGAAGGATTGAAAATTTTGAATATGTATATATATATATATATGTGAATACCGAAAATAAATGATGATGAAAAGCATGGGTTTAAATTTTTAATGCATGATATGAAGTGATATTTCATGTTTAGTATATAGTATAAGCATGAAATAATTTTTGTGGAATTTATTGAACACCAAAGCTTGTTGATTTGAAATTGCGAAAATTACAAAGATTTTAACCTATGGTTTAAAATTTTATATGATGATATTGAGTTGATAATTAAATTCTATAGTATGATAGAGTACAACATGATTTTATTGGAATTTATTGGATACGTATGGTAATTGTTGCTAATTATCGAAAACGAACGAAATGGCTAAGTATGAGTTCGTTTCTAATGTTAAATGATGCTATGATGGTTAATTATAAACTTAGAATGAATGGTTGTGATTAGAGTGGATGAATGAAACACTTATGCACACTTACACAATGATTGTGTATTGCATTAGAAATTAGGGTTTTCTAATGCTTAGCATAGTTTTTGTTGTGTATGGTTTTGTCGATGTTGAATGTTTATGTTTATGTTGAACCGACAAACCAAAACCCCGAACGTAAACAACATAATACTATATGAACGAGAATCCGAAAGAAATCGACCAATTTCAATAACTTAAGATGGAATAAACAAGAATCGAAGTTAGATCCGAATTAGGTTTTTATTAATGAAAGGATACCCAAACGTGAGTTCCTACGTTAGAAAACCAAGAGTCGAGCTACAACGTTAATATTCAATAACGACAACTCAATACGACATTAGTCGGGCGTAAACACAACTCGATAATGAATAACGATTATACGACATATGTAACCTCCCATGAGTTAAGTTAAATAGACAATGTCGAATGTGTAAGCAACGATTCGAACACATGATGTCGATCCTTATGTCTCAAAAGCCGAGTTAATATTCTCGAAGTACTCCATTTATTCTTAAGTACTAATTACTTACATGATGGCATATGTCCACTTGATTTGTAAGTCAATATTCATCTTCTAATTATCGTGCTAATACGACAAGTCGTCAAGCATAACCTACTAGGACGTAACTATAATTGTTAAGTCTAGTTAGTGGCTTGAAAATATCCTAATTTACCAATCATAATTTGATTACCGATAACCTATAACGTAATAACGTTATAACAAAACTAAGGTTAAGAGTCACGGATAGACTCGGATTATGTAATTCATAATTGAAGTTCACCTATGGACGATAAGGTAATATAGCCTCGATTGGGAATGTAAGATAATAGAAATTATCTTAAAACAATCACATAAAATCATAAAGAAACCCTAATTGGGAACTTTAAAGTCGTAATTTATAAACGACCATCGATCGATAGAAAGAACCTAAGAACGGCTATTTTCTTATGAAGGGTTCGATCGGGCGTAGTTGCTGAGGAAGGATACTCACCCCTGCTCATTTAGAACCACTAAGCTTTGGATTAGCAGGTGGGCTTTCTTGAAACGAAAATGCTATGCATATCTCAAAGCATGTTTTACAAAGCATTATGAAATATTATCACATGAAATGTTATCGATCGCCAAATGTTTATGTTTTGTTGTTATCCTATCCGAGATTGGTATATCAATGTGGTATGTGAACGAGTTGGTCCACCAACGTTAAAAAAGGTAACGATCGGATCCGACTTAGTTAAGGACTAACTCGGATTGTGTACACGTGTGTTGTGTGTTAAGGTTAGCAACCTCGATCGGTCACGGCGACTATGTGTAGGTGGCCACCCATAGTGCGAATGGAATGAATGAATGAATGATCGATATGGAAACAACGTGAATGAAATAGTCGCCCGACGCTGGAAAACGATAAAATATTTGATAGGCATGAGTCTTTAACTAAAATCCTCATGCGCTATTGTGGGCGCTAATAACTTTTGACAAAGAAAATGTTTTGCAACGAGTCCACCGAGTACTTTTGTACTTAGCCCCGCATTTTGTTTTCGACGTGCAGTTGAGCAAGGATCGATGATGGGTGCGAAGTGGTGCAGAGTAGCGACTATATTTTGATGCTTAATTAGAAAGGTTTCTAGAACCTTGGGCATGCATCGTCATATGCATGTCCACACGCTTAATTGCCGCCAACTCGATATTATTAATGTTTTGATTATAACCGCTTATTTCGTATTGAATTGGAGGTCGACTGCACTTTAAATTCCGCCTCGATTGGGTTATGTTGAACCTTGAACCCTTTTCGACAAGTCCTTCAGGACTTGAGTTGGTATCGATTGTTTATCCCTTTTTAACCCATGCGTTATTAAGTAGTTGATTGATTGATTGCCTTGATTAGCTATGTTTATTTCACGCTTTATCATACCAAAGGACGATCCATATGATCCGTACTTCATTGGAAAGTCGGGTCGTCACAGTCTCGAATTTCGAGGACTAAATTTTTGTAAGGGGTGAGAATGTAATACCCCGCATTCAGTAGTGTAGATTAACTCTTGATTAAGAGCTTATTAGAAGGGCATTGCATCCTTAAGAAAGAGTTGTTTAAGCTAGAAGCTTTTATATTAAGCTTTCACGATAAAAATAGAATTTGAGATTTATTCGAGATCGATTCGAGATAGAATCGAAATAAGATCCTTAGGTCTTATTTAGAATAAGAAGACCTAGATTTCAAGATTTTGAGATGATAAATACATGCTCAACTAAGTCTTGATTTCATAAAATGGAGAACATCGGCATTTGCCGATTAAACCCTAATTGTAATTTGAATGTTTAAAATGGTTTTGAAGGACAAAATATTTTTATAATCAAGGTTTGATGTTTATAATATATTTAAAGAGAATTTCAAGCAAAGAACATTTTATCATAAATTGAGTTTTGAAATCGAACTGTATGGATTAATAGTATGTATTTGTAATGTTAGTATAAAATTAGCAAGAAAGAATGAGAAATTTCTAGATATATGATTATTCATCATGTATTAAATAAAATGAAAATGGAAAGAAAAGGAATTCTCTAGAATTAGAGAATTCTCTAGAATTTTGATGAATATTCATTATATTAAAGAAAAGAAAAAGAAAATAGAAATTTGTAATTAATTCCATTAATTACATACAAAGACTTTGAAAACTACTATTCATCTTCCTTTCTCCTTCCAAATTCACGTCCAAAACACACACTTTCACACACTAATTTTCAAAATTTCATGTTCAAATTTCCAAAGATCTAACCGTTGGATTTTCAATCCGTCTTGAATTAAGGTATATCTCAATCTCTAGAACACATTTATGGTTTGAAAATTTAAAACATGAACTTATGATCATGTTAAATTTTCGGTCATGTTGGAGAAATTATGAAGGACATGTTGTTATTTGATTAATTTTGATTCTATGTTCGATTTATCGCCGATAAGTGGTTTAACGTTGAAATTTTGAACTTATATCCATTCTTTGGAACATGTTGAATTTTCGGTCATTTGAGAAAATTTTGAAGGGGTTATGTTTTGATTGATTAATTATTGGTATATTAATGGATTGTCGTCTACGTATTGCTTAACGTTGAAATTTTGGAGCATAAATTCATCTTTGAAATTTTGTTAAATTTTCGAAAAAGGGGAGGCTTTGATCTTGAATTAATGATGCTTATATGTTTAATATTCTTTCATATATGTGTTGAGGAGTTGATATAAACATGTTTTGAGCAAGAAAAACGTTTAAAATCGAACCTATGTTGAAACTCTAAAATGGCCGAAAACCCTAGCATGGGTAATGTTGGATTTTTGATTTTATTTGAACATTTTGACTTCATATTTGGGTTCTATGATATGAATAAAGCCTAAAATGATTTAATCGGATTTTTCGGCCGACGTATTCAAAAGTTACAAAATTTTAGTTTGTCGACGAAAAATTGTTTTCAATGCTAAAGCTTTGGCCTTTGTGTTTTGATGATGGATTGATGATATCTAATGATAGTTGAGCATGTATAGAGGTTCGCTGGTGTTAGATGACGTTTCGTGTGATTTTGACGCCGGACATAGGCTATGCCTTAAGGGACGTTAGGATTTTGGCTAAGATGAGATGGTTTAAGCTTGTTGTCGAGTTTTCTATGCTCGTTTAGACATAGAAGGCTTCGTGAAGTTGTTATATGTTAAGACGTTAGAGGATTGACACGCTGTCGCTTAGCGCTCAAAATAAATTTATAACCTATCGCCCATCACACGCGTAGCAGCCGATAAGTATAGTGGTCGATCCCACGAGGAGTTGGTGTAGCAATCTCGATGTCACGATGTCACTTAAAGGGACGAGAGTTGTGTAATTATCTTGATCACTATAGATAAGACTAAAGTAACCTAAAACAAACCTCAAGGAATATCAAATAATAAGACGAGTCCGGCTTGGGCAACAACTTCGTGAAGACGATTAATACTCGGTCCTAGGTGCAAAGGTTTTCTACATGACACGCATCAACGGTTATAAGAGACATACGTCGTGACCCGTTGTCACGCGTCACGCCCACGACGCACCCCTCCAAATCTATCCTTTCGTGTAAAGCAGGCGAGGACACCCTATGCAAACTATCTAACCTGTAATGCCCACGCACGAGGACACCTCAAGACATGCAAATTTACTGTGCGTTATGATCTAGATGGACCCGGTATTGGCAAAGGCGGCTGCTATGACCACTCCAACTCGCCCACACCAGTCAGATTATTTGGGGTGCGGGACACCTTAATCCAATTATTACTTGCAACCCTCCCTTACCCACTATGTTATTTGCAACTAACACACCGAGTTTGGTTAAGTTATTTAATGCCCAGACCTAGTGCTTCGGGAACACACGCATGCGATCGTAATGCCCTACTTAGACCTCTCGAGTTATATTAATCATGCTCCACTTAGTCACGCCCAAACCGTAATAAAGACTTAGCTAGACATAAAATAAATAAACATGCAATGCTTAATTGAAACCATAATTAAACGGAACCAACTTACTATTAATTGAACGAATAGAAACGGCGAGCCCAAAGTGTCACGCAAAACATACTGAATAGCAAATAAAAGTGTTTGCCCAAGGACTTAATGTATGTGATGGTGATGGTGAATAATACGAAGACGCAGGGTGAAGAGACTATGATACGCACAAGTCGCGATTCATCCTATATATATAGGCCGAGAAAGGATCCGCGATGGTGATGGCCCATTGGCCGGAAGACCTTAGGGTTTCCTTGTCGATCGGCGCTCTTTCCTTGCCCAATGGATCTGGGATGATCTCCTCCGGATTTCATGAGATTCGTGTCACATCCTTTCCGGATTTAGCGAGATTCGCCCTGATCTCGCAGATCTTGCCCATTACCCTCCCTCCGCCTTCTCGCCTCCTTCTTCGTCTTGGTCTCGGGTCGCCTTCTTCACTCCGCTTGCCCATTAGCCTACCCTTCCGGAGATTGAACTCAGCGGTCTCAGTAAGGAGGTCACGCCGTGAAACGAAACAACATCGAGTTTGAAGCCTGTGTGAGCTAAGCTCCTCCGTGCCTCGAGGTGCATCGATCTCTATTCACCCGCCAAGCAAGTTCCACTCCTTCTGCCCATTTCGCCCGCCTTGTTCCTCGCAGACCAATGTGTCCTCCCGCACACAAAACACAACAAGAAAGACACAAAAGACTCGATCTAGACCTAGACAAGACACGTAAAAGAGCACAAAACTTGGGCTCACACACGCACACACTTTAAACATGCTTGTCCTCAAGTATGCACATGCAATTTGCCCAAGACAAAAGAAAGAAAGAAAGACTCAAAATGTAAAAGGTTAGCACATTTCCACCAAAGCAGGATATCTCGCCAATATAAGCTTCATCGTAACAAACTAGCAATTCAAGTAGACTCCATTCAAGCAACGCACCATCAAACAAGTCAAAATACTAATTTGAGCATATTGGGCATTTTCCTACCAACACTCTGTACTCTTGTGTATAGGCTAGTGTATACGCTCAGACATCTTTCATTTCGACTATGCCATAGCTTCATGTGTCTCTACCATCTCCACCGCTTAGACAAAGTTTTAAACATTCATCCTTAGGTCTTTATTTGGTTGTAATGGGCTTAAGACATAGGTGGGAAATTTTTGGAACGAGGCTAAGGTCATCACGACTCAGTTCGAGGAATTTATTTTGTCCTCCATGGATTTCCTTTCGCCTTTCTCTTACGGCCTCGCACAACCATCTTAGGATTTCATCATATATATATTCTTTTATTTCAAGTCCTTTTCTTTCAATTCTGGTACCTTCTTTATATTGGGCATTTTGCTCATTTCTTTGAAATTCGTAAACCCTTTTTCTTTCTTGCCCATTACGAGGTTCTCGTTTCTTCCTTCGCCTTCTCTTCTATTAGCTCCCGAGTCTAATCGACCGGCAGCTTCTTTTTCCGTGCTAATTTAAGTGAATGAAAGAAATTATTAAGCTCAGGGGCTGAACGAGGGATTAACATTAGGTAGGACATTTTTGGCTTAGTGGGCTATTTGAAAGAAAAATATGCCTAAGTCATCTAAATGTTTTAACTAAGTCAATAAGACCTCGACATAAGAGTGCACGCAAGTTCTAGCAAAAGCCTAATGAAGATGTCAATAATCACACAAGAAATGAAACTGTGTTGATCAAGACAACAGCTTAAGCTCAAATCTCACCATGTGTGCTCAAATTAATAAATCATCCTTATTTACATACGGTCATGCTCAATGTAATTCCTAAAACTACTAGCATTATTCACAATAAAGCAAAATACACCAATCAATCCCACCAATTTAAACATGCCAACCGACACAAAAGCGAAAACCCTCCCCACTCACACGCTTGCGTTGAGCAAAGTGGGTGAACAAGGAGGAACACAAACAACAAACACCGAAACGAATCGAGTAGGTAGGCGGCCCCCATTTCACACACTTTGCCTTGGGCAAAGTGGGTCGAGCGGGAACCGACTTTCTTAACTCAAACAACGAACAGACGCAACCCCTCATCTCACACACTTTGCCTTGGGCAAAGTGGGAGGGAAAGGCGACCACCAACAACAACAACAAAAAAAAAAAAAAAAAACAACAAAAAATCAACAAAACAGAAAACAAAAAAAAACAAAAGTGAGGACAAAAGGTCGAGGAAGTCGGATACCGAATCCGGTGGGCAAAGTAGGCTAGAGGGCATCATGGGTCGCTCGTTGTTCCTCTATCCCAGTCAGCGGGCTTTGATGTCCTCATCTTCTTCCTTGCTATCCGGAGGGTTCCCGTAATTATACCAACACAACACCACACGCAAAAGCGGGCAAAGCTAAATAAAACAAAAGAAAACAACAAAGAAAGCAAATAAAATACCAGTTGCCTCTGGTCGGTATATGGTTATCGCGTGGCTCGACCAGATCTCTTCATTACCCTTCCCCGTTGAGGGCTTGCACTCGATGCAATTCCCCTGGATCTACCTCGTGATGCCCATAGTAAGCCTCTCGACGTCCATCGACCTGAAGGTTTTTCTCGCCTTCGATCCGCGATCTCGATACCCATTCGGAAATTGAGTTTTGACTTCATATGGTCCGCACCACTTGCTTGTTAACTCGCCCGACATCAACTTGAATCGAGATCGGTATAAAAGCACCAATCGACCTCGCTCGAATGACTTGGCTTTGATAAGACGGTCGTGTGCCTTCTTTAATCTTTCTTTATATAGAACGGCATTGTCATAGGCCTCAAATTTTATTTCTTCCAGTTCTTGAAAGTGAAGCTTTCTAGCTTGGCCATCACGGTCCCAATCAAAGTTGAGCTTGTTCACCGCCCAAAATGCCAGGCTCTAGTTCCACCGGTAAATGACACATCTTACCAAACACAACCGGTATGGTGACATGCCCAAGGGTCTTGATGCGCTCAGATGCCCATAGTGCGTCATCAAGACGAGTGCTCCATCCCCCACCGTAGGTCCCACTACCTTCCTCAATATAGTCTTGATTATTCTGTTGGACAACTCCGCTTGCCCATTAGCTGCGGATGGTAAAATTGTAGTCACACGATGGGTTACACCGTATTTCTAACAATTTGGTGATAGTAGTGTTGCGTAAATGGGTTCCTTGATCACGATAATTGCTTGGGCACGCCGAACCCGTTGAAGATATTAGTTTTAAGAAAAGTGAAACTACCTTTGAGTCATTAGTGGCACTTGCCTTGGCCTCAACCCATTTCGAGACATAATCCACGCAAGCAAGATGTACGCATTGCCTTGAGCTCGGTAATGGTCCCATAAAGTCCATCCCCATACATCAAAGATTTCGACGGAAGGATAGGTATCATGGGCATCTCATTCCTCTTGTGATATTTCCTTCTTGTTGACACTCTTTGCATTGCTTACACTCATAGGCATCTTTGAATATCGTGGGCCAGAAGAATCCGCTGTCTAAAACCTTTCTCGCTGTCCTCTTGTGCCCAAAGTGACCTCCACATTCTTTGGAGTGGCAGTGATTCAGAATGTCTTTGATCTCAGTTTCGGGCACACATCGTCGCAAAACTTGATCAGCGCACTTTCTCCATAAGTAGGGATCATCCCATATGTAGGCACGCAATCGCTTTGATTTTGTTTCTTTGATACGAGTGAGCCCAACGGGGAGTTCTCCGGTGGTTTTGTAATTCACCAAATCGCATACCATGGCTCGAACTCCGTCGCGCTCGAATGGGCGAGATGTTCTTCGTGGAATGTCTCGCAATGGGCACCGGTCTTCTCCTTCAATATCCTACTCAGTGGTCGGCCACAAGGTTTTGTGCTCCACTCTTGTCTTTGATTTCTACATCGAACTCTTGGAAGCAAGATCCATCGATTAGTCGTGGCTTTGACTCTTTCTTGGCCATCGTGTATCTCAGGCAAGATGATCGGTGTAGACGATTGTCTTCGCCCGGCGAGATATGATCGAAATTTTTCAAAGCAAAGAGACCGCCAAGAGCTCTTTTCGGTCGTCAGTAGTTGCATTGGGCGCATTGAGAGTTCTTGAGGCATAGTATATAGCATGACTTTCCTTTCCTCTTCGTTGTCCCAAGACGGCTCCCACGGATATCCGCTTGCATCGCACATAACTTCAAACGGCATGCCCCAATCGGGGGTTGAATGATCGGTCTTTGAAATTAAGTTATTCTTCGAGTATCAAAAGCTATCTTACACTCTTCATCGAATTCCCATGGTACATCATTCGAGTAGTCGTGTCACGGGTGGGCGATCTTTGAAGTCCTTCACAAATCTTTCAGAACCCCCAGTGCCCAAGAAACCTCGCACTTGCTTTTGAAGTCGATAGGCAATTTGGCGATGATCTCTACTTTAGCTCTATCTACTTATCCTCTTGATATGATCCTCGTTTGTAATGGAGAATCAATCGACGCGAACGGAAGACTTGATAAAACTCGAACCAATGGATATCCCAAAACCTCTGAATCTAACCCTCGGTGATATAGGTCAAGATTTCGCCTATACCCCAACCAGATAGTCGACGCGACAACTCGGGACGATGAACGACACACGAGCCAGGGATGAATGTCTCGTCGACACGTCGATAATTGAATTCCTTGGCAAACACAAGAAAATTCAAGAGCTAATGAAGAGAGAATAAAACTCACATTTATTGATCAATCAAAGTCGAATATTTTCAGATGCTTACAAGCCTTTATATAGGTCGAAAACTAAAGTCTAATCCTAATCAAAGAAGGAATCCTAATTAAACTAGGAAACTAACTTATAGAAGAGATCTAATTAAACTATGAAACTATTTAATCTAACAACTAAATGGGCTGCGAAAATAATTAAAAAAAAATAACGTGGCCCACAATATCAAACGGACCTCGGACTCCATCATTCCCTTCCTCTTGAGAAGGATTTGTCCTCAAATCCAAGTCTCCACCTATATCAAACGAACTCAAATTCTTCTTGTACATTAGTTCAACCGAAGGATACCCCGCCTTATATCCAGCCCAGGATAAGCCTCCGTGGACGATGTGGGACGCATCATCCCCACCCCCATAAGACCCGACTGCCTCAGTCGGCGATCTGGCGAACCCTATGAGACACCGACCAGCGGAAGGTCGCCGATACCAATGATATGATCTCGTTTGTAATGGAGAATCAATCGGCGAACGGAAGACTTGATAAAACTCGAACCAATGGATATCCCAAACCTCGATCTAACCTCAGTGATATAGGTCAGATTTCGCTATACCCAACTAGATAGTCGACGTGACAACCGGGACGATGAATGACACGATCGAGGGATGAATGTCTCGTCGATCGTCGATAATTGAATTCCTTGGCAAATACAAGAAAATTCAAGAGCTAATGAAGAGAGATAAAACTCACATTTATTGATCAATCAAAAGTGAATATTTTCGTATGCTTACAAGCCTTTATATAGGTGAAAACTAAAGTCTAATCCTAATCAAAGAAGAATCCTAATTAAACTAGAAACTAACTTATAGAAGAGATCTAATTAAACTATGAAACTATTTAATCTAACAACTAAATGGGCTGCGAAAATAATTAAAAAAATAACGTGGCCCACAATATCAACGGACCTCTGACCCATCATTAATGATGCACCCAAGTTTTGTGAATTTAATTATTATGTGGCATATGGGCCACGTTTTTGTATCAATATTTTCGTAGTATTTTTAGCTTGTTTATCTGTAGTCCTAGTCTATTAAAACTTCTTTGTAAATTAGAGTTCTACTTTGATTAGAGTCCTTCTTCGATAAGGATTAGACTTCGCCACCCCATATAAAGCTATCAGGCATACTGTAAAATATTCACTTTTGATTGATCAATAAATGTGAGTTTTATTCTCTTCATTAGCTCTCGAATTTTCTCGTGTTTGCCAAGGAATTCAATTATCGACGATCGACGAGACATTCATCCCTCGCTCGGTGTCATTCATCGCCCCGAGTTGTCGCCAACTATCTAGTCAGTATAGCTAAACATCGACCTATATCACTCGGTGGTTAGATTCAGAGGTTTTGGGATATCCATCGTTCGAGTTTTATCAAGTCTTCCGCTCGCATCGATCGATTCTCCATTACAAACGAGGATCATATCATTTGGTATCGAGCCGACTCACTGGTCGGTGTCTCACAGATTCGCCGATCGCCGATCGAGGCGCTGGGTCTTATGGGGCGGGATGATGTCCCACATTGCCCATGAGGCTTATCTGGTCGGATATAAGGTCGATTCCACATTTGGTATCTTGGGAGGCTAGTGAATTGAAGGGTGAGTCCGCTTGATATAGGTGATGACTGGATTTGAGGACAAACTTTTCAAGAGAAGGAACGACGCAGCCCAAGTTTTGTGAATTTAATTATTATGTGGCATATGGGCCACGCTTTTGTATCAAGATTTTCGTAGTATTTTTAAGCTTGTTTATCTAGAGTCCTAGTCTATTAAAACTTCTTTTGTAAATTAGAGTTCTACTTTGATTAGAGTCCTTCTTTGATAAGGATTAGACTTCGCCACCTATATAAAGGCTTGTAAGCATACCTAAAATATTCACATTTTGATTGATTAATAAATGTGAGTTTTATTCTCTTCATTAGCTCTCGAATTTTCTTGTGTTTGCCAAGGAATTCAATTATCGACGATCGACGAGACATTCATCCCTCGTCAGGTGTCATTCATCGTCCCCGAGTTGTCACACAACTATCTAGTCAGGGTATAGCGAAATATCGACCTATATCACTCGAGGGTTAGATTCGAGGTTTTGGGATATCCATCGTTCGAGTTTTATCAAGTCTTCCGCTCGCATCGATTGATTCTCCATTACAAACGAGGATCATATCACCTCTTTCGCACACCACGCGCCCAAGAACAATCCCTCTCGCACCATGAAACGACATTTCATAATTTAGATCAAATTCTTTTCGACACATCTACGTAGGACTACTCCAAATTTGTCAAGCACTCATCGAACGATTCCCCATAGACGGTAAAGTCGTCCATAAAGACCTCGATGCATTTCTCCAATAGGTCCGAGAAGATGCTCATCATGCATCGTTGAAATGTCCCTCGGGCATTACACAAGTTAAAGGCATTCTTCTCTAGGCAAATGTCCCGAACGGGCATGTGAAAGTAGTTTTATCTCGATCACCTGGGCAACCCATATCCGCATGTACCCCGAGTATCCGCTCTAAAAACAAAAGAATTTGTTTCACTAACCTTTTCAAAGATCTCATCAATGAAAGGTAATGGAAGTGATCTTTTCGTCACCGTGTTGAGCTTTCGATAGTCAATACACATCCTCCAACCTGTTTGGAGCCTTGTTGGGATCGCCTCCTTTCTCGTTTTCACCACCGAATGCCTCGACTTCTTGGGCACGACGGTACCGGGCTGACCCATTTATCGTCTCGACACGGGATATATGATGCCCAAGTCGAGAAGCTTCAAGATCTCCTTCACGACTACCTCCTTCATAGCTGGGTTCAACTTCCTTTGTTGATCGCGCATCGGTTCGGGCTTCTTCTTCCATCGAATATTGTGAACGATATGGAAGGGTCGATGCCCTTGATGTCGGCCAATGTCCATCCAATAGCTTCCTGTATTGCCCGACAACACTTCTCACGACTTCCTCCCGACTCGGACCGAGTTTAGCATTGATGATCACGGCAAGGTGTCGTCCTTCCCTAGAAAGATGTACTTGTGATGAGTAAGAGTCTTTAGCTCGAGTTTCTGCTCTCATAAGGGATGGAACGAGCTTTTCTTCTTCCTTCGCCTTGGGCATGTTACGGTATATTGACCACTGAGTCCCTCGAGTTCGCTCCGCAACAAAGCAGGCCTCCCGACATCGCCCATAAGTCGCTTCTTCGTGGCGCCATCCTCCTCAAGACCACTTTCAATTGTCGCATCCAATGGATCTTGTAAACCTATCTCGCAGGATGTCTCCCACCATGGGTTCAATGTGATCAATGAATTCCACGACCTCAATATCAATAGGATGCTCCATGGCCTTGAAGATGTGAAGGTCACCGCCTCACCGTCAATTCACATGATAATTTGCCCGTGTCGCAATCAATCCTAGTTCGGCCGTTTCATGAATGGTCGACCCAAGAGCATAATCGAGGATTTGTTACCCATCGTGCCCATATCCGTAACGAAGTCCGCCGGAAATATGAGTTCCTCCACTTTGACCAATACGCTTCGATGATTCCTTACGGATAAACGTTGGACGCCTCGCTAATCGATAACCACTCGTGTTGGCTTTGTGGTTCCCACCTTTAATTCATTGAACATTGACAAGGGCATGACGCTTATAGATGCCCCAAATCTAGCATGGCCCTTTCGATCCTCAGATTGTTTATTACGCAGGAATGAAAACATCCCGGATCTCCACACTTTCGGCAATTTCACGCAAGATCATGGATACATTTTCTCCCACTTGGAATTTTGCATCATCTTTGTATTTCATCTTTCTCGCACAATTCTTTCATGAACTTTGCCCATTTCGCATCGTGCCCCAGAGCGTTGATGAGCGGTATATTAATTTCCACCTTCAAACACGCGATACATCTCGCCATTTCTTCCTCTCTCATGTTCTTGGCCAATCTGCTCGAAAGAGAGGTAAAACCTTAGGATTAGGTTTGACATAGGTTGGCTCAATGATTGCCTCTTCTTTTTCTGCCTTTTCCTCGCGTTCCTCTTGATCATCGCCATTTGACCATTGTGTTCGTGAGATCTTCCACTTGTGCATGTCTGCGCCGTCTAGGCATGAAAACTTTCTCCGACTTCTTCCCACTTCTCGGGCTACAAGATTCATTGGCTAACTGCTTACCTCTACTTGAGGAGGTAAATTTCTCGCTTCTTCTCAAGACGCACGGCGGTTGTCAATTGGGAAACTTGGTTCCCAAGGCTCGAGGGCTCCTCTTATCTCGACCTGAATTTCGTTCTCTTGTTGAGCCTTCACATTTTCTCGTGCCATAGTGTACAAGTTCGCCAACGATGGCCCACCGCTTTGGTCACGCCGATTATTTCGTACGGTTGTTGTTGTCCCGCCTCTTGCCGGTTGTTAGACCACCTAAAGTTTTCGTGGTTCCTCCATCCCGGTTGTAGGTCCGAGAGTTTGGATCATATCTCCTCCGTCAGATTGCCCATTGCCATTCGACCCACCGCATCGACTTCTTCTTCTTCAAACGGTGTGGGGCATTGATCCAGATGATGTGTCACCGGTGCCATATTCGCAAACTTTAGCTTTCTTTTGCCCTCGCCACGGTCCCGGTCCCGATCCCGTGTTGGTTATGAACTTGTCGAATAGGTTACGTAGTTTATCCACTTGGTCTCCACGGTTGAAGAAGTAGCGGCTTGCCCCGAACTTCTCCTCCTTCGTCTCGCTTTCTTCGCCATCTCGCCCAATGCCTAAAGGCCTCACTGGGAACTTTATTCAAGATTGATCCTCCACAAGCCGCATTCACCCAAATTTTCTCTGTTGCCTCAACCCGCCATGAAATATTGGATCGATCATGATCCGAATTTGATGTTGAGGGCATTTCGCTGCAATGCTTAAACCTTCCCCAAGAATCATAAAAGGTCTCTCCGTGCCCATTTGATGTCGCTATCCTTTTCCTCATGTTCGAATACGGGCGGTGAAAGTACTTCTCGAGGAACTTCGTGAAGTTGTGCCCACGTGGTCACACTTCCAACGGCAAGGTGTAGAGCCATTCTCTTGCCTGGCCATGCAGAGAGAAGGGAATGACACTAATCTCACATACTCCAAGATTTTCATTGGCGCGATAGTCCCACACGCCATCTCGAAATCTTGTAATGTTTTGGATCCTCCGGGCATGTCACCGAATCGGGGAGGATTTGGATGAAGGAATGTTTCATCTCGGTTGCCATCAACGCGGGCAAAGTGATGCCCGCTGGCCTCGTGTTCGTTGTTGGGAACACCATTTCCTTAATGTCCGCTCTACTTGCGGTTGTTCACCCATCGATTGCCCTCGGGTTCTCTTTCTCGATTAGCCGCCCGCAGCCTTGTCGTGCCTCCGCATCGCCGCTCTCCTCCGCCTTGCGTGCTTTTCGATCTCGTGATCGCATAAAAGTCCTCCGCCTTCCCGCAAGGTTAGGTCGTAGCATACAACAAAGAAAGCAATATAAATTCAAGAAATAGAGATACTCACCGAATGCGCAACTCCCAAGAACGGCGCCAAATTCGACACGTCGCTTAGCTGCTCAAAATAAATTTATAACCTATTGCCCATCACACGCGTAGCCGCCGATAAGTATAGGGTCGATCCCACGAGGAGTTGGTGTAGCAATCTCATGTCACGATGTCACTTAAAAGGGACGAGAGTGGTGTAATTATCTTGATCACTATAGATAAGACTAAAGTAACTCAAACAAACTCAAGGAATATCAAATAATAAGACGAGTCCGGCTTGGGCAACAACTTCGTGAAGACGATTAATACTCGGTCCTAGGTGCAAAGGTTTTCTACATGACATGCATCAACGGTTATAAGAGACATACGTCGTGACCCGTTGTCACGCCACGCCCACGACGCACCCTCCAAATCTATCCTTTCTGTAAAGAAGCGCGGACACCCTATGCAAACTATCTAACCCGTAATGCCCACGCACGAGACACCTCAAGACATGCAAACCTGCAGCAACGTTATGATCTAGATGGACCCGGTATTGGCAAAGGCAATGCATGACTACTCCAACTTGCCCACACCAACAGACTATTTGGGGTGCGGGACACCGACACCTTAATCCAATTATTACTTGCAACCTCCCTTACCCACTATGTTATTTGCAACTAACACACCGAGTTTGTTGTTATTTAATGCCCGGGACCTAGTGCTTCGGGAACACACGCATGCGCATCGAATGCCCTACTTAGACCTCTCGAGTTATATTAATCATGCTCCACTTAGTCACGCCCAAACCGTAATAAAGACTTAGCTAGACATAAAATAAATAAACATGCAATGCTTAATCGAAACCATAATTAAACGGAACCAACTTACTATTAATTGAACGAATAGAAACGGCATGAGCCCAAAGTGTCACCGCAAAACATCTGAATAGCAATAAAAGTGTTTGCCCAAAGGACTTAATGTATGTGATGGTGATGGTGAATAATACGAAGACGCAGGGTCAAGAGACTATGATACGCACAAGTCGTGTATTCATCCTATATATAGGCCGAGAAAGGGATCCGATGGCGATGGCCCATGGCTGGAAGACCTTAGGGTTTTTGTCGATCGGCGCTCTTTCCTTGCCTGTGATGGATCTGGGATGATCTCCTCCGATTTCATGAGATTCGTGTCACAGCATCCTTTCCGGATTTAGCGAGATTCGCCTGCATCTCGCGTATCTTGCCCATTACCTCCCTCTCGCTTCTCTCGCCTCCTTCTTCGCCTCGTCTCGGTCGCCTTCTTCACTTCGCTTCGCCCATTAGCCTACCCTTCTAGAGATTGAACTTGTGCGGTCAGTAGAAGGTCACGCCGTGAAACGAAATAGCCACTGGAGTTTCAAGCCCAGTGTGAGCTAAGCTCCTGTGCCTCGAGGTGCATCGTATCTCTATTCACCCGCCAAGCAAGTTCCACTTTCTTGCCCATTTCGCCCGCCTTGTTCCTCGCAGACCAATGTGTCCTCCTAGACACAAAACACAACAAGAAAGACACAAAAGACTCGATCTAGACCTAGACAAGACACGTAAAAGAGCACAAAACTTGGGCTCGTCAGGATGCAATGACCCAATGTTTATAGACCATAGCGTCTTGAATTTGAGAAATATAGTCGATCGACGACTAAGATAAGTTATTTTCGATTGATGCTAGATAGCTTATACCGCTTTATGTCGATTAAAGGACCAAGAAGAAGAAATATATGAAAGACAAAACTACAAATTAGCCGAGGGACCTGCTCCGGTGGGTATAAATATTTTTATATGATATGCTTATGTTTATATGTTTTCAAAATGAAATTAATTTCATTATGATCAAAGTTTCAAAGTTAAACGACTACTGCTTTTGAGCATGAACATGAGCATGATGCATTACCTATCCACGGAAATGAAAGAAAGAAAAGAAAGAAATGATAAAGAGTACGGCCGTGGCATGGTACCCTTCGTGTCCATCAACACGGGCATGTTATGGTGTTTGAGATTTACCGACGTCGGATAGCGACCTTCGGTCATAGCGTGTTTGAGAAGGAGGCTACTACTTAACACATAGAAAGAATCCGTGGATATGGGAAGAAAGTTATCGCCGACATTAGAACATGCATATGCATACTTTATGATGATGCTATGAAATGAAAGCAAGTAAGTGTTTATTTATGAAAAGCATGCACATATTATTTCACTACAACTCTTGTGCATTGCAAATGTTATGGCAAGTCAATCATATAGCCCTAAGGGCAATGTTTTAATGTTTTCGGCGTATACCCACTGAGTGCATTTTTGTACTCACGCCCTGCATGTATTTCTAAACGTGCAGGTTGAACTCGAGAGATCTTTGGAATCGAATGTCACAGCGAGCTTTCTAATTATTTAACTCATGATGAAAATGCTTATTCGTTGATAAAATTCATTTGAAGTTATTATGTTTCGCTGCCACGAGTTTTATGTCATCATACATAATTCTCAACCACCCTTCTCGTGCCGAACTTTGGCCTTCACTTGTTGCTATGTTTTGTTTTGCCGAATGGATTAAATATTGATGATAGTCTTATTCGACATTGTGATCTCGCATTGTTATTATGTCGACTTGATTCGAAAACATGGATTCATTGAAATGCTCGTGAATGCGATTTACTCGAAAGTTCGTAATTGTTTTCGTTGAATCCAATATGATGTATAAAATGTTTGGAAACATTGTCGAACCATGCTTTGAAACATCGAAAATTTTATCATTGTTGAAGCGTGCTTGAGAATGCACATTCTCGATAATAGTTCTTTTACACTCGATTCTTCATTGTAATTTGAAAACTTAAAGTCAACCTTTGTAAAACTTCATTTCATTTCTTTGAACCATAAATGTTTGATTCCTTATTGATGAAAATTGATGTCATAAATTGTTTTGATAAATATATTCGATCGAAATTGTTGTTATCGATTATCAGAAGTTCTTTCTTAACTCACTTCACCGCTTAAGTCATGGCCTAATTACTTGATTAAGTGGTCGGGTTGTGACGTATCAGCAGAGAGTTACATTGCCATTTTGAGGAATTTGGTGTTCCCTTTGATACTGTACATAGTCATAGATCATTAATGATATCATTTAGTGCTAGCATGAAAACTAGATTAGGCACTTCATGAAAGAAACTAAAAAAATAAGATAACCCAAACACTAGCATGACCTAAAATCTATGCATGGGATCAGCTCCAGTTGAGCTTGTAAAGCTGAATTATCATCCCATCCTCGCTATAAATGAAAATCATAGAATCTTGAATTGTTCATATCCCTTTAACTTTTAGCATCTCACCTAAGAGCTGAAACTTACAATGACCTTTTTTTGTGCCACCACAACTTGGTAGTTGGTATCAATCTTGTGGACATGATTAATGTCCATTTCGACAGTTCCTTAACAGTATGGCAATACTGGAAGCAGCTAGTTATGGATTGTTGACTGTCAGTACATCCGTGGGTGGTGTCCCAAAGGCATGGTCATATAACCTGTTAACTTAGATTGGCTAATTTTTTTGAAAAGATCAGGCTTTCTTGCTAACATTGACTAAGGATGAGATTTCCAGCATCACTAGCCCGAACATTTCTAGAAATGTGTAGGTTATAATAGCTCACCTTTGTTTTGTAGGTTCTTTGGGATGACATTATTGTTCTTGCGGAGCCAGATCCCAATTGACATGGTAATGGCAATCACGAAAGCAATAGATTTGCTTCCCAGATCGATCCAGAAGAAATGCACAACCGTGTGAGTGTTCTCTGACGACATCCACAAATTTTAATCTTCACTACAACCTGACCATTTTTCGCCTTTTTGGTATGTCTATGCTATTGTCTCATATGCTCCTTAAAGGAGGAGCTACTATTGCATGGCTAAAAACTCCAATTCTTTTTATGTAGCATCACTCAAATTAAAGTGCTCCAACTACCTCAAACCAAGGCACAGAGAACAGATATAATAGCAGTTCATTTGTAGGAATTCTGAAATTAATGAGTCAAAAACGGTTCACCATTGACTATATGCTTTTCAAATAAGCACCATCTAATTGACTGCTGAATCATTCGCATGCAGATAAAGAAACTATATAGTTGGCATGATGTTGCCAAAAGGACTGAGATTGTATATGATCGTGCTTTCAATTGCTCCAATCAGTCTCTCATAGATCGTTTACCTAGGTCTGCTCTCACAAAGACTTAAGTTTCCACTGTGCTATTGAAAAGAGTCAAAACTGCTGATAACTTTATTATATGTCTAGATACCTATCTTGTGGTGCATTGGCAGGCAAGCTCTTCTGCTTTGTCATAATAATCGATTTTCTCTTATGTCGTCTAGTCCAGCTGTGGCAGGTATCCTTCTCCTCTCCAACATTAGTTCTACTACTTGATTTGTGCAAGTATCACCTCGTTTTAATGATCATCATTGGAAGTTAAAATAGCCCGACAGGGAAATCGAGGTTGTGCTCGACAAGTCCTCATGGTGGAGAAGAGAAGTGGGACTTGGATGCAGATGAGAAATAGAGGTCATCACCAGTCACTGGTAAGAACAAAGTAAGCAAAAAAAAAAAATCTTTCTTTTTCTCTTTCCATTTTGGGATAGAAACTAGCATGTAATCTCACTGTCATTGTTGCCATTTGAGCACTTTTTTGGCTCAACTTATTGTTTATTTTAAATGCTTTTGCATAGTTTTAGAAATTAGAATACCATTTACTTATCCTATGAGTTTGGAGGAGAAATTCTGGTCTGATTTACTATGTTCTTTTGTATTACAATAGTTTGTTTAATAAAGAAAATTGGGTCCCTTGACATTACGGGAGCCCTAGGTGAAAAGGACAAAAGAAGCCCCTTAAGAAAATAAAATTTCGATAATCTTGTTGCTAGTTGTAGATAACACGTGATTATATTCCATGCTTGTTTGACTGCATGACTTTATTAGTAAATATATATGTAATGAACTAAGAAAATAAATATCAAATAATTATTAAACTAATTTAGATTTTCTAGTATTTTGATAAACAAAATCTTCAATATCATCTTCAAGTTCAATTTTTTCTAATACCTGATTTTCAATGCATATAAATGCTAATTCGTTTAATCTTTCTTGAGGCATAGTAGAATATAAATATAATTTTATGAATTTTAGTTTTGAAAAACTTAATTTTATTGAAGCTACAATAACATATTTAGCTAACAATTTCTATATGCAATAGAAATACTAGAAAATTAATACGAAGTTCTAACAAATTCAAGAACTTTACCAGTTGACTTTATTTTGGATGTTAAACACATTTGAAAGAATACAAAGCATGAAAGCGTAGGAAGAAAACTATACTTGTTTTTAAACGCACTTAGAATTAATAGGCTATTGGTAATGTACTTATTTTTAAAATTTGGGGCTCCTCAGATTTGGGGGTCTTAGGCCTTTGCTCCATTGCATGCATGAAGGTCTGTCTTTGTTCATAAATATGAAATAGAACTGTGAAACAGGTGTAAAATGGAACAAAATGTGTTCCGATTGAAAAAAAATGTACATAATAAATATTGAGGAATTAATAATTAAAAAATAATACTTCTTCCGTTCATCAAAAGTTTGAAAACATTAACTCTGTAATTTTATCTTTAACCTATCTATTTATTTAAAAAAATCACATAAGACTATCTTTTTACTCCCACTACTCTTATATATTCATTTTTATCTCTATAGTCCACCTTTTAATTCTACTATCCATTAAGCTATTCATTTATTATTTCCACTCATTACAACTAATTAAAATCTATACCAATAAAAACAATACAAATTTTTATAGACAGGGGGTATAGGGTTCTCTCTTCTTTTGTTAAATTTTATCTTTTTCATTAGAAATATTAATTTTAGTAAATAAATTATGTATCCCTAGGTAGAATTGCAGTTAACCAATCTAGAAAATCAGCATTCTACATAAATGAGTCAAGCTACTGGAGTTTTGACTTGAAAAAAATTTATTCGAGTTGTTTTAGTGGAACTTGTAAACCAAATAGATCATCGACTTATTAGGCTAAGGGCTTTTTTTTCCTCATTGTGCCTTTTCCCTTAATCCTTGAAAGCAACATAAAAAAAGTTCATAAAAATAAGTAAAAACGAAAAAGAATCGAAAGCCTGCTCGTCACATAAAACAATTGAATTTAGATAGATGGCGTGAAATAAATACTAGTAATTGATAGTAGTTTTATACTATTACCATTAAATCTTCAATTTTCTTTATTCTAAAAAAATAATATAAAAAATCTTTGGGTACTCCGTACTCCGTTAACAAACAAGAAGAATGCTTCACGGATTCCTTTTTCTCGTCTCATTCTGACCAAGTCTTATTTTATTCCAATCTTTTGCAAATAATTAACTATCTTTTTCAACATTGATTTCTCGAATGTGTTTATTAGTAACTAAATAGTAAAATTTGACCCAAATATATTATTATGTTTAATTGACTCAACATATATATACCTATTTATTTCATTGTACGTAGATGTTGGGGCATCTACGGGCCATCCTATGATGTGATTGTGTACTCGTGCATTAAATACTAAATTTATGTTATTTCATTAAATATAACAGACACAATCAACCATGGTCCTCGAGATTAAGAAGAAAAGAAAAAACAAGTTAGGAAAGTTAGGTGTGTGGTTTGTCCAGGTTAATCATTCACTTTATATCTGCATATCAATAACGTCGTTCATTCCTTTTCTTTTTTTTTGGTCAATGAATACATAAATTTTAAAGGTTGCGTCGTGGTCACATGACTCAAACTGCAGACCTTCTGACGCCTAAGATTAACCACTCTACCACCAGCCAACACACACACACGCTGCTCATTCCTTTTTTGGTCAATTTAATACAGAAATTTTAAAGGCTGCGTCACGGTGGACTCGAACCCGAGACCTTTGACCTCGGGCATTAACCACGCTACCACTAGGCCAACACACACACACGTCGTTCATTCCTACTATCATAAAGAGACACTCACATAATAAATATCCAAATTTAAATCCATATTTAGTAATATGTTTGAAATTTTATTAGTTCTTTATCATTTTTATGAATATTAGATCCGAATGATCATAACCTAGCAAATGTCTTATACAAGGCCCCAAAGATATTTTGGAAAAATATAAATATAGTCTATACACCCTTTTCAAAATAAAACAAAATACCAAATTTTTCTGACATAAATTTCTTCATTATCATTACAGGTTGAGAAAGTGCCAAGAAAGAAATGGGTTCTACAATTTTTTGTGTGGATAACACATTTTTTGCAGGAGATGGATAATAGCGTACAGGTATCATCAACATCTTGCTTACTTTATTATTTTACTCATTTTTTAGCCACTCACAAAGATTTGTTTAAAAAAAAAAGCTACTCATAAAGATTGTGTGCATTCACATGTAGAAAAGAAGACATTATCAGATAATTTTTATCAATGTATTTTCTATTTGATCTTTTTAAGACGCATTTTCGATCAATAGTGGTAATCTTAAAATTTTATATATTTAATCATTACTAAATGTTTTGTGTTTTAGTCATCTAAAAAGTACAAGTGTACGTAAAAAAAAATTACGTCCAAATTTGTTAACTAAATGTTCCATTTTCAGTTAATTATTTCCGAACCCGTCATTATAGAAGTCGTATTACATCCCATAAAGTAAATTGATTCAATATAACTTTCTAAGTTAACTTTTTCCTAATACATAGTTAAAAGTGGAAACTGAAAAATCAGTAGTTTCTAATACAAATTCTTATGGCTGAAAAATGTCAAAAATAATTTTAATTTGAATACGCACTCGAATTAGAATTAAAAATCATTTTCCTTTCATAAACTTTATTAATATTTTATATTAATGAAAATATGACACTCAAGACCTTCTCACCAATTGGACCGATCCTCATCAACACATCATATACTATCACTGGTTCCAAAGTTTTAGAAAAAATGAATTAACTATTATTTTTTTTGTAAATTAATATAATAATACTGTATTACACTTATTATAATAAGGTACTATGATTATATCAGCTTGTACAATATCCCAACTCCACATACTAAAATCATTAAGCGATTGGTTACTGAACTAATCTCTAAAGTTTGATGATTAATTTGTTACTCTTTTAAGAACAATTGAGCATTATGATCATGACATCCACACACATATAGAAACCTAAGTCATGATTAAGATAAATCATGGAACTTAGAGGGTGTTTGGCTAAGCTTATTTTAGAAAGCTTATAAACTCCAACAACTTATAAGTTGTTTTAATAAAATATGATGTATTAAGAGCTTATAAGATTTTAAAGTATTTTGATAACAAGGGTGAACATGGAAATAAGAAAATATATCAGGGTTATTTTTGTAGTTTTGTTTTAATTTATAAGAGCATTAAAAAATAAGTTGGGTTTTGGAGCTTTTTTTAATAATGCTTATAAGCTTTTAGAGCTTATTTAAAAAACTTATAAGTTCTCTAACAACTTAATTTGTCAAACACATTGATTAAGCTTATAAACTCTTTAAAACCGCTTATAAGCTCAGTCAAACAACACCTTACCGATTATATTATGCTTACGGCTATTTGTTTAAACCAATAGCAATTGGGATTTAATGGGAGCATAATTGCAATCTAGTAGTGTGGTCCAAGATTCTATGGAAAAACGTGGCTTATTCTCTGACAAGGTCAAACTGATCAATCGTGATGATTTAAGGCCCTAATCATTACATATATTTTTGCATGTAAATTGTCTACAAGCGGAAAATTGACGTTGACAGAAACTACATGATAAAACTTTTATTTTGGTAACTAGAAATTATCATAATCAAAATTTTATTTTAGTAACTAAAAATTATTATAATTGTATATATATATAGGAGTTGGTTTAAATATAAACTCTTATATTTGTAAGAAATTTATTGTTTTATTTATTACTCCCCCACTCCTTCAGTTCCCTTTATAGTTTTTTTTTTGTATTTCTCTCAAATTTCTTTTTGTTCCATTTATAGAAATTATCCCATAAAAAAGTCCATACTTATATCTGTAATGACACAATTTATTTACACATTTTACAACATATAGTCCACCACTATTACTCTTTCTTACCCTCAACATCACCACCACCACCATTTATTTATACCTTTTACCATTCATGACCAATTATTAATTAATTGAATATTATATTAATGTGGGATGCTTAATCCACTCACAATGCACTCTACAACTTTTATTAAAATTTATATAAAAAAAATCAGGAATGAAATTGAGGGAGATAATATTATTTAAAATAATAGTGACATATTTGTAATTAATTAGATTTGAAAGGATTATAATTATGTTAAATTGTATATTCTCTCCTCCCTCATCTCTCTTTCATATATAAATTAATCATCTTCCTCCTTTCTCATCTCTCCTATTTTATGTCTCATCTCTTATACTAACATTTATAATTTTAATTAATGTGTGATAATATTTTGCAATTACTATAAAGTTTCACAAGCTAATAAACACATTTGCATTCCCAACTAATCAGCAACCAAACCCCATTAATATTTCCAATTAAACTAATGGATAAACTTTCATAACCTAATACATATATTTGCAATTCATATTCAATTTGCAACAGCCAATGAATATTTTTGCAATTACTAATTGATTGATTTGCAATTATATCAAATTACATAACTTGTAACAGGAAATGTATATATTTGCAATTCTTATGAAACAACTTTGCAAAAGGGAACATATAAAGTAACCAAAGAACTTAAGAACATATAAATTTGCACAGTGAAACACTATAATTGCAACTAAAGTAACTCAATAAACTTTCACAAGCTAATATACATATCTGTAATTCACAAATATTCAATTTGCAGCAGCCAGCGAACGTTTTGGCAATACAAAATGATTAAAATTCGCATTCATATCAAATAACTTAACTTACAGTAGGAAGCACGTATATTTGCCATTCTTAAGAAACAACTTTACAGCATGGAACGTATGAAGCAACAAAAGAACATATAAATTTACAAAGTGAAACACTAAGATTTACAACTAAAATAATTGAATAAATTTTCATAAGTTGATATACATATTTGCAATTCGTAAATATTTAATTTGCAGCAGCCGCGACATATACTTGCAGCAGCCAACAAAATAAAATTCATTCCAACCGAAATTATTTGAAAAAATCAAACTCCATATAGACCAAAAGGGAAAAAGGAAAACAATTGCAAAATATAAAACCACAAATTCTTGAAAATCATAGATATCTTACGAGGAATGTTCATGGCGGATTTCGATTGAGGTGGATTCATCTGTTCATCTTGTCATTGCAAATTGGTTGGCTTCTATCGACGACAGCAAAGCCCTAATTTTTCGTCAGTTCACGCTACTGATTCTCACAGAAGTGAAATTTGGGTTTGCAATCTTCCACACTAAAGGTTTTTAATACACATGGATATGAACTTTTGAAGAAAACAAATCGAAGGATTGAGGATATTCAAATTTGGATTCGAACAAAAATACAAAGTGGAGATGTGTTCTTATTTCCATATATTAAGAGGGCTTGACTCATCCCTCTATAGAGGGGGATATGGGGTTAATGTAATTTTTTTTTTTATTATCTTGCGAACATGAGAACCAAAAGTTGATGCATTTGTTGTAAAAGTTGATGTATTCTCCGGTAAAGTTACTGTACCAGAAAAGTAGAATTTTCACCCGGATTCGAATTCCATGAGGGACAAAATTCTATTTTTTGGGTGTGATCACTTTTGCGATAGACACATCAACTTTCACAACGAATTTATCAATTTTTGTAGTTCTCACTAGGGGTGAGCATTTGGGCGGTTCAGTTCAAAACTGAACCGAACCCGAAAAAACCGTCGAACTATTTTTAAAATATAAACTGAACCGTACCGTATTGTATATCCAAACCGAACTGAAATATCCGATTCGGTTCGATTTGGTTTGGATATAACCGATTTTAATTATTAATAACATAAATATTTAAATATAATATATATATTAATCAATTTAGATATTAATAATATATATAATATAAAAAATATTTAGACGGTTCGGTTTGAAAACCGATTTTTTTTCTCAACCCGACACCGAATCGAATAAATTTTGATTCCAAAATCTAAAACCGAACCAAATCGTTTTACTGTACAAATCAAACCGTTAATTTCATTTCGATTTGGTTTGATTTTGTTCACCCTAATTCTCACGTTCTCAATTATATGTATATAGGGATATGATGTACTAGAAACCAACTTTAAACTAGTAACAAGAAATCAATCTTAACCCTCCATTTTTCTAATCTAGTGCCCACAATTATTTTCTCCCAAAAATATCTTTTTCTATTTAAAAATGGCTGAAAATAAATATAAATTCAGAAAATGTTATAACAGAGAAAAAAAAAATTAATAGTTGGCGCACGAATCACACCATCCCTATAAAAAATGGAATTTCCAAATTCATAAGTTTAGGTACCATAAAATATGGTATGCTTTTTATAACTTACACGCTATGCTTTTTGTAAAGTTGTATTATGTTTTTCAACAAGTTTTCAGATTTTTAATAGTTTAGTATACTGTTTTGTTTTCTTGTGCTGTGCATTATGTTTTCTGTGTAGTTTTAATATGGAGAAGTTTGTCTGAAAAACATGGATTTTCAAATATTTATTATGCTTAGTTTAGTCTTATTTGAAGTTGGAAATCATGTTTGTAGATAGTATTTGTTTAGTTTTGTATTATTTTGAAGAATTGATACTCGTAAGCAACTTTGTCATTTTTAAGGAAAATTAGAGAACTAATTGAATAGTTAAAAGTGGATATTATTAAACTACATCTCGATAAGAGTCTTTGGACGCAAAGTCTTATTTGAAGTTGGAAATCATGTTTGTAGATAGTATTTGTTTAGTTTTGTATTATTTTGAAGAATTGATACTTGTAGGCAATTTTTGTCATTTTTAAGGAAAATTAGAGAACTAATTGAATAGTTAAAAGTGGATATTATTAACCTACATCTCGATAAGAGTCTTTGGACGCAAACGGTTCGTAAATCGAAGTTCGGATGAGAGAGAATGAGCCAAAACAAGAAAGTCGTGCAGTCTACCACAGACAGTACAACGAACAATGCGAGAGTTTCTGATTTTATTTCTATTTTCATGATTTTTTCGAATTTTTCATTTTTTTTCTTGTACTTTTAGGCCCATCATTTATATTTCTTTTAGGGTTCAAAGAGTCTTCTCCACCTATAAATATCATCTTTTAACATTATATTAGAATCATCATTCATCATTTCATATTTTCAGAGTTAGACTTTATTTTTAGAGTTCCCTGCAAGAGTATAGATTTTATTATATTACCGTTCAGACTTCAAGATTCTTCATTGTAGAATTCATACACTGATTTTATATTTTATTTTCATTGATTCTAGGGTTGTATATTATGTAGTAGGAATTTATGTAATTGATCTATGAAATCTATTTACCTGTCAATTTGTGATTTATGATGCTATTTTATGCTAGATAATTGATCACTATTGATTCATATTAGTTGCCTGATTAAAAACTTGAATTTAGGAATTCATAATACAATTAATCTAAAGACTTGAAGGTTTTAAAATTAATCATGGAGAAGAAATCTTATGTGCTTTTGAGAGTTTTTATATATTCTTGAGACCTAGCGGAGATAGAACATATATTATATAGGGAAATCTTATTTTAACCCTCTCCCGAAGATCTATCTTAGATGTTTAATTCACTATACATTGATTATATGCCTAGCATGCATCTATATAATTAATTGCAACACGTAGGAGTTTTCTCGTGTTTACCTGCGAATCTGTCGGGGAAGAATGGATCAAGACTCGTGCTTTGATCTTCTGGACTGTATCCCGTTTGCCTAAACTCCAATGCCGAGTGAGGACAATCTATGGAGAATGCTATAGAAAATCACCTTCTTTCTTTTCTCAAAGTTTTCGAAAATCTCACTATTTTGGAATAGAATTCTCGAAAATATGCTTGAGCATTAGCCTTGATTTTCTCTCTCACCTTATATTTATAATGCATTCCTAAATCCTATCTAGATAGAATTTATGCATATCTAATAAATATAATCATATCACTTAAGATAGAGATGATCAAGTTAGAGTCTCAGTAGGACTGTTAAGAGAGGTGGACGATTTTCACTAAGCTCCAGGCCTGAATGGGCCAGCCCAGGGATCAAATGCAAGGAATAAAGATGAGCCTCAAATAAATTAATTATCTTATGTTCAGCCCAGAACAAAAATTAATTCATAAACATTTATTCATGCCACTAGAGAATAAATGCTTACTTACCCCTTTATTACCGAAGTTGAGTCGGGCTCGCATTTAGACTTAACGAATTCCCATATTTAAGATATCGTACGTCCATTAATTATTTACAGCATTCTGACTGCTTAAAATAATTAATTACTTTAATTCCTTAAGTAGTACCACTCAACCTTATTATTGTACTTGAGATAACTCAACCTGCAGGGTTTAGTACAATAAACTTTTTGAGCTCCTTAAGGGACGTCGTCATCCTAAACGGATACGGTGACTCGACACAGGTAACTAGCATTACATACAAGCACTGCCACCACCCAAGATGCAGAGAATCTTGGGTTATCTCATGTAACCCTCACCCATAACAAGTCAAAGCGATGGTCAACAACTTATACTCACCTAATACCTTATGGAGGTTTAGATCAACGTAAGTCACCGAGATCTAGGTTCTTCACGATGGTCGATAGAAGAACTCATCTCATCGTGATCCATCAATACGTCGAGACGCATCAAGATAGACAAGCAACTAAGTCAAGTCACTTATCTATACCGCAGTCTATACCGACAACTCGTCCTCAAGTTGTCTCATTGTGATACTTTTATATCTCATTAAGCTCGACCAATCATACGAGATTTCATGATCTACAATACAATCGTGTGATCTAACTTATATATGAGATAAAGGGACATACATATGCAATCAAGTAAACAATTCAGATAGAGATTGTAAAGTGGTAACAGAAACATTGTATACAAGCTCAACCAAACCGCCCAAGATACAAACCAACAATCTCCCACTTATACTAAAGCAAACTTTTAGTATACAATGTGTCTCTACTAGCTATTACAAACAACACCATCACTTTGCTTCTCCCATTTATACAAAAGTTTCCTTTCTAAGTGGGTGCCATCTTGCTAATCCAAGTCCTCGAACATGCTCTTCGTAGCTTTTTTGTGACAGCTCTTCGTGAATGGGTCACCTAGGTTATCCGCAGCACCAATCTTTTCAATCAGACGCCTCATCGCCTAACGATTTCTCGTATGACATGGTACTTTCTCTATGTGTTTCGTTGTCTTGTGGGTCCGTGGTTCCTTCGAGTTTGCCATCGCACCGAGTTATCACAAGAAACTATGATACTTTTGGGCAAACCGGTACCACATCTAGATCCATGAGGTAGTTCTTGAACCATACTGACCTCTTTAGCGACCTCAGGCGGCTACATATTCGGCTTCCATGGTAGAGTCCGCAATGCATCGCCGCTTTGCACTCCGCCAGATACGGCTCCTCTTCCCAAGGTAAACACATAACCAGAGGTAGACTTTTTCTCATCACGGTCCACTTGGAACCGAATCTGAATAATCCAAAGGCATTAGATTATCTGCATGGTAAACTAGCCTATAATCTCGAGTCATTTTCGTGTACTTGAGTATATGTTTTACCGCAGATCCAATGAGCTTGTCGTGGTTAGATCGATATCTAGCTACTATGCCTACCGTGACAGCGCGAGATATCGGGTCTCGTACATAACATTGCATACATGAGACTTCCACGGCGAAGCGTAAGGAACTTGTCTCATTTCCTCTATCTCATTTGCGTCATAGGTGACTGCTCCTTAGATAAAGGAACGTCATGCCTGAAAGGTAGCAATTCTTTCTTGGCGGTTTGCATACTAAAATGAGTAATCACAGTATCAATGTAAGACGCTTGAGATAAGCTCAACATTTTCTCTTGCGATCTCGGTAAACCTTGATTCCAAGAATGTACTGCTGCATCTCCTAAGTCTTTCATTTGAAACCGATCGGATAACCACCTCTTTACGCCTCGATAACAACTTCACATTGTTGCCAAGTAGAAGGATGTCATCTACGTAAAGTGTAAGAAATACCACGCCACCGCTGACATCTAAATGATACACACAACTTTCGCTAGGCAACCGGGTAAATCCATAGGACTTTACCACCGCCAAAGCATAAGTTCCGGATCGTGAAGCTTGCTTAAGTCCATAAATGAACTTCTTAAGCTTCCATACTAGATGCTCTTCACCTTCACCACATAACCTTCGGTTCTTTGCATATAGATGTATCTACCTTCTTCAAGGTAACCGCTTAGAAAAGCGGTTTCACATCCATTTGCTAAACCTCAAGGTTTAAGTGGGCTGCTATGGCCGTAAGAATTCGATGGACTTTAGCATTGCTACATGCGAAATGGTCTCATCGAAATCGATGCCCTTAACTGAGTGTACCCTTTCGCCACAAGCTCGGCTTTAAAAGTCGAAACCTCTCCATCCGAATCTCTTCCTCTTGTATACCCACTTACTACCTATGGCTTCCTTGCCATCCGGCACAGTGTCTTTTTATACATCCATAGTTGTTATGGACTCAATTTCTAAGTCCATAGCGGTGTGCCATGATCTTGCATCAATGTCTTCAGATCGCCTCATCCGTATGTCCATGGGTCGATTATTGCCTCGCTCGCTTCTCGGAATAAATTTGAAGATTTACCCACTAACATAAATCGCTCGGTTGACGAACAACCCTCTCACGACGACGAGGCGCTACAGCACAATGACAACGGTGGGTGCAAGAACTTGTGGTTCTCATCTTGCACAACTTGCTAGATAGGTGCCACTTCAGACGGTTGGTATCTCCAAGTGGAACTCGATCCACTTCAATTTCTTGAAGTATCGGTGTCGATCCTCCCATTAGACACCGACATCTCGCACTTTGGTTTAATCGGTGGTGGAATACGATCATCTTCTAATTCTTCAAGAATGATTTCAACTTTGGATTTATGGTTTTCATATAATCATCTTCTAAGAATCGGGCATTAGTGCTAATAATGACCTTCCGATCCTTAGACTATAGAAATAACCACCTTCGTCCTCTAGATAGCCAATAAACAAATTTGCATCGATCTAGCCTCCAACTTATCGCCTTCTTGTTCAAAGACATGTGTCGGATCGCCCATATCCTTATGTGGTTTAAACTAGGCTTGCGCCCAAACCACAACTCGAAATGGGTCTTTTCGACCGACTTGGATGGTATTAGATTTAGCAAGTATGTCATTTTTCTAAGGCGCACTTCGAATCGAAATAGGCAATGTTGCATAACTCATCATCGATCTAACCATTTCTAAAAGAGTCATATTTCTTCGCCCGACACACCATTTTGGTGTGGTGTGCTCGGGTGTAGTGAGCTAGGAGGTAATCCCACACTGCACCAAATAGTCCATAAACTAGTTACTGAGGTATTCGCCACCGCGATCAGACCGCAGTGACTTGATACTATTACCAAGCTTCGGCTCCACTTCCGCCTTAAATTCTTGGAATTTCTCAAAGCATTCAGACTTGCGGTGAAGCAGGTATATGTATCCGTACCTTGAGTAATAGTCAATGAAAGTGACAAAATACTCGTACCCTCCACGAGCTTGTGTGGACATAGGTCCACACAGGTCAGAATGGACTAGCTCCAACACTTCTTTGGCTCTATAACCCTTCGCCATGGTCCGGTCGATATCTTTCTATACGTGATTCGCAGACCGAACAGAGTAAGCGTGAGATCACCCAACGCCCATTCTTAGCCGCCTTTGAATCCTATTTAGATTGATGTGACCTAATCTAAGATGCCGAGAAATGTGGTGTCATCTTGAGAAGAAAACTTTCTCTTTTAAGGTTTGATGTAGATGCAACATAATTAAAGGTATTATGTTTGGCAGAAATAGTATAAAGCCGAATTATATAAAGTGCCACCACAGATAACTTCGTCATTTCTTATGATAGAAACACCACTATCAAAAACAACTGAATATCCATGAATAAATAGTTTGGAAACGGAAATAAGGTACCACCGAAACTCCGGCACATATAAAACATCTTTTAAAACTAAAACTGTTCTATCAAAACATAAAGTAACATCTCCGACTGCAACGGCCTCGACTTTCACCGCGTTGCCCATGGAGATTATTATCTCTCCATCATGCGCTCCTTGTCCGCGGGAACCCCGCAGGTGTAACAAACATGATCGATCGCACCAGATCTACTACCCATGAATGAGTAGAACAAGTAGCTAAACATGTTTCGTTACTAAAGAAAATGGCATACTTGTGCTTGAGCATAGGGCACTTGGCCTTCCAATGCCCGTCTTGCCAAGACTTGAAGCACTTGCCCTCTCCTTCGGCTTTTCAAGCCTCCTGGCGTACATGTTCTTGCTCCCACTACTCCCATCGTTCCTTTGCCTCTACCACCTTTGGTGCCCTTTTCTTCTTCCATTTTCAACGGAAAATTTGGGCCCCTAGATGTACTAGCAAAGGCATGTGTCCTTCGCCCATGACTCCTTCCGCGCGACGAGATCATTAAGCAACCGACTAAGTGTATACTCGGTCTTGCTCATGATCGCGCTCACGCGAAAATTCTCAAAAGACTTGGGCCATGTGTTGAGGATGATATCGACCTGGTCCGCCGTCAATACCTCCTCCCAACCGATCAAGACTATCCATGAGATGAGTCATGTGAGACATGTTCATGGACCGAACTTCCTTCTTCCATCTTACACGCCAAGATTTCTCTCATTGTGTGAAATGATCGTCCGATCCGACCGCCCAAACTTACTCTCGAGACTTGACCATATTTCATCGCGGCTCACCATCGATCGATGTTGCGGTTGCAAGCCTTTGGACATTGTAGTCATCATATAGCATTTGGCCATATTGTTTGACTTATGCTAAAGTCGCTGACTCTCGCCGCTCATTAGTCGATCGCGACGAAGGGCATCGGGTTTGGGAGTAGGAGAACAAACATGTGTTCTTCAAATGATAAGAACATATTCCATGTTTCGCTTCCACTCGATAAAATTTGGACCGGATAGAGGATTTTGTGCGAGCATATTGATAATCGGTGTAAGAGACATATATGAAAAGTAATGTAAACACATAAGCATACGATCGCACATAATTCGTAATAATAATATTGTAACCTTTGATAAAACAATATTAAATGAAACCTCCAATCGCCCAAGGAATTCCACATGCAAGCCACGCGTGTGGGCGTTTACACATGAATCCTCGACCGCACTAAAATATACCTATTAGTCGCTTAATTTCAATCCATGTCAACTTATCCTTATGACAAATGAAATTAATGATTGGACCTTACTAGACCACATCACTATCACAAGAAGGGACTTCGTGGGAAGTTGTACTTGAGGTGATATCTAAGCAATGACCACAATTTTAACAAAGAAAATGAATTTTAGAATTGGCATACTCACTAGACCATACCGCCCAATCCAAATTCCTTTGTTATCTTATTTTAAATCTATCTCAAAAGAACTTATGAAAATCGTGATATGCAAGCCACGCGTGTGGGACGCTACATATGTAACTCCCACTTCTCAATAGATTAAAATGTTTTATTTAGAAATCACATCTAACAAACTTATGACAAACAAGTGCAAGCAAGCCGCGTGTGGACGTTTACTCACGAGACGTATCACTTTGTTTAGAGATCAAAAGTGGAGGTCTTGACATTTTAATTTAAAATTAATATGTCGAGTTACTTGCTTAGTCTTTTGTTTCAAAAGGTTTGTCCATGCAGATCACGTAATCCTAGCATGCTTTTCTATAGAACTCAACATGTAAAACATGCTCGCAGTAATTCTAAAATATTCTTGAAAACACGATAAACCTAGCATGATTACTATGCGTATCCAATCATTTAAAATATATAATATGTTTATCTACGTAATTAAACATACATAGCATGCTTTCGCATAATTTAAACATCCACGACATGCTTTGAACGATAAAAATAAAATAAATTGCTCATCACGGCCCACTCGTGGATCCCAGATTTCGCCTAATTTATTACATAAATTTGCAAAGCATGATCTTCAAAATCTCAGCAGGCCTCGCGCACAGGCACGGACCGGATTCGCCAAACCGAATTTGGGCCAAAAATCAAAACGGGCCGAAATAGTGGATCGGGCGAAAAAATGGGTTCGCCAAAAACCGGATGCGGGCGAAACGGGCGGGTCGGCCCAAGTGGAATGGGCCGTGTGCTAGGGCACGACCCATGCGCACGCCCGACCACACATCCGCCTCTACCTTTGCGCCGCCATGGTCGAACCCCGCCGGGGTCGCCGCCGAGATCGCCACCGCCTCACCGCCGCCGACGCCGCCGAAGCGTTGTCAAAGTCGAGAATCTCGTGCGAGATCTCGCGCCGTCGGCCGAGTCCGCCGGCGCGATCCGCCGAGAATCGCATGCCGAGAACTTTGCGCGAGCGTACTGCCGGGCCCTACCACCGAGTATCGCCGCACATTGAGGTTTCCGCGCGCATGAATCGCGCTGAGGTTCAACGAGCGCTGCCGAGGCCTCGCACGAGAATCACGCGCCCCTGCGTCGCCCACGTCTGTCGAGCCGTGCCGAGACCTCGCTGAGGTTTCCCGGGTGAGATCCGTCGAGACCTCGCTGAGGTTTCCCGACGCGATCTGCCGAGAGCTGTCGAGCGCTGTCGAGGCTTCCGATCGAGAAACTCGCGCGCTCGTCGCGTCGCCCGACCCTTGCCGAGGTCGACCTGCCGAGAGCTACCGAGCGCTGCCGGACACGACCCGCCGAAGCGTGCCGAGCTGCGTCGCTCGACCCCTGCCGAGGTCGTCCGAAGCTGCCGAGGCTACCGAAGTCGTGCGATACCGCCAAGACCATCGAAGTCACGCGATACCTGCCGACCCCTCTCGCCGAGCCGTGCCGACAACTCCCGCCCAATGCCGCCGAGGCCCGCCGAGCCTGTCCGCCTGTGTCTGCTGAGAGAACGCGCGTACTACCGGGCGGCGTGTCTGCGAGCGCCGAGCACGCTCAGCGTGCCGTCGCCCGCACGCCGTCGACCGTGCGTCCGATTATCCGACGTACTCCCGTCGTCTCGTTCTTCGTGCTTTTGTCTTTGTTCTTCTTTTACAGATAAGATTTACAAGAAAAAATCTAATCTAACCACGGATTTTCTCGTGGTGAAAAACAAACCGACAAAAAATAAAACGAGCCACGATGAACCATGATTCACAATTAATTAATTGCGCACGTTATAATCAAACGTGAATTAATCCAACTGAGCCAAGATACTGATCCCAAGCTCTGATAACAATTGTAGGGAAATCTTATTTTAACCCTCTCCCGAGGATCTATCTTGGATGTTTAATTCGCCATACATTGATTATATGCCTAGCATGCACCTAGATAATTAATTGCAACACGTAGGAGTTATCTCGTGTTTACCTGCGAATCTGTCGGGGAAGAATGGATCAAGACTCGTGCTTTGATCTTCTGGACTGTATCCCGTTTGCCTAAACTCCAATGCCGAGTGAGGACAATCTATGGAGAATGCTATAGAAAATCACCTTCTTGCTTTTCTCAAAGTTTTCGAAAATCTCACTATTTTGGAATAGAATTCTCGAAAATATGCTTGAGCATTAGCCTTGATTTTCTCTCTCACCTTATATTTATAATGCATTCCTAAATCCTATCTAGATAGGATTTATGCATATCTAATAAATATAATCATATCACTTAAGATAGAGAGGATCAAGTTAGAGTCCCAGTAGGACTCTTAAGAGAGGTGGACGATTTTCACTAAGCTCCAGGCCTGGATGGGCCAGCCCAGAGATCAAATGCAAGGAATAAAGATGGGCCACAAATAAATTAATTATCTTATGTTCAGCCCAAAACATAAATTAATTCATAAACATTTATTCATGCCACTAGAGAATAAATGCTGACTTACCCCTTTATTTCCGAAGTTGAGTCGGGCTCGCATTTTGGCTTAAAGAATCCCCGTATTTAAGATATCGTACGTCCATTAATTATTTAGAACATTTCGATCGCTAAAATAATTAATTACTTTAATTCTTTAAGTAGTATCACTCAACCTTATTATTGTACTTGAGATAACTCAACCTGCAGGGTTTAGTACAATAAATATTTTGAGCTCCTTAAGGGGACGTCATCATCCTAAACGGATACGGTGACTCGACACATGTAACTAGCATGACATACAAGCACTGCCACCACCCAAGATGCAGAGAATCTTGGGTTATCTCATTTAACCCTCACCCATAACAAGTCAAAGTGATGGTCGACAACTCATACTCACCTAATACCTTATCGAGGTTTAGATCATCGTAAGTCACCGAGATCTTGGTTCTTCACGACGGTCGATAGAAGAACTCATCTCATCGTGATCCATCAATACGCCGAGACGTACCAAAGATTGACAAGCAACCAAGTCAAGTCACTTCTTATCTATATCGCAGTTTATACCGACAACTTGTCCTCAAGTTGTCTCACCGTGATTCTTTTATATCTCATTAAGCTCGACCAATCATATGACTTACGTGATCTTCTACACAATCGTATGATCTAACTTATATATGAGATAAGGGACATAGATATATGTAATCAAGTAATCAATTAAGATAGGAGATTGTAATAGTGGTAACAGAAACATTGTATACAAGCTCAACCAAACCGCTTTCAAGATACAAATCAAACATTACTCTCGAGACTTGACCATATTTGATCGCGTCTACCATCGATCGATCTTTGACTACAAGCCTTTGGACATAGTAGTCATCATATAGCATTTTGCCATATTGTTCGACTTATGCTAAAGTGCGCTGATTCTCGCTACTCATTAGTCGATCGTCGATAAGGCATCGAGTTTGAGAGTAGTGAGAACAAACATGTGTTCTTCAGCGATAAGAACATATTCCATGTTTCATTTCCATTCGATAAAATTTGGACCGGATAGAGGATTTTGTGCGAGCATATTAATAATCGGTGTAAGAGACATATATGAAAAGTAATGTAAACACATAAGCATACGATCGCACATAATTCGTAACAATAATATTGTAACCTTTTGATAAAACAATATTAATTGAAACCTCCAATCGCCCAAGGAATTCCACATGCAAGCCACGCGTGTGGGCGTTTACATGAATCCTCGACCGGACTAAAATATACCTATTAGTCGTTTAATTTCAATCCATGTCAACTTATCCTTATGACAAATGAAATTAATGATTGGACCTTACTGCACCACATCACTATCACAAGAAGGGACTTCGTGGGAAGTTGTACTTGAGGTTATGTCTAGCAATGACCACAATTTTAACAATGAGAAATGAATTCTTAGAATTGGCATACTCACTAGACCATACCGCCCAATCCAAATTCCTTTGTTATCTTATTTTAAATCTATCTCTAGAAAACTTATGAAAATCGATATGCAAGTCACGCGTGTGGGCGTTTACATATGTAACTCCACTTCTCAATAGATTAAAATGTTTTATTTAGAAATCTCATCTAATAAACTTATGACAAGCAAGGCAAGCAAGCCACGCGTGTGGGCGTTTACTCACGAGACGTATCACTTTGTTTAGAGATCAAAGTGGAGGTCTTGACATTTTAATTTAAAATTAATATGTCGAGTTACTTGCTTAGTCTTTTGTTTCAAAAGGTTTGTCCATGCAGATCACGTAATCTAGCATGCTTTTCTATAGAACTCAACATGTAAAACATGTTCGCAGAATTCTAAAATATTCTTGAAAAACGCGATAAACCTAGCATGCTTACTATGCGCATCCAATCACGAAAATATATAATATGTTTATCTATGTAATTAAACATACATAGCATGCTTCTGCATAATTTAAACATCTACGACATGCTTTGAACGATAAAAATAAAATAAATTCGTTCATCACGGCCCACTCGTGGATCATGTACTTCCCTGCCAAATTTATTACATAAATTTGCAAAGTCTGAATCTTCAAAATCTCAGCAGGCCTCGCGTGCAGGCACGGACCGGATTCGTCAAAACTGGATTTGGGCCAAAAAATTGAAAACGGGCCGAAATAGTGGATCGGGCCAAAAAAACGGGTTCGGGCCAAAAATCCGGATCTGGGCCGAAAACGGGCCGGGTCGGCCCAAGTGGACTGGGCCATGTGATAGGGGCGACCCGTGCGTCGCACGACCACACATCCGCCTACCGCGCGCCATGGTGAACCCGCACAGAAGTCGCCGTCGAGATCGCTCAGCCTCGCCTCGCCTGGCCGCTCGACGTCGCCGAGCGCTGTCGAAGTCGCACCGAGAATCTCGTGCGGAGATCTCACGCGTTGTCGGTCGAGTCCTGCTGCGCGCGATCTGCCGAGATTCGCATGCCGAGAACTTTACGCGCGCGTTGCCGGGCCCTACCACCGAGTATCGCCGCACATTGAGGTTTTCGTGCGCATGAATCGCACTGAGGTTCAACGAGCGCTGCCGAGGCCTCGCGCCCAGCGCCGCCCGTCGTCTCGCCGAGCCGTGCCGAGACCTCGCTGAGGTTTCCCGGGTGAGATCCGTCGAGACCTCACTTAGGTATCCCGACGCGATCTGCCGAGAGCTGTCGAGGCTTCCGATCGAGAAACTCGCACGTCTCGTCGCGTCGCCCGACCCTTGCCGAGGTCGACCTGCCGAGAGCTACCGAGCGCTGCCGGACACGACCCGCCGAAGCGTGCCGAGCTGCGTCGCTCGACCCCTGCCGAGGTCGTCCGTAGCTACCGAGGCTGCAAGTCGCGGCGATACCACCGAGACGGCCGAAGTCACGCGATACCTGCCGACCCCTCTCGCCGAGCCGTGCTGACAACTCCCGCCCAATGCCGCCGAGGCCCGCCGAGCCTGTCCGCCAGGTTCGCCGAGAGAACGCGCAGATTACGGCGTGTTTGAAGCGCCGAGCACGCTTTCGATGCCGTCGCCCGCACACCGTCGGCCGTGCGTCCGATTATCAGACGTACTCCCGTCGTCTCGTTATTTGTGCTTTTGTCTTTGTTCTTCTTTTACATATAAGATTTACAAGAAAAAATCTAATCTAACCACGGATTTTCTCGTGGTGAAAAACAAAATCCGACAAAAAAATAAAACGAGCCACGATGAACGACAGATTCACAATTAATTAATTGCGCACGTTATAATCAAACGTGAATTAATCTAACAGAGCCAAGATACTGATCCCAAGCTCTGATAACAATTGTAGGGAAATCTTATTTTAACCCTCTCCCGAGGATCTATCTTGGATGTTTAATTCACCATACATTGATTATATGCCTAGCATGCACCTATATAATTAATTGCAACACGTAGGAGTGTAGTAACCCGAAAATCTTATGATCCTAATTAGAGCTTAATTAAGTCCTAATTAGAGACTTAAGGGCATGGCATCCTTAAAGATTGATAAGGAAGTGATTGATAAGTTAGAAAACGATAAGAATTCGATTAATTTCCAATCGAAGGAATAAAATTTGGAAGAAGTAGAGATTATTTAGAAACAAGTTTTATTATGATTAAATAAGAGATATATGGTTTATATTGTGTGTTTGGATGAAAATTTCTATTACATGGAAATTATTTCAAAGAAATGCATTAATTATTGTTAATGTGAGATTTAGTTACAAAATGAAATGAAATATTGATTAAGCTATTAAATGGCTTAAATAAATTTATTTTATTTATATCTTTTGATAAAGAAATTATTCTTTGCAATTTTCGAAATTTATGAATAAAGGGAATATTTATTTGATTATTTGAATATGAAAGCATTAAATCTATATTTTATGGTTTGCAAACCAACAATGGATTTAATTATTTTGGATCATTATATTAATAAGAAAATTAAGTTTTACTATTAAAGAATGTTAATTTCCAATGTTAGCAATATTTTTTAAAGAAATGTTATTAATTTTGAAAATTATCAAAAAAGAAAAGAAAATGAATGGAAATTTAATTAAGCTATATACATATGAATCTTCTAGAATTATTTTCATTTTAAAAACCATCTCCCACCTTCTTTCTCCCCCCAAGTTCACGGCACTTCACACACAAACACATACAAAAATTTGATTTTCAATTTTAATCCATGTTTAAGTATGGAATTAAAGGGAAATCACTCCAAAGAAGGTAAACACCTCATTTAATCCAGGTTTTTGTGATTTAATTGGAAGAATATGATCTTCTCACATGTGTTGATTTTCGAAAATTGGAAGATTTAATTTAAGGTTGATTTGTTTAAACTTTGTTAGGTTTATTGATTTAATTATGTTTATGATGCTTAAATAACATATTCTATGGTTTTAATTCCTTAAATTTATGAAGTTGATAAATTAAAGTAAGCATCATAAACCCTAATATTGTATGTGAATCATGTGTTATGATTTGATTAAATTGAGTGTAAATATGTGTAATTAAGTTGAAATAAACATGATTTGATAAAAGAAATTAGAAGAAATTGAAAGTATTTATATAAACCCTAAATTTTCGAAAATACTAAGGTTGAATGATCTTGGAGTTGTTGATTTTACATGATATATGTGATATGGGTTTTGAGATCTAGAGTATAAATAATGTTTAAATTGAATTTATTAGATTTTATGGAATTGAAATATGAAATGTATGCATGATCCTAAATTTTCGAAAATGAAGGGGCATGGATGAACTTTGATCTCTTGTTTTTAATTGATGTATTTGATATGATATTTGAGATCTATGATAAAATAATGCTTAAGTAGAATTTATGGGATTTTATGGAATTTAAATGTGAAAGTTGGAAAATTAAAGTTTACGTTAAAGTTGATAGATTATATGATGAACTTGATTGTGGTTTGATTTAATTATGGATTTATGATCATTGATGATGAATAAGTATAAATGTGAGTTTGTTGATATTAATGGATTATAGATTGTGAAATTCATGAAATTTCATAAAATGGTGGTTGAAGGGCATAACATGAATATGGTGTAAATGGATTAATTTAAACTTGTTTTAAGTTATTAAGTGTATGTTTAGACATATGGTGATGATTGGTGGAGTTCGGGATAAGTTTGATTGATTTGGTATTGAAACGGCTATTCAATTTATAAACGTTACTCTCACCGAAATTTTGTTAGAAATAATATATTAATAAGATATTTTGATGATAGTTGAGCATACATAGAAGCTCGTTGATGTTGAGCGATGTTTCGATGCGATTTTGATGTCGGACATAAGCTACGTCTTAAGGGGATCGTTGGGTTTTGGTTAAGATTGGATAGTTTAAGCTTGTTGTCGAGTTTTCATGCTCGCTTAGTCATATAAGACTTCGTTAAGTATCGTTCGATGTTTAAGATTAGAGGATGAAATGATCAAGTGTTGATAGACCATAGTGTCTTGATATCGAAAATATAGTCGCATCGACGACTAAGATAAGTCGTGTTCTTGTTTGGTTCTTGATAGGCTTTTATGCCAATCCATGTTGATCGAAGGACCAAGAAGAAAGGAAGAAAGAAGTGGAAGATGTAAGGTACAGTCCCGAGTGACTGTCACCAGGTGGGTATAAGTATTTTCTATAATAGTATGTTTATGCTTTTAAGTGTTTTCAAAAGATATGATATGATTATGCATAAAAGATGACATGAGATTATGATATGCATTGATTTGAAAAGTTGATTGACTTGCCAATGTTTTAAGCATGAGCATGAGCATAATGCACTACCTATCCACGGGAAAGAAAGAAAGAAAAAGAAAGAATTTACCGACGTCGGGTATGACCGTAGTTGAGAACCTTCGGGTCCAACTCGGGTATGTGATATTAAGGTGTTTGAGAAGGAGGCCTACTTCTCAACACGCAGAAAGAATTCGTGGATATGGGAAGGAGAGATGAAAGGTGCATGCAAACATGATACATGCATATGCATATGATATTATGATGATATGAAAGCAAGTAAGTATTTATTTATGAATGTACATGTTATGGCAAGTCAAGTTTATAGCTATAAGGGCAATGTTTTAAATGTTAATTGTTTTTGGCGTATACCCACTGAGTGCATTTTTGTACTCACGCCCTGCATATATTTCTAAATATGCGGGTTGAAGTGGAGAATCTTTGGAATCGAATCTTTCTGTGAAGGAGCTTCTCCAAATGTTGATTCATATTAAGGTTGTTCTATTGTTTGATATGTTTTATTGCCCAGAGAGTTATGTCTTCACACATAATTCTCAATCACGTTTTTCGTTGCCGAGCTTTGACCTTACTTGCTTATATGTTCTGATATGATAAAGTGATCATGTCCAATGTTCGGTGAACAAGGATTTCTCGAATGTTCAGAATGGTTTTCGTTGGATTCACTATTATTCGGTCGAATCGTTGTCATTCCTTGTTATAAATTGTTGATAAATCCTTCTTGTTGACAAAACATACTTGGAAACCTTCGTTATTCTGTTGTGATTTTCTGTCCTCAACCGTTGTTTTCTTTGTTCGATCTTTTATTATGGTTTGAGGACCTAGAACCAACCTTTGGTAATCTATGCTTCACTTCTTTAAATCATTCACCATGGTTGTTAATACGAATTTTGATCCCAATTGTCGTCAGTGATTATCAGAAATTGCTTTCTAAACCCCAAGTCACGGCCTAATTACCCGATTAGGTAGTCGGTCGTGTTGAATGGTATCGAGCGGTTTTGGATTCGAACACGTGAATCTATGTAAATTTGTGTAATCTGTGTACGCTTTTAAATTGAAACACAGTAAATTCTTGTGAATTTTATGCAGTTTGTGTACAGTTTTGAATCCAAAACTTGTGAATCCTTGTGAACTTTTTCGCAGTTGAGTACAGTCTTGAAACTTGAGCATGTAAATCCTTGCGAATCCTTGTGCAGCTGTGCACCTTGAATATATAAATTCCTTTAAGTTGACTTTGTTGAGAAATTGTTATGGAGTCAGTTGTTATTAAGAGAAGCTCAGCATTCCGATTCCATCATCTCTAGCTCACCAGGTAAAAGCTTATGCTTATGATTATGATTATGTTTATGAGTATGATGATTATGATTATCATAGAAGATAATTGAGTATATGCTTTAATGAAATGCTATATGAGAATGCATGCTCGAAAGAAGTTATTGTTTTAAGAAATGAAGTTGAAAAGAAGTTCTGAAAAGGGATGGCAGAATAATATGAATATGTTTTCTGCAAGAGGTTGAGTATAGTTTTTATCTACGATAACGAGGATCATCTGGACAGTTCGGAAGAGTACGACTTACTTGTCGTTGTCTTGTTGTTATTATCTCGTTGTCGTCATTACGATAGTCATCGCTTCGCTTATCTTCATCGGCAAAGACCGGATGAGAGTCTACCTAGACGAAATTCTCGCTCGATTTCATCGCTTGTGGAGAAAGGCATCTAAGCAAGGTATATTTAGACCAAACGGAATTCTCAGTTTATTTTATTGCTTTAGAGTAACGAGATTGGCTTTCAAGTGGTGATCGATGTACAAGCAAAGGAATAAGAGACTAACAATTACCCTCGCGATCGTTAGCCTGCTCGCAAGTTCATTCCAGAATTCTTTGCACCAAAACTGGCGATCTTCTTAACAGTCGCTAGTCGGGCCGCTGGAATCTTCCCAAAAGTTTCTACCTTGAAACTAGAAACCGACCTCACAATCGTTATTTCGGTCGTTAGGCATCACGATCTGATGAAAATTTAAATCTCGACTACTAACCAGGAATACCTTGTACCATCCTTGGACATGTAACTCTCGTTTCTTTTGTGAAATTGTCTCAAACTCCTAGCTATCATCAGTTCTCATTATTATGTACATTGAATTTTCTTTTGGCTCATTTTCCCCTATGATTAACATCATCTCAGCCCAGCTATTCATCAGCTTCAATTGATTGATTACTTTTATCTCAGCTCTGAAATGTTTCTTATTGATTTGAATTGGTGTGGCCAGCTTGTTGCATATCTCGAGATTCCTATGCCGATTCAGTTTGTCTTATTTTCTCATGCTTATGAAACATCTCAATTGAGATTTGAGAAAATATTCAAGCTAATTCATTGATACTCCAGATGTCTTAAAATATTTTTGTGATTGATCCCGATACCTTTATTCTGGAGTAGTTTTCTTGTACTCATTTTCCCGATTATACTATTGATTTGTTATCTTTTGAGATTGAGGAAGAGTTGAAGGAAATGTATATTTGTTATATACCTCAAAATTTTTGCAAAGCAGAAGGAGATTTAATTTATGAACACAAGCAAGAAAATGTTTGTCACAAAGTATGAACGTGAATTATACAAATCAGTCCGTTATGTTCTTTACAAAGTTGAAAAGATGAGAAGACATACGTGTTAGTTACCCAAATCAAAGCGTGGATGACTATTGATCGACTTATGAAGTATGCTTATTTTATCCTGATCTCTATCACGTATGGAGCTGATAAGTTAGCTCGAAGATACGTCGAGAAATAGTACGTTTACGTAGAGTGCTCGTTTCGATCACCTCAAATAGAGACTTCAAGACTACATCTCGTTTCGGACGAGTTTTTTGACAAAAGATGGATGCAAGATTTAATCAGTATTTGATAGTAGCTACCAAGTAACAATTTCTAAGGCGCCTGATGAAGCTCTCTATGGTGAAAGTGTGGATCACCGCTTTTAAGGATGCAGTTAGAGAAAGAAAGGTGCTTAGTCCGGAAGCGATTAAAGAAACGATCGTAATTGTACAACGAGTCAAGTAAAAGAATCCAAGAAACTCATGATCGTCAAAAGTTCGATGATATTCATGATGTGTTTAGTGTGTCGTAGTTATGAAGATATGGATTCGATTTGAAACACATCATACCTCAAAAGAAATAGTTCCCAAGCTTAATTCGAGCTATGAAAAGAAATTAGAATTTTATTCTAGACCAAAAAGACCAAAGACTAAGGAATCAGATTATTCCTTTAGTTATAATTCAGATGACATCATGGTCTAGAAGAAGTAAATTGAGAACTAGAAGATGTGATGAGAAAGAAGTACTTTGAGCCTTTTGTTGAAGTACTAAATTTCGAGGACGAAATTTTTTTAAGGGGGAGGGAATGTAGTAACCCGAAAATCTTATGATCCTAATTAGAGCTTAATTAAGTCCTAATTAGAGACTTAAGGGCATGGCATCCTTAAAGATTGATAAGGAAGTGATTGATAAGTTAGAAAACGATAAGAATTCGATTAATTTCCAATCGAAGGAATAAAATTTGGAAGAAGTAGAGATTATTTAGAAACAAGTTTTATTATGATTAAATAAGAGATATATGGTTTATATTGTGTGTTTGGATGAAAATTTCTATTACATGGAAATTATTTCAAAGAAATGCATTAATTATTGTTAATGTGAGATTTAGTTACAAAATGAAATGAAATATTGATTAAGCTATTAAATGGCTTAAATAAATTTATTTTATTTATATCTTTTGATAAAGAAATTATTCTTTGCAATTTTCAAATTTATGAATAAAGGAATATTTATTTGATTATTTGAATATGAAAGCATTAAATCTATATTTTATGGTTTGCAAACCAACAATGGATTTAATTATTTTGGATCATTATATTAATAAGAAAATTAAGTTTTACTATTAAAGAATGTTAATTTCAATGTTAGCAATATTTTTAAAGAAATGTTATTAATTTTGAAAATTATCAAAAAGAAAAGAAAATGAATGGAAATTTAATTAAGCTATATACATATGAATCTTCTAGAATTATTTTCATTTTAAAACCATCTCCCACCTTCTTTCTCCCCAAGTTCACGGCACTTCACACACAAACACATACAAAATTTGATTTTCAATTTTAATCCATGTTTAAGTATGGAATTAAAGGAAATCACTCAAAGAAGGTAAACACCTCATTTAATCCAAGTTTTGTGATTTAATTGGAAGAATATGATCTTCTCACATGTGTTGATTTTGAAAATTGGAAGATTTAATTTAAGGTTGATTTGTTTAAACTTTGTTAGGTTTATTGATTTAATTATGTTTATGATGCTTAAATAACATATTCTATGGTTTTAATTCCTTAAATTTATGAAGTTGATAAATTAAAGTAAGCATCATAAACCCTAATATTGTATGTGAATCATGTGTTATGATTTGATTAAATTGAGTGTAAATATGTGTAATTAAGTTGAAATAAACATGATTTGATAAAAGAAATTAGAAGAAATTGAAAGTATTTATATAAACCCTAAATTTTCGAAAATACTAAGGTTGAATGATCTTGGGTTGTTGATTTTACATTATATATGTGATATGGGTTTTGAGATCTAGAGTATAAATAATGTTTAAATTGAATTTATTAGATTTTATGGAATTGAAATATGAAATGTATGCATGATCCTAAATTTTCGAAAATGAAGGGGCATGGATGAACTTTGATCTCTTGTTTTTAATTGATGTATTTGATATGATATTTGAGATCTATGATAAAAATAATGCTTAAGTAGAATTTATGGGATTTTATGGAATTTAAATGTGAAAGTTGGAAAATTAAAGTTTACGTTAAAGTTGATAGATTATATGATGAACTTGATTGTGGTTTGATTTAATTATGGATTTATGATCATTGATGATGAATAAGTATAAATGTGAGTTTGTTGATATTAACTGGATTATAGATTGTGAAATTCATGAAATTTCATAAAATGGTGGTTGAAGGGCATAACATGAATATGGTGTAAATGGATTAATTTAAACTTGTTTTAAGTTATTAAGTGTATGTTTAGACATATGGTGATGATTGGTGGAGTTCGGGATAAGTTTGATTGATTTGGTATTGAAACGGCTATTCAATTTATAAGCGTTACTCCGAAATTTTGTTAGAAATAATATATTAATAAGATATTTTGATGATAGTTGAGCATACATAGAAGCTCGTTGATGTTAGACGATGTTTCGTGCGATTTTGATGTCGGACATAAGCTACGTCTTAAGGGGATCGTTGGGTTTTTGGTTAAGATTGGATAGTTTAAGCTTGTTGTCGAGTTTTCATGCTCGCTTAGTCATATAAGACTTCGTTAAGTATCGTTCGATGTTTAAGATTAGAGGATGAAATGATCAAGTGTTGATAGACCATAGTGTCTTGATATCGAAAATATAGTCGCATCGACGACTAAGATAAGTCGTGTTCTTGTTTGGTTCTTGATAGGCTTTTATGCCAATCCATGTTGATCGAAGGACCAAGAAGAAAGGAAGAAAGAAGTGGAAGATGTAAGTGCGGTCCCGGTGGTATGTCACCGGTGGGTATAAGTATTTTCTATAATAGTATGTTTATGCTTTTAAGTGTTTTCAAAAGATATGATATGATTATGCATAAAAGATGACATGAGATTATGATATGCATTGATTTGAAAAGTTGATTGACTTGCCAATGTTTTAAGCATGAGCATGAGCATAATGCACTACCTATCCACGGAAAGAAAGAAAGAAAAGAAAGAATTTACCGACGTCGGTATGACCGTAGTTGAGAACCTTCGGTCCAACTCGGGTATGTGATATTAAGGTGTTTGAGAAGGAGGCCTACTTCTCAACACGCAGAAAGAATTCGTGGATATGGGAAGGAGAGATGAAAGGTGCATGCAAACATGATACATGCATATGCATATGATATTATGATGATATGAAAGCAAGTAAGTATTTATTTATGAATGTACATGTTATGGCAAGTCAAGTTTATAGCTATAAGGGCAATGTTTTAAATGTTAATTGTTTTTGGCGTATACCCACTGAGTGCATTTTTGTACTCACGCCCTGCATATATTTCTAAATATGCAGGTTGAGCTGGAGAGAATGCTGGAATCGAATGCTGCGCGAAGGAGCTTCTCCAAATGTTGATTCATATTAAGGTTGTTCTATTGTTTGATATGTTTTATTGCCCAGAGAGTTATGTCTTCACACATAATTCTCAATCACGTTTTTCGTTGCCGAGCTTTGACCTTACTTGCTTATATGTTCTGATATGATAAAGTGATCATGTCCAATGTTCGGTGAACAAGGATTTCTCGAATGTTCAGAATGGTTTTCGTTGGATTCACTATTATTCGGTCGAATCGTTGTCATTCCTTGTTATAAATTGTTGATAAATCCTTCTTGTTGACAAAACATACTTGGAAACCTTCGTTATTTCATTGTGATTTTACGTCCTCAACCGTTGTTTTCTTTGTTCGATCTTTTATTATGGTTTGAGGACCTAGAACCAACCTTTGGTAATCTATGCTTCACTTCTTTAAATCATTCACCATGGTTGTTAATACGAATTTTGATCCCAATTGTCGTCAGTGATTATCAGAAATTGCTTTCTAAACCCCAAGTCACGGCCTAATTACCTGATTAGGTAGTCGGGTCGTGACTGAATGGTATCAGAGCGGTTTTGGATTCTGAACCTGTGAATCTATGTAAATTTGTGTAATCTGTGTACGATTTTTAAATTGAAACACATAAATTCTTGTGAATTTTATGCAGTTTGTACGATTTTGAATCAAAACTTGTGAATCCTTGTGAACTTTTTCGCAGATTGAGTCTGATCTTGAAACTTGAGCATGTAAATCCTTGCGAATCCTTGTGTTGTGCACCTTGAATATATAAATTCCTTTAAGTTGACTTTGTTGAGAAATTGTTATGGAGTCGGTTGTTATTAAGAAGCTCGACATTCGATTCCATCATCTCTAGCTCACCAGGTAAAAGCTTATGCTTATGATTATGATTATGTTTATGAGTATGATGATTATGATTATCATAGAAGATAATTGAGTATATGCTTTAATGAAATGCTATATGAGAATGCATGCTCGAAAGAAGTTATTGTTTTAAGAAATGAAGTTGAAAAGAAGTTCTGAAAAGGGATGGCAGAATAATATGAATATGTTTTCTGCAAGAGGTTGAGTATAGTTTTTATCTACGATAACGAGGATCATCTGGACAGTTCGGAAGAGTACGACTTACTTGTCGTTGTCTTGTTGTTATTATCTCGTTGTCGTCATTACGATAGTCATCGTTTCGTTTATCTTCATCAGCAAAGACCAGATGAGGAGTCTACCTAGGACGAAATTCTCGCTCGATTTCATCGCTTGTGGAGAAAGGCATCTAAGCAAGGTATATTTAGACCAAACGGAATTCTCCAGTTTATTTTATTGCTTTAGGAGTAACGAGATTGGCTTTCCAAGTGGTGATCGATGTACAAGCAAAGGAATAAGAGACTAACAATTACCCTCGCGATCGTTAGCCTGCTCGCAAGTTCATTCCAGAATTCTTTGCACCAAAACTGGCGATCTTCTTAACAGTCGCTAGTCGGGCCGCTGGAATCTTCCCAAAAGTTTCTACCTTGAAACTAGAAACCGACCTCACAATCGTTATTTCGGTCGTTAGGCATCACGATCTGATGAAAATTTAAATCTCGACTACTAACCAGGAATACCTTGTACCATCCTTGGACATGTAACTCTCGTTTCTTTTGTGAAATTGTCTCAAACTCCTAGCTATCATCAGTTCTCATTATTATGTACATTGAATTTTCTTTTGGCTCATTTTCCCCTATGATTAACATCATCTCAGCCCAGCTATTCATCAGCTTCAATTGATTGATTACTTTTATCTCAGCTCTGAAATGTTTCTTATTGATTTGGATTGGTGTGGCCAGCTTGTTGCATATCTCGAGATTCCTATGCCGATTCAGTTTGTCTTATTTTCTCATGCTTATGAAACATCTCAATTGAGATTTGAGAAAATATTCAAGCTAATTCATTGATACTCCAGATGTCTTAAAATATTTTGTGATTGATCCCGATACCTTTATTCTGGAGTAGTTTTCTTGTACTCATTTTCCCGATTATACTATTGATTTGTTATCTTTTGAGATTGAGGAAGAGTTGAAGGAAATGTATATTTGTTATATACCTCAAAATTTTTGCAAGCGAAGGAGATTTAATTTATGAACACGAAGCAAGAAAATGCATTTGTCAAAGTATGAGCGTGAATTATACAAATCAGTCCGTTATGTTCTTTACAAAGTTGAAAAGATGAGAAGACATACGTGTTAGTTACCCAAATCAAAGCGTGGATGACTATTGATCGACTTATGAAGTATGCTTATTTTATCCTGATCTCTATCACGTATGGAGCTGATAAGTTAGCTCGAAGATACGTCGAGAAATAGTACGTTTACGTAGAGTGCTCGTTTCGATCACCTCAAATAGAGACTTCAAGACTACATCTCGTTTCGGACGAGTTTTTGACAAAAGATGGATGCAAGATTTAATCAGTATTTGATAGTAGCTACCAAGTAACAATTTCTAAGGCGCCTGATGAAGCTCTCTATGGTGAAAGTGTGGATCACCGCTTTTCAAGGATGCAGTTAGAGAAAGAAAGGTGCTTAGTCCGGAAGCGATTAAAGAAACGATCGTAATTGTACAACAAGTCAAGTAAAAGAATCCAAGAAACTCATGATCGTCAAAAGTTCGATGATATTCATGATGTGTTTAGTGTGTCGTAGTTATGAAGATATGGATTCGATTTGAAACACATCATACCTCAAAAGAAATAGTTCCCAAGCTTAATTCGAGCTATGAAAAGAAATTAGAATTTTATTCTAGACCAAAAAGACCAAAGACTAAGGAATCAGATTATTCCTTTAGTTATAATTCAGATGACATCATGGTCTAGAAGAAGTAAATTGAGAACTAGAAGATGTGATGAGAAAGAAGTACTTTGAGCCTTTTGTTGAAGTACTAAATTTCGAGGACGAAATTTTTAAGGGAGGAATGTAGTAACCGAAAATCTTATGATCCTAATTAGAGCTTAATTAAGTCCTAATTAGAGACTTAAGGGCATGGCATCCTTAAAGATTGATAAGGAAGTGATTGATAAGTTAGAAAGCGATAAGAATTGATTAATTTCCAATCGAAGGAATAAAATTTGGAAGAAGTAGAGATTATTTAGAAACAAGTTTTATTATGATTAAATAAGAGATATATGGTTTATATTGTGTGTTTGGATGAAAATTTCTATTACATGGAAATTATTTCAAAGAAATGCATTAATTATTGTTAATGTGAGATTTAGTTACAAAATGAAATGAAATATTGATTAAGCTATTAAATGGCTTAAATAAATTTATTTTATTTATATCTTTTGATAAAGAAATTATTCTTTGCAATTTTTCGAAATTTATGAATAAAGGGAATATTTATTTGATTATTTGAATATGAAAGCATTTAAATCTATATTTTATGGTTTGCAAACCAACAATGGATTTAATTATTTTGGATCATTATATTAATAAGAAAATTAAGTTTTACTATTAAAGAATGTTAATTTCCAATGTTAGCAATATTTTTTAAAGAAATGTTATTAATTTTCGAAAATTATCAAAAAAGAAAAGAAAATGAATGGAAATTTAATTAAGCTATATACATATGAATCTTCTAGAATTATTTTCATTTTAAAACCATCTCCCACCTTCTTTCTCCCCCAAGTTCACGGCACTTCACACACAAACACATACAAAATTTGATTTTCAATTTTAATCCATGTTTAAGTATGGAATTAAAGGAAATCACTCGAAGAAGGTAAACACCTCATTTAATCCAAGTTTTGTGATTTAATTGGAAGAATATGATCTTCTCACATGTGTTGATTTTGAAAATTGGAAGATTTAATTTAAGGTTGATTTGTTTAAACTTTGTTAGGTTTATTGATTTAATTATGTTTATGATGCTTAAATAACATATTCTATGGTTTTAATTCCTTAAATTTATGAAGTTGATAAATTAAAGTAAGCATCATAAACCCTAATATTGTATGTGAATCATGTGTTATGATTTGATTAAATTGAGTGTAAATATGTGTAATTAAGTTGAAATAAACATGATTTGATAAAAGAAATTAGAAGAAATTGAAAGTATTTATATAAACCCTAAATTTTCGAAAATACTAAGGTTGAATGATCTTGGGTTGTTGATTTTACATTATATATGTGATATGGGTTTTGAGATCTAGAGTATAAATAATGTTTAAATTGAATTTATTAGATTTTATGGAATTGAAATATGAAATGTATGCATGATCCTAAATTTTCGAAAATGAAGGGCATGGATGAACTTTGATCTCTTGTTTTTAATTGATGTATTTGATATGATATTTGAGATCTATGATAAAAATAATGCTTAAGTAGAATTTATGGGATTTTATGGAATTTAAATGTGAAAGTTGGAAAATTAAAGTTTACGTTAAAGTTGATAGATTATATGATGAACTTGATTGTGGTTTGATTTAATTATGGATTTATGATCATTGATGATGAATAAGTATAAATGTGAGTTTGTTGATATTAACTGGATTATAGATTGTGAAATTCATGAAATTTCATAAAATGGTGGTTGAAGGGCATAACATGAATATGGTGTAAATGGATTAATTTAAACTTGTTTTAAGTTATTAAGTGTATGTTTAGACATATGGTGATGATTGGTGGAGTTCGGGATAAGTTTGATTGATTTGGTATTGAAACGGCTATTCAATTTATAAACGTTACTCTGCCGAAATTTTGTTAGAAATAATATATTAATAAGATATTTTGATGATAGTTGAGCATACATAGAAGCTCGTTGATGTTAGACGATGTTTCGTGCGATTTTGATGTCGGACATAAGCTACGTCTTAAGGGGATCGTTGGGTTTTTGGTTAAGATTGGATAGTTTAAGCTTGTTGTCGAGTTTTCATGCTCGCTTAGTCATATAAGACTTCGTTAAGTATCGTTCGATGTTTAAGATTAGAGGATGAAATGATCAAGTGTTGATAGACCATAGTGTCTTGATATCGAAAATATAGTCGCATCGACGACTAAGATAAGTCGTGTTCTTGTTTGGTTCTTGATAGGCTTTTATGCGATCCATGTTGATCGAAGGACAAGAAGAAAGGAAGAAAGAAGTGGAAGATGTAAGGTGGGTCCGGTGTTGTCACCGGTGGGTATAAGTATTTTCTATAATAGTATGTTTATGCTTTTAAGTGTTTTCAAAAGATATGATATGATTATGCATAAAAGATGACATGAGATTATGATATGCATTGATTTGAAAAGTTGATTGACTTGCCAATGTTTTAAGCATGAGCATGAGCATAATGCACTACCTATCCACGGGAAAGAAAGAAAGAAAAGAAAGAATTTACCGGCGTCGGGTATGACCGTAGTTGAGAACCTTGGGTCCAACTCGGGTATGTGATATTAAGGTGTTTGAGAAGGAGGCCTCTTCTCAACACGCAGAAAGAATCGTGGATATGGGAAGGAGAGATGAAAGGTGCATGCAAACATGATACATGCATATGCATATGATATTATGATGATATGAAAGCAGTAAGTATTTATTTATGAATGTACATGTTATGGCAAGTCAAGTTTATAGCTATAAGGGCAATGTTTTAAATGTTAATTGTTTTGGCGTATACCACCGAGTGCATTTTGTACTCACGCCCTGCATATATTTCTAAATATGCAGGTTGAGCTGGAGAGAATGCTGGAATCGAATGCTGCGCGAAGGAGCTTCTCCAAATGTTGATTCATATTAAGGTTGTTCTATTGTTTGATATGTTTTATTGCCCAGAGAGTTATGTCTTCACACATAATTCTCAATCACGTTTTTCGTTGCCGAGCTTTGACCTTACTTGCTTATATGTTACGATATGATAAAGTGATCATGTCGATGTTCGGTGAACAAGGTTTCTCGAATGTTCGAGAATGGTTTCGTTGGATTCACTATTATTGATCGAATCGTTGTCATTCCTTGTTATAAATTGTTGATAAATCCTTCTTGTTGACAAAACATACTTGAAACCTTCGTTATTTCATTGTGATTTTCTGTCCTCAACCGTTGTTTTCTTTGTTCGATCTTTTATTATGGTTTGAGGACCTAGAACCAACCTTTGGTAATCTATGCTTCACTTCTTTAAATCATTCACCATGGTTGTTAATCAATTTTGATCCCAATTGTCGTCGATGATTATCGAAATTGCTTTCTAAACCCCAAGTCACGGCCTAATTACCCGATTAGGTAGTCGGTCGTGTGAGAATGGTATCGAGCGGTTTTGGATTACGAACACTGTGAATCTATGTAAATTTGTGTGTCTGTACAGTTTTAAATTGAAACACAGTAAATTCTTGTGAATTTTATACAGTTTGTGCGATTTTGAATCAAAACTTGTGAATCCTTGTGAACTTTTTTGATTGAGTACTGATCTTGAAACTTGAGCATGTAAATCCTTGCGAATCCTTGTGCATTGTGCACCTTGAATATATAAATTCCTTTAAGTTGACTTTGTTGAGAAATTGTTATGGAGTCGGTTGTTATTAAGAAGCTCGACATTCGATTCCATCATCTCTAGCTCACGGTAAAAGCTTATGCTTATGATTATGATTATGTTTATGAGTATGATGATTATGATTATCATAGAAGATAATTGAGTATATGCTTTAATGAAATGCTATATGAGAATGCATGCTCGAAAGAAGTTATTGTTTTAAGAAATGAAGTTGAAAAGAAGTTACGAAAGGGATGGCGAATAATATGAATATGTTTTACGCAAGAGGTTGAGTATAGTTTTATCTACGATAACGAGGATCATCACGGACGATTCGGAAGAGTACGACTTACTTGTCGTTGTCTTGTTGTTATTATCTCGTTGTCGTCATTACGATAGTCATCGTTTCGTTTATCTTCATCGGCAAAGACCGGATGAGAGTCTACCTAGGGCGAAATTCTCGCTCGATTTCATCGCTTGTGGAGAAAGGCATCTAAGCAAGGTATATTTAGACCAAGCGAATTCTCGGTTTATTTTATTGCTTTAGGAGTAGCGAGATTGGCTTTCAAGTGGTGATCGATGTACAAGCAAAGGAATAAGAGACTAACAATTACCCCGCGATCGTTAGCACGCTCGCAAGTTCATTCGAATTCTTTGCACCAAAGCGGCGATCTTCTTAACGATCGCTAGTCGGGACATTGGAATCTTCCCAAAGTTTCTACCTTGAAACTAGAAACCGACCTCACAATCGTTATTTGGTCGTTAGGCATCACGATCGATGAAAATTTAAATCTCGACTACTAACCGAGAATACCTTGTACCATCCTTGGACATGTAACTCTCGTTTCTTTTGTGAAATTGTCTCAAACTCCTAGCTATCATCAGTTCTCATTATTATGTACATTGAATTTTCTTTTGGCTCATTTTCCCTATGATTAACATCATCTCATTGACTATTCATCGACTTCAATTGATTGATTACTTTTATCTCACTCGAAATGTTTCTTATTGATTTGAATTGGTGTGGCCGACTTGTTGCATATCTCGAGATTCTATGCCGATTCGGTTTGTCTTATTTTCTCATGCTTATGAAACATCTCAATTGAGATTTGAGAAAATATTCAAGCTAATTCATTGATACTCGGATGTCTTAAAATATTTTTGTGATTGATCCGATACCTTTATTCTGGAGTAGTTTTCTTGTACTCATTTTCCCGATTATACTATTGATTTGTTATCTTTTGAGATTGAGGAAGAGTTGAAGGAAATGTATATTTGTTATATACCTCAAAATTTTTGCAAAGCAGAAGGAGATTTAATTTATGAACCTGAAGCAAGAAAATGCAGCTGTCACAAAGTATGAACGTGAATTATACAAATCAGTCCGTTATGTTCTTTACAAAGTTGAAAAGATGAGAAGACATACGTGTTAGTTACCCAAATCAAAGCGTGGATGACTATTGATCGACTTATGAAGTATGCTTATTTTATCCTGATCTCTATCACGTATGGAGCTGATAAGTTAGCTCGAAGATACGTCGAGAAATAGTACGTTTACGTAGAGTGCTCGTTTCGATCACCTCAAATAGAGACTTCAAGACTACATCTCGTTTGGACGAGTTTTGACAAAAGATGGATGCAAGATTTAATCAGTATTTGATAGTAGCTACCAAGTAACAATTTCTAAGGCGCTGATGAAGCTCTCTATGGTGAAAGTGTGGATCACCGCTTTTCAAGGATGCGAGTTAGAGAAAGAAAGGTGCTTAGTCCGGAGCGATTAAAAAGCGATCGTAATTGTACAACAAGTCAAGTAAAAGAATCAAGAAACTCATGATCGTCAAAAGTTCGATGATATTCATGATGTGTTTAGTGTGTCGTAGTTATGAAGATATGGATTCGATTTGAAACACATCATACCTCAAAAGAAATAGTTCCCAAGCTTAATTCGAGCTATGAAAAGAAATTAGAATTTTATTCTAGACCAAAAGACCAAAGACTAAGGAATCGATTATTCCTTTAGTTATAATTCGAGATGACATCATGGTCAGAAGAAGTAAATTGAGAACTAGAAGATGTGATGAGAAAGAAGTACTTTGAGCCTTTTGTTGAAGTACTAAATTTAGAGACGAAATTTTTAAGGGGAGGAATGTAGTAACCGAAAATCTTATGATCCTAATTAGAGCTTAATTAAGTCCTAATTAGAGACTTAAGGCATGGCATCCTTAAAGATTGATAAGGAAGTGATTGATAAGTTAGAAAGCGATAAAATTGATTAATTTCAATCGAAGGAATAAAATTTGGAAGAAGTAGAGATTATTTAGAAACAAGTTTTATTATGATTAAATAAGAGATATATGGTTTATATTGTGTGTTTGGATGAAAATTTCTATTACATGGAAATTATTTCAAAGAAATGCATTAATTATTGTTAATGTGAGATTTAGTTACAAAATGAAATGAAATATTGATTAAGCTATTAAATGGCTTAAATAAATTTATTTTATTTATATCTTTTGATAAAGAAATTATTCTTTGCAATTTTGAAATTTATGAATAAAGGAATATTTATTTGATTATTTGAATATGAAAGCATTAAATCTATATTTTATGGTTTGCAAACCAACAATGGATTTAATTATTTTGGATCATTATATTAATAAGAAAATTAAGTTTTACTATTAAAGAATGTTAATTTCAATGTTAGCAATATTTTTAAAGAAATGTTATTAATTTTGAAAATTATCAAAAAAGAAAAGAAAATGAATGGAAATTTAATTAAGCTATATACATATGAATCTTCTAGAATTATTTTCATTTTAAAAACCATCTCCCACCTTCTTTCTCCCCCCAAGTTCACGGCACTTCACACACAAACACATACAAAAATTTGATTTTCAATTTTAATCCATGTTTAAGTATGGAATTAAAGGGAAATCACTCCAAAGAAGGTAAACACCTCATTTAATCCAAGTTTTTGTGATTTAATTGGAAGAATATGATCTTCTCACATGTGTTGATTTTCGAAAATTGGAAGATTTAATTTAAGGTTGATTTGTTTAAACTTTGTTAGGTTTATTGATTTAATTATGTTTATGATGCTTAAATAACATATTCTATGGTTTTAATTCCTTAAATTTATGAAGTTGATAAATTAAAGTAAGCATCATAAACCCTAATATTGTATGTGAATCATGTGTTATGATTTGATTAAATTGAGTGTAAATATGTGTAATTAAGTTGAAATAAACATGATTTGATAAAAGAAATTAGAAGAAATTGAAAGTATTTATATAAACCCTAAATTTTCGAAAATACTAAGGTTGAATGATCTTGGAGTTGTTGATTTTACATTATATATGTGATATGGGTTTTGAGATCTAGAGTATAAATAATGTTTAAATTGAATTTATTAGATTTTATGGAATTGAAATATGAAATGTATGCATGATCCTAAATTTTCGAAAATGAAGGGGCATGGATGAACTTTGATCTCTTGTTTTTAATTGATGTATTTGATATGATATTTGAGATCTATGATAAAAATAATGCTTAAGTAGAATTTATGGGATTTTATGGAATTTAAATGTGAAAGTTGGAAAATTAAAGTTTACGTTAAAGTTGATAGATTATATGATGAACTTGATTGTGGTTTGATTTAATTATGGATTTATGATCATTGATGATGAATAAGTATAAATGTGAGTTTGTTGATATTAAGCTGGATTATAGATTGTGAAATTCATGAAATTTCATAAAATGGTGGTTGAAGGGCATAACATGAATATGGTGTAAATGGATTAATTTAAACTTGTTTTAAGTTATTAAGTGTATGTTTAGACATATGGTGATGATTGGTGGAGTTAGGGATAAGTTTGATTGATTTGGTATTGAAAGCGGCTATTGATTTATAAGCGTTACTCTGCTAGAAATTTTGTTAGAAATAATATATTAATAAGATATTTTGATGATAGTTGAGCATACATAGAAGCTCGTTGATGTTGAGCGATGTTTCGATGCGATTTTGATGTCGGACATAAGCTACGTCTTAAGGGGATCGTTGGGTTTTGGTTAAGATTGGATAGTTTAAGCTTGTTGTCGAGTTTTCATGCTCGCTTAGTCATATAAGACTTCGTTAAGTATCGTTCGATGTTTAAGATTAGAGGATGAAATGATCAGTGTTGATAGACCATAGTGTCTTGATATCGAAAATATAGTCGCATCGACGACTAAGATAAGTCGTGTTCTTGTTTGGTTCTTGATAGGCTTTTATGCGATCCATGTTGATCGAAGGACCAAGAAGAAAGGAAGAAAGAAGTGGAAGATGTAAGTGGGTCCGGTGGTGTCACCGGTGGGTATAAGTATTTTCTATAATAGTATGTTTATGCTTTTAAGTGTTTTCAAAAGATATGATATGATTATGCATAAAAGATGACATGAGATTATGATATGCATTGATTTGAAAAGTTGATTGACTTGCGATGTTTTAAGCATGAGCATGAGCATAATGCACTACCTATCCACGGGAAAGAAAGAAAGAAAAGAAAGAATTTACCGGCGTCGGGTATGACCGTAGTTGAGAACCTTGGGTCGACTCGGGTATGTGATATTAAGGTGTTTGAGAAGGAGGCCTCTTCTCAACACGCAGAAAGAATTCGTGGATATGGGAAGGAGATGAAAGGTGCATGCAAACATGATACATGCATATGCATATGATATTATGATGATATGAAAGCAAGTAAGTATTTATTTATGAATGTACATGTTATGGCAAGTCAAGTTTATAGCTATAAGGGCAATGTTTTAAATGTTAATTGTTTTTGGCGTATACCCACCGAGTGCATTTTGTACTCACATACATATATTTCTAAATATGCGAGGTTGAGTGAGAGAATCTTTGGAATCGAATCTTTGTGAAGGAGCTTCTCCAAATGTTGATTCATATTAAGGTTGTTCTATTGTTTGATATGTTTTATTGCCCAGAGAGTTATGTCTTCACACATAATTCTCAATCACGTTTTTCGTTGCCGAGCTTTGACCTTACTTGCTTATATGTTCTGATATGATAAAGTGATCATGTCCGATGTTAGGTGAACAAGGTTTCTCGAATGTTGAGAATGGTTTCGTTGGATTCACTATTATTCGATCGAATCGTTGTCATTCCTTGTTATAAATTGTTGATAAATCCTTCTTGTTGACAAAACATACTTGGAAACCTTCGTTATTCTGTTGTGATTTTCTGTCCTCAACCGTTGTTTTCTTTGTTCGATCTTTTATTATGGTTTGAGGACCTAGAACCAACCTTTGGTAATCTATGCTTCACTTCTTTAAATCATTCACCATGGTTGTTAATACGAATTTTGATCCCAATTGTCGTCAGTGATTATCAGAAATTGCTTTCTAAACCCCAAGTCACGGCCTAATTACCGATTAGGTAGTCGGGTCGTGACAGAATGGTATCAGAGCGGTTTTGGATTCTGAACCTGTGAATCTATGTAAATTTGTGTAATGTCGTACCTGATTTTTAAATTGAAACACAGTAAATTCTTGTGAATTTTATGCAGTTTGTGCGATTTTGAATCAAAACTTGTGAATCCTTGTGAACTTTTCGCATGATTGAGTCTGATCTTGAAACTTGAGCATGTAAATCCTTGCGAATCCTTGTGCGGTGTGCACCTTGAATATATAAATTCCTTTAAGTTGACTTTGTTGAGAAATTGTTATGGAGTCGGTTGTTATTAAGAAGCTCGACATTCGATTCCATCATCTCTAGCTCACGGTAAAAGCTTATGCTTATGATTATGATTATGTTTATGAGTATGATGATTATGATTATCATAGAAGATAATTGAGTATATGCTTTAATGAAATGCTATATGAGAATGCATGCTCGAAAGAAGTTATTGTTTTAAGAAATGAAGTTGAAAAGAAGTTACGAAAGGGATGGCGAGAATAATATGAATATGTTTTACGCAAGAGGTTGATATAGTTTTATCTACGATATGAGGATCATCACGGACAGATTCGGAAGAGTACGACTTACTTGTCGTTGTCTTGTTGTTATTATCTCGTTGTCGTCATTACGATAGTCATCGTTTCGTTTATCTTCATCAGCAAAGACCAGATGAGGAGTCTACCTAGGACGAAATTCTCGCTCGATTTCATCGCTTGTGGAGAAAGGCATCTAAGCAAGGTATATTTAGACCAAGCGAATTCTCGGTTTATTTTATTGCTTTAGGAGTAACGAGATTGGCTTTCCAAGTGGTGATCGATGTACAAGCAAAGGAATAAGAGACTAACAATTACCCTCGCGATCGTTAGCCTGCTCGCAAGTTCATTCCAGAATTCTTTGCACCAAAACTGGCGATCTTCTTAACAATCGCTAGTCGGACATTGGAATCTTCCCAAAGTTTCTACCTTGAAACTAGAAACCGACCTCACAATCGTTATTTGGTCGTTAGGCATCACGATCGATGAAAATTTAAATCTCGACTACTAACCGAGAATACCTTGTACCATCCTTGGACATGTAACTCTCGTTTCTTTTGTGAAATTGTCTCAAACTCCTAGCTATCATCAGTTCTCATTATTATGTACATTGAATTTTCTTTTGGCTCATTTTCCCTATGATTAACATCATCTCATTGACTATTCATCGACTTCAATTGATTGATTACTTTTATCTCACTCGAAATGTTTCTTATTGATTTGAATTGGTGTGGCGACTTGTTGCATATCTCGAGATTCTATGCCGATTCGGTTTGTCTTATTTTCTCATGCTTATGAAACATCTCAATTGAGATTTGAGAAAATATTCAAGCTAATTCATTGATACTCGGATGTCTTAAAATATTTTGTGATTGATCCGATACCTTTATTACGGGTAGTTTTCTTGTACTCATTTTCCGATTATACTATTGATTTGTTATCTTTTGAGATTGAGGAAGAGTTGAAGGAAATGTATATTTGTTATATACCTCAAAATTTTTGCAAAGCGAAGGAGATTTAATTTATGAACACGAAGCAAGAAAATGCATTTGTCACAAAGTATGAGCGTGAATTATACAAATCGATCCGTTATGTTCTTTACAAAGTTGAAAAGATGAGAAGACATACGTGTTAGTTACCCAAATCAAAGCGTGGATGACTATTGATCGACTTATGAGTATGCTTATTTTATCACGATCTCTATCACGTATGGGTGATAAGTTAGCTCGAAGATACGTCGTAGAAATAGTGCGTTCACGTGGAGTGCTCGTTCGATCACCTCAAATAGAGACTTCAAGACTACATCTCGTTTGGACGAGTTTTTGACAAAAGATGGATGCAAGATTTAATCGGTGTTTGATAGTAGCTACCAAGTAACAATTTCTAAGGCGCTGATGAAGCTCTCTATGGTGAAAGTGTGGATCACGCTTTTAAGGATGCGATTAGAGAAAGAAAGGTGCTTAGTCAGGAGCGATTAAAGCGATCGTAATTGTACAACAAGTCAAGTAAAAGAATCCAAGAAACTCATGATCGTCAAAGTTCGATGATATTCATGATGTGTTTAGTGTGTCGTAGTTATGAAGATATGGATTCGATTTGAAACACATCATACCTCAAAAGAAATAGTTCCCAAGCTTAATTCGAGCTATGAAAAGAAATTAGAATTTTATTCTAGACCAAAAGACCAAAGACTAAGGAATCGATTATTCCTTTAGTTATAATTCGAGATGACATCATGGTCAGAAGAAGTAAATTGAGAACTAGAAGATGTGATGAGAAGAAGTACTTTGAGCCTTTTGTTGAAGTACTAAATTTCGAGACGAAATTTTTTAAGGGGAGGAATGTAGTAACCGAAAATCTTATGATCCTAATTAGAGCTTAATTAAGTCCTAATTAGAGACTTAAGGGCATGGCATCCTTAAAGATTGATAAGGAAGTGATTGATAAGTTAGAAAGCGATAAAATTGATTAATTTCAATCGAAGGAATAAAATTTGGAAGAAGTAGAGATTATTTAGAAACAAGTTTTATTATGATTAAATAAGAGATATATGGTTTATATTGTGTGTTTGGATGAAAATTTCTATTACATGGAAATTATTTCAAAGAAATGCATTAATTATTGTTAATGTGAGATTTAGTTACAAAATGAAATGAAATATTGATTAAGCTATTAAATGGCTTAAATAAATTTATTTTATTTATATCTTTTGATAAAGAAATTATTCTTTGCAATTTTGAAATTTATGAATAAAGGAATATTTATTTGATTATTTGAATATGAAAGCATTAAATCTATATTTTATGGTTTGCAAACCAACAATGGATTTAATTATTTTGGATCATTATATTAATAAGAAAATTAAGTTTTACTATTAAAGAATGTTAATTTCAATGTTAGCAATATTTTTAAAGAAATGTTATTAATTTTGAAAATTATCAAAAAGAAAAGAAAATGAATGGAAATTTAATTAAGCTATATACATATGAATCTTCTAGAATTATTTTCATTTTAAAACCATCTCCCACCTTCTTTCTCCCCAAGTTCACGGCACTTCACACACAAACACATACAAAATTTGATTTTCAATTTTAATCCATGTTTAAGTATGGAATTAAAGGAAATCACTCAAAGAAGGTAAACACCTCATTTAATCCAAGTTTTGTGATTTAATTGGAAGAATATGATCTTCTCACATGTGTTGATTTTGAAAATTGGAAGATTTAATTTAAGGTTGATTTGTTTAAACTTTGTTAGGTTTATTGATTTAATTATGTTTATGATGCTTAAATAACATATTCTATGGTTTTAATTCCTTAAATTTATGAAGTTGATAAATTAAAGTAAGCATCATAAACCCTAATATTGTATGTGAATCATGTGTTATGATTTGATTAAATTGAGTGTAAATATGTGTAATTAAGTTGAAATAAACATGATTTGATAAAAGAAATTAGAAGAAATTGAAAGTATTTATATAAACCTAAATTTTCGAAAATACTAAGGTTGAATGATCTTGGGTTGTTGATTTTACATTATATATGTGATATGGGTTTTGAGATCTAGAGTATAAATAATGTTTAAATTGAATTTATTAGATTTTATGGAATTGAAATATGAAATGTATGCATGATCCTAAATTTTCGAAAATGAAGGGCATGGATGAACTTTGATCTCTTGTTTTTAATTGATGTATTTGATATGATATTTGAGATCTATGATAAAAATAATGCTTAAGTAGAATTTATGGGATTTTATGGAATTTAAATGTGAAAGTTGGAAAATTAAAGTTTACGTTAAAGTTGATAGATTATATGATGAACTTGATTGTGGTTTGATTTAATTATGGATTTATGATCATTGATGATGAATAAGTATAAATGTGAGTTTGTTGATATTAAGCTGGATTATAGATTGTGAAATTCATGAAATTTCATAAAATGGTGGTTGAAGGGCATAACATGAATATGGTGTAAATGGATTAATTTAAACTTGTTTTAAGTTATTAAGTGTATGTTTAGACATATGGTGATGATTGGTGGAGTTAGGGATAAGTTTGATTGATTTGGTATTGAAGCGGCTATTCAATTTATAAGCGTTACTCTAGAAATTTTGTTAGAAATAATATATTAATAAGATATTTTGATGATAGTTGAGCATACATAGAAGCTCGTTGATGTTAGGCGATGTTTAGATGCGATTTTGATGTCGGACATAAGCTACGTCTTAAGGGGATCGTTGGGTTTTGGTTAAGATTGGATAGTTTAAGCTTGTTGTCGAGTTTTCATGCTCGCTTAGTCATATAAGACTTCGTTAAGTATCGTTCGATGTTTAAGATTAGAGGATGAAATGATCAGTGTTGATAGACCATAGTGTCTTGATATCGAAAATATAGTCGCATCGACGACTAAGATAAGTCGTGTTCTTGTTTGGTTCTTGATAGGCTTTTATGCGATCCATGTTGATCGAAGGACCGAAGAAGAAAGGAAGAAAGAAGTGGAAGATGTAAAGTGCGGTCCGGTGGTTGTCACCGGTGGGTATAAGTATTTTCTATAATAGTATGTTTATGCTTTTAAGTGTTTTCAAAAGATATGATATGATTATGCATAAAAGATGACATGAGATTATGATATGCATTGATTTGAAAAGTTGATTGACTTGCCAATGTTTTAAGCATGAGCATGAGCATAATGCACTACCTATCCACGGGAAAGAAAGAAAGAAAAGAAAGAATTTACCGGCGTCGGGTATGACCGTAGTTGAGAACCGGGTCCAACTCGGGTATGTGATATTAAGGTGTTTGAGAAGGGCCTCTTCTCAACACGAGAAAGAATTCGTGGATATGGGAAGGAGAGATGAAAGGTGCATGCAAACATGATACATGCATATGCATATGATATTATGATGATATGAAAGCAGTAAGTATTTATTTATGAATGTACATGTTATGGCAAGTCAGTTTATAGCTATAAGGGCAATGTTTTAAATGTTAATTGTTTTGGCGTATACCCCGAGTGCATTTTGTACTCACATGCATATATTTCTAAATATGCGAGGTTGGTGGAGAGAATCTTTGGAATCGAATCTTTGTGAAGGAGCTTCTCCAAATGTTGATTCATATTAAGGTTGTTCTATTGTTTGATATGTTTTATTGCCCAGAGAGTTATGTCTTCACACATAATTCTCAATCACGTTTTTCGTTGCCGAGCTTTGACCTTACTTGCTTATATGTTCTGATATGATAAAGTGATCATGTCAATGTTCGGTGAACAAGGATTTCTCGAATGTTCAGAATGGTTTTCGTTGGATTCACTATTATTCGGTCGAATCGTTGTCATTCCTTGTTATAAATTGTTGATAAATCCTTCTTGTTGACAAAACATACTTGGAAACCTTCGTTATTCTGTTGTGATTTTCTGTCCTCAACCGTTGTTTTCTTTGTTCGATCTTTTATTATGGTTTGAGGACCTAGAACCAACCTTTGGTAATCTATGCTTCACTTCTTTAAATCATTCACCATGGTTGTTAATACGAATTTTGATCCCAATTGTCGTCAGTGATTATCAGAAATTGCTTTCTAAACCCCAAGTCACGGCCTAATTACCTGATTAGGTAGTCGGGTCGTGACAAGGAGTTTTCGTGGTACACTGCGAATCATGCGGGAAGAATGGATCAAGACTCGTGCTTTGATCTTACGGGGTGTATCCGTTTGCCTAAACTCCAATGCCGAGTGAGAACAATCTATGGAGAATGCTATAGAAAATCACCTTCTTTCTTTTCTCAAAGTTTTCGAAAATCTCACTATTTTGGAATAGAATTCTCGAAAATATGCTTGAGCCTTAGCCTTGATTTTCTCTCACCTTATATTTATAGTGCGTTCCTAAATCCTATCTAGATAGGGTTTATGCATATCTAATAAATATAATCATATCACTTAAGATAGAGAGGATCAAGTTAGAGTCGATGGGACTCTTAAAGAGGTGGACGATTTTCACTAAGCTCCGGGCACTGGATGGGCACCCAGAGATCAAATCTGAGGAATAAAGATGGGCCTCAAATAAATTAATTATCTTATGTTCACCCGAACATAAATTAATTCATAAACATTTATTCATGTCACTAGATAATAAATCTTGACTTACAGCTTTATTACGAAGTTGAGTCGGGTTCGCATTTAGAAACTTAACGAATCCCGTATTTAAGATATCGTATGTCCATTAATTATTTACTGACATTACATTGCTTAAAATAATTAATTACTTTAATTTTAAGTAGTACCACTCAACCTTATTATTGTACTTGAGATAACTCAACTGTAGGGTTTAGTACAATAAACATTTTGAGCTCCTTACGGGGCGTCATCATCCTAGCGGATACGGTGACTCGACACATGTAACTAGCATGACATACAAGCACGCCACCACCCAAGATGCCAGAGAATCTTAGGTTATCTCATGTAACCCTCACCCATAACAAGTCAAAGTGATGGTCAGCAACTCATACTCACCTAATACCTTATCGAGGTTTAGATCAACGTAAGTCACCGAGATCTAGGTTCTTCATGATGGTCAGATAGAAGAACTTATCTCACTGTGATCCATCAATACGTCAATGACGTACCAGTATAGACAAGAAACTAAGTCAAGTCTCTTCTTATCTATACCTCAGCCTATACCGACAACTCGTCCTCAAGTTGTCTCAGCTGTGATACTTTTTATATCTCATTAAGCTTGACCAATCATACAGACTTCTGTGATCTACAACACACTGTATGATCTAACTTATATATGAGATAAATGGACATACATATGCAATCAAGTAAACAATTCAGATATGAGATTGTAATAGTGGTAACAGGAAACATTGTATACAAGTTCAACCAAAACTGCTTCCAGTATACAAATCCAACATATTAATCTACTATTACATGCTACCGATCCAAGTGATTGTGTTATCTGTGTGATTTTTTATTTGAATTACTTAATTATGGTTAATAAGATTATAGATTGATTGTGTGATTTTCTATTTTATTATTACATTCCCTAGTATCAGTTTCTTTATCTGTTATCTCTTCCAAATCCTTTTATTTTGCTTTTATCTTTATTTTCTTAGTTTTTATTAAATCTTCATACACCTACTTATTTGCATGGATAATTATGATATGTTGTTGTCATTATTTGCTATCTTTTCATGATATCAATCCATGAGGATATGATACTTTGTTTATTGTGTGACTACAATAGACGTTGTTTATTTACGGTATTATATTTTTAGGATTTTAGTGATCAACCTTTTGGTGTCATTGTCGGGTATTTTATATATTATATAGTGACAATTTTCGGATGTGTACTGATTACTTTATGCATTTTTTTAATATTATTTTTAAGCTCAGTTTAGTTATCTATCGACACAAGGCCAACCCTTTGATTTGACATTTGAGATAACACAACAAAGAGGCAAACATGATAGAGCCGAGTAAGACCTAGTCATGGTGGACCAAGGTCATACCATGAGAACTACTCATGGTTTAGTTGTTGCTCGAATACGACAATTTGAGGAGGCAAGTAGGATCCAGCAGAAAAATGCCCAACCAATACGATCAAATTTCTTAATAAACAAGTGAGTTATTATTAAGCCTAAAGAGATATCAATTGAAGGATTGATGCAAGATCTGATGTAACTTACAAAGGAGCTGATAGACCGACAAAACTCTTTTAACGAAAGAACATAGCAGAGGATTGTAGCTCCGAAAAACTCGATTGCAGCTCGTTCCAAGCAGATAAGTCAAGTTGCAACTTTCACAGTAGGTCAGCAGAGTCAGTGCAACGAGATTCATCTGGCAAGTGCTAAAGAAATTCAGAGTCGAGCATCTTTAGATTTGGAACACAGAATCAAAGCCAGACCTGAACATATTTGTCACATGATAGAGCTTGGTAGTAAAGCTAAAGCCAAGACAAAGCTGAAGTTTTCGGACTCTACCCCAGGACATAACTCAAGCCTTTGCCAGATCCACTCATGCAAGCGTATCCATACCGTGCCACTTCAGTTTTGACATCGGCAAAGTTCGACAAGCAACATTAGGCTTTTATTAGAGAAAAGAAGCCGAATGACAACAACTAGTTTGGGGGAAGATAATATGTGCACTCTAACGTGAAGTTTCACACACCCTCATATTTGCAGGATGAGCTGATCAGAGAAGAGCACTTCCGACATACTTTCAGGTCAGATCAGAACGGGACTAAAAGATCTAGGGTTTTGATGTTCCATGAGCTTATCAGGTAGTGTCGAGCTGATGACGTTAAAGAAAGCACTTGTTGGGAGGTAATCCAACCTTTTTTTTCATTTTGTTTTCCTTAAGAGTAACAATTTTTTTTGAGAACTTTTATTCAAAGGAGTACAAGTGCTACACGAGATCTGACATCAGACCAAGCCCAGCTTTGCCATCAAAGCTATTGTTCTAATTTGTTTTCTTGAATCCAGGTTGGTCACTTCTAATTCACACACATCTTCTTTTGCAAACTTATTCCCCTATGTCGGTTAAATAAGTCTGATGGGTGTGAAGTGTGGTTGAATCTACATGTTTTTAAAAGCTAGTTTTAAAAAAAAAATGTTATGACTAAGTTCGTTTTTTTCCAAGCCGTTGTTTTTGTTTTTGTTGGAGATTTGAGTCTTGTTTTGTTTGTTGTTTTTACCATGTTTGAGCATGAGCTAGTGTTTGGTGATGAGACCGATGATGAGAACGAAAAATATATTTTATTTTGTGAATTTTTGCATGTTGACATTTTTGTTGATTGAGCATGATTTTATAATTATCTATATGATAGCCTCTAAGAACTTGAATCATGAAATAAGCCTATGTAAGATTTGAGCTTTTAACTATAACATCTTTATAGCCTTATTTCGTTCTTGAGTGTGATTGTTCAAATTTATATATGTATCTCTAGAACTTCTTCGACTTCTACTTTGAGGTTGCATCGTGTGCTTAGAAATTTTGACATGATCTTAGACATTCTTTCATAGTCATTTTATTTATCCCAATTGTTGTCGTTATTTATTGATAATCTTTGATTGCCAATTTGAGCCTTGTTCGTCTCTTATTTATAGGTCCGCTGCATACGTATTGGTATATGAGGGGATACAACAGTTAAGAAAATTTTAAATACTTTTTATTTAGACAAGATTGAATGGCTATTGGGCGTAGCTGGTCAGATGGTAAGCGGCCTAGATCGATGGTAGTCTGGCTGGTCAGTGCAAATAAGAGATGTCTTGCGATAAGTGTTATCAATTAGCAAACCTACTAATTGCTAAGATAGTTGGTCAGTTGGACTAATAACTGATGTGCTTGCAGAATGTGGTGTTTATTGTATTTGCCTTACTGAAAACTTAAAGCTAGTTTGAAACATTTAATCAAATATCGATTAAGTAGTTTTCAGTTTATATCTCTTTGGTATTAATCTGATATTGATAGAGGGTTTCAAAGCAATGTTATGTTGTTGTGTGCTGGTGATGAATGTTCAATAAAATATAATCTGAAAGCAATACTGAAAGTAAATGACACATTGATTTTTACTTGGTTCAGAGAGATCGGCTCATACGTCCACATACTGATTGCTCAGTCAATTCACTAACTTCGGATTAGGTCTTTTTTACGGGTACAAAAGTAAACCAGATATTGAGATCACCTTACAGTTTCCCGCCTAACTCGGCGTTCCTTATACGTTTGTTGGTTCTAGAAAACCACTAAATGCTTTCGAATGCAGTTGACTCTATAGCTTACAGGTGCTAAATGACCAAGTTTTCAGCAACTAACACTTCATTGCCTACTTGCCCAAACTTCTACTCAACTTTTGGGGATTTAGTAGAAGGGTTTCCAACTATGAATCTGAGTTGACACTAGTATTAAACTCAGTATGTCTAGGCATAAGATATACAAGATGAATATCCTAAATTTAAGGAAGTATATACTGAAATCTCGAGCTAATAAATATATGTGAGCTCTTGAGATTTACTGATAGCACTGTGAACTTCATTCTTCAAAATCGTTGTTTAATTGACTTGAGCTTAAGCTTGAATGCCTTGAGATTTCAATTGCGCAATATTTTGATAACCCTCAAATGTTGAATTTTATGCATATTTATAGAGATGATGTAGAATAATGTCGTTGAAGGGATTACCAATCAGATTCTTCTATTTGTCATTTGAATTCTTTCCGTTGATAATCCATGTACGTCACTGTTAGAGGTCTGCATCATATTATACTATAGTTCTGCAACTCTGAAAATATCTTTTGACAAGACAGATCTTCTGTAAATACGCTAGCATACATGATGAGTCAAACACCCAATGATTAATATCTTTCGTGTTTTTTCAGTTAAGTTGACTCCGTCATTTATCAGCATTGCCTTCAGGTTGGGTCAGTCGAGTTTGCTTCGTCTTTTGTCAATAGGCTGGACTTCCGTCATTTGTCATCTTCCGACACCTGAGTCGGTATGATGCTTTTAGCAGACATAGATAAATAGACAGTTTTGACCTTTCATCAGCCAGCTTTGACTTGATATTGCCAGCATTGACTACTTGTCATCAACTTTGACTATCGATAGACAACTTTAACTCTAGGATGCCAACTATGACTCTGGATAGTCAGCTTTGACTTCCGTGGGGACGGTCGGCTGCCTGATATGACACTTAGTCATAGCCTGACTTATTTATCTCTTTCACGCTGAGTCTCAGTCTCCGATCTTCAGTCTTCAGTCTTCTGAAGTCTTGAATCTTTGACTTTACTATAGTAGCTCTGTTCATCAATATCGCTATACTTCAGTTCTTTGGACATCAGTTGGCCTTCCGTCAGTCTTCAGTTCTTCAGTCCGCGATCCTTCAGTTGGGTTTCTATCAATTACGTTGATACTCCAATCAGTAAGGCTGACTTTAATACTTCTTGAACTCCTTTAGTCTTGGGCTTGTTCAAGCTGGTAGTTCTACTGCTGAAACCTGTAACACAAATGCCTAACTCCAGAACAAATCAGTAGAATGAGTTACATCAGCAAAACAACCATTAGAGGTTTTGGGATCTAATCAAAACACACAATTAAGATAGATTAATTCCTAACAACTTAGAAAATTTTCCAACACTTTTGATTAACCTTTGGGGATAAATTTAGAAACTGATTATTGTTGGGAAGATGGTAAGATGTGGAAAAAAAAGTTGTGATAAATTGGTACTTGATAAGAAAAAAGTAGTAGTACCCAAATAAACTTAAAAAATGAATGAAAAATAATAAAGAGCATGTGTGGTAGTAGCAAAGTTTGAGAAGTTCTCATAAGTTGTGATGTTTGACGTTGGAAAATTCAAATGATTGACATGGTTGGTGGGATGAGCTTGCATTGTGAAAATATTGGGTATCATTGACTTGTTCAAGTGTTTGATGAATTATTTGAAAATAATGAGTCACTTAGCCTAAAAATATCTAACCTTACCAAAAAGCCTAAATTACAACCAAAAATAAAATCCTTTTTGATCTTAATTCGAGAGCATATTTAAGGGATGGAGAAGTTAGACGATTCTAGAGCACACATTTAAGCGATGGAGAAATTATTGAATCCAAAAAAATAGAATTTTTGTCTTAATGCGATTCGAACGTGGGTGAAAATTCTGAATATTTTGGATTTAGTAACTTTCCCAGCGGATGAATTAATTTTCATAACGAATTCATTTTGTTCATAGCGAATTTTCATGATTCTTAGTTCTCACATATAAAATGGTTCTTCTTTGAACCTCACTACACACACACACACACACATATTATTGACTTCATTGCTGCTCCTCCAGTAGATATTGATGGTATTCGTGAACCTGTTTCTGGATCTCTACTTTACGGAAACAATATTATCTCAGGTGCCATTATTCCTACTTCTGCAGCTATCGGTTTGCACTTTTATCCAATCTGGGAAGCAGCATCCGTTGATGAATGGTTGTACAACGGTGGTCCTTATGAACTAATTGTTCTACACTTCTTACTTGGTGTTTATATACATAGGGAATGGTTAACGTGAGAACCACTTTTATTGTGAGAACTTGAGAACCAAAAAATTATGAATTCATTGTGAAAATTGATGAATTCGTTGAGAAAGTTACTGAATCAAAAAAACTAAAATTTTTGCCCTATGGGATTCGAACCCGGGTGAAAATTTCTGAATTTTTGAATTCAGTAACTTTCTCAACGGATTCATCAACTTTCATAACAAATTCATTTGATTCTTAGTTTTTAGGATAAAAGTGGTTCTTATTTGAACCTAACTCTATATATATATAAAGTTTGAATAAGAATCACCAAAATTCGCTATGAAGAAAATGAATTTGCTATAAAGTTTATGCATCGGTGAGAAAGTTAATGAATTCAAAAAGTCAAAATTTTCGAGCAGATTCGAATCTCATGAGAAACGAAAATTTTATTTTTTTTGGATTCATCAACTTTCACAATGAACTTATCATTTTTTGATTCTTACATTCTCACAGTAAAAATGTTTCTCACATTGATCCTTATATATATATATATATATATATATATATATATAATTTGTAGTTACCTTATGTTGTATATATATTGACCGTTGTATGCAAATATATTTGTGTTTGTATATATTTTGCTCAGATAAAACCAACGGGGACAGTAGCTCAATAGCTTGGAATTTTCCGAAATAATTACAACTTACACGTGTACAGATTTTAGCCTATACCATTAATTATTATAATTTTGGCTTGTATTTAATTATTTACGCATATATAAGGATCATAACTTTTATTTCAATTAGAAACTAAAATCAACTATGGTACTCGTATATAGTGATGGAGCCACGTTGGGGCCTGAGGAACCCTTAGGTGGTCCCCCAATATTTTTTCCAAATTATTATTATTATATACTCATATAAAATTAAATAATCCATAATAACGCAATTGGTTTATGTTTTGTCTCTTATTCCATTTGTCCAGGTTCGAATCCCTTCTGGGACTTATCTTTCCATTATTTTTCTCTTCTTTTTCCTACTTTGTGTTCTTTTTTTTTTTTCTCCACTTAATTCACTTTCTTTTCTTTTTCTTTTTTCTATAATTTGTTTTATGTTGATATAATAAAATATATATACAAATAATAAAGTTTTATATATAAATTAATAAAATCAATTCAATTTCTAAAAATATTATGATGAATTTATTATAATAGTTATAGGTAATATTTGTTTAAATTATTTTAACAAGTTATATATGTAAGTTAATTTTATATTTCATTATATATTTGTAATGGGTACAAGAAAATCAAGATTTGAGTTTTGTAAAATAATATAATTTACAATATTAATATTTATAATTTTCTAATTATTTTAATTTTTCTAGATATTATTCATTGGTTGTTTAGTTATTTATAAGTTAATCTTATTATTTTATTTTTGGAAGATATTAGAACATAATGAAAAAAAATTTAATATAAACAATTACCTCTATTCAAATAATATTATGCTATTATTTAAATTATTATTATTATTTAATTATTTTTAAAATTATATTTTATTATTTTTTAAAATTATAAATAATTGGACCCCCGATTAAATTTTCCTAACTCCGCGACTGCTCGTATACTTTAGCAACAAGTTTATCCATCTGCGGACTTAATTGAATAAAAATAATGTGCGGACTAGTGAAATGCAACTTGTATTCATCTGATCACATTTCAAATTGTTTACGTCTACGAATCTTTGAAAGCGAATTTTTTTATTAATGTATATAAATCGCGCAGGCTTTTTGGAGAATATCAAATTTATCATTATATTTTGTTTGTTTCAAAGATAAGCATAAAAAACTGTTTGTGGACATATGCTGTATGAATGTCGTCAACATGTCTCTCTCCGGTAATATAAAGTTGCAGAATACTCATTGTCGGATTTCTCAATCAATAATGCAGTGTGGTATATAATATATTATTGTACATCAAAATCAAGTCTTCGTATTCTATTCTGGGATAATTCCTTCTTATTTCTATAATTTTCATTTAGAAATATTGTAGATTAATTGTGGACCATATTTGATGATAAAGAATATGAATTATATATACTTCAAAAATTACAAGATGCGTGTCACACTTAAATCCCACATTAATTTACGCAAAAGTTTCCTGTAAAATGAAGTTTAATTGCACCAATATGTATATATGCTTGATTAGTATTTTGTTAATTGTCATTCTTCGTTATAGTAAAATTAACATAAACTAGAAAATTTTCATTACCAAACGCAAAGCTACCTTTCTAAAGTTAGTAAGTGATCACCGAATATAGTGAAGCAAAGTGTGTCCGCTTGTGGAGGCTATGCCATGTGTAGGCACTGCTCTTCCATTATTACATTCTAAAACATCGTCTTCTGTGTTGTGTGACCTCTCTCTCTCTCTCTCTCACACACACAAACTCTGTCCAAGTGTGGCTAGTGGAGGTTTCTTGCATCAATCATGGTTATATTAATGAAAAGTTTGTTAATTTCTGCTGGAATGACGATATTTTCTCGTCATTGTCCCAAAATTTTGATCATGATTTCCTTGGGACAAACGAAGAACATAAGTGGCACCATCCATCCTTCAAATTAAATAGTTCGTCTCCATTGACAATTAATACTTGGACACAAACTACTCGTCTTCATCTCGCTTACTTCATTGCTATAGTCATTAATTTTGCTTTCGCTTTCATTAAATGATAATGTTACAAAACCAATCGCATTTGCCTTCATTCATGATGGGATTTCCTTCCTTTCTTGCTCGAACCACTCATTTCCAACTTTATTATTGCTTAACAAGTTTAACTTGCCTTCAATTATTTATTTAATCAATCGTAAAGGAGAAATACAGATAAAAATTACAGGAGCAGGCCCCATATAATGTGGAAAATGTCAGAAGTAGGAAAAGACTCATAACTTAGATAGTGAAGCACAAGAAAAACTTTTTCTATTTAAACAAGGAAAACATAAGGCCTTTATATATATAAGTGATTTTCTACTTTTTCACTCGTTTGTTTCTTGCAGAAGCCATGGATGAAGGTAGCATTCAAGAAACCCTCCTTAGTTCAAAAGCAGAAGCAGAACAACAACAACAACAACAACAAGAAGGTGGCGATTTGAAACGGAGAATTTGCTCTGAATCCAAGAAGATATGGAGGATTGCAATGCCAGGCATAATTTCAAGAGTGAGTTCATTTGGAACTATAGTCATCACGCAGTCGTTTGTCGGCCACATCAGCGCGGTGGATCTTGCTGGCTACGCGCTCGTTCAGACACTCAGCGTCCGCTTTGTCAATGGAATACTGGTCAGCTCTTCTCTGTTCATCTCTGCATATTGTGATTCTGTTGTGATGAATTTGTTGCACTGATCGTTTCACAGATTGGGATGTCGAGCGCAACAGAGACTCTGTGCGGGCAGGCATATGGAGCTAAACAGTATCATATGATGGGAATCTACCTGCAGAGATCATGGATCATCGATCTTATCACACTGCTCATATTGCTTCCCGTCTTCATCTTCGGCACGCAGATCTTCAGGCTCCTCGGGCAGGACGAAGGGATCGCGAAATCCGCAGGATACATCTCACTTTGGTTCATCCCATTCGTGATCAGCCTGATCTTCAGCCTGACGGTGCAGATGTACCTGCAGGCGCAGCAGAAGAACATGATCATCGCGTGGCTGTCGGCCCTGCAGTTCGCCATACACATTCTGTGCTCGTGGATCTTCGTCTATGTCTTGGAGTTTGGACTGGCTGGGGCCATGGCCGCTCTGTGCATATCCTCGTGGTTTCTCGTTGTGGGGGAGTTTGTGTACATCTTTGGAGGCTGGTGCCCCGACACGTGGAAGGGCTTCTCCGTGGCTGCGGCCAAAGACTTGTGGCCGGTTGTGAAGCTCTCTGTATCGTCTGGTTTGATGATCTGGTAAAATCCTCTTGTTTTCCATGTCTTCTCATTCAAATTCTTCTTCTTATTCATGCTCTGCATTGTCTTGCAGTCTTGAACTGTGGTACTATGCGATTCTGGTGCTGCTGGCTGGCTACACCAAAGATGCAGAGGTTTCCATATCTGCCTTCTCCATTTGGTAACAATTACTTTTATGTTTCTTAACACACATTCGCACATTCAAAATCTTGATTACAGTAATGGGACTTTTTCAGCCTCAACATCAATGCTTGGATTGTGATGATCATCCTCGGCATCATGGGCGCTGCATGGTATGAATCTGCTCACCCAACGACAAAAAACAGAAGAAGATTTTATTACCCCTTTCTGGTTCACTCTGATAATCATCAATGATCTCAAAACAGCGTTCGTGTTGCGAACGAGCTAGGCAGTGGAGATGCCAAAGCTGTGAGATTCTCAATTAAAGTGATCATGGGAACCTCACTTACACTTGGGATCTTCTTCTGGATCCTCTGCTTGGCCTTGGGGAAGAACATCGGGTACTTGTTCACCAACGAGGAGGGAGTCGTGGAGACAATCTCTCGCCTCTCGGTGCTTCTAGCGTTCACCGTGTTGCTTGGCAGCATTTTCCCGGTGCTCTCGGGTTAGACTCTTCACATTTACCTTCAAAACCTCGTCGTTTTTTCATGCTTGCAATCTCATTTTGTAGTTCCATTTTGGCAGGTGTGGCTGTGGGATCAGGGCTACAAACTAAGGTGGCTGTAATCAATCTGATTTGCTTCTATGGCATTGGACTCCCCATTGGAATTGTTCTTGGATATGTGTTTAATCTTGGTGTACAGGTAAATTTAGAACAAGATTTATGAATATTAAGAACAAGAATTTTTATAAAATAGAAATGGTCACCGGATGCAACTGCTCTATCACAACATTAGCGATGAACAGAGTAATAGAAAAAGAAAAGAAGCTGCATGTCGCAGAAAATAAAAATGAAACACAATTTATAACTGAAACTTTCCTCGACAGGGCATATGGGTCGGGCTCACTGGCGGAGTTCTCACTCAGACATGTTGCTTGAGCACCATGATATGGAGAACAAACTGGGATCAAGAGGTGAAAAACATCACCAATATTTACATCCAACACAAGAATCTTTAATGTTTTAATTGAAACAATTTTCTTTTTTTCAGGTATCAAAAACTTCAGCACGTCTCAAGAAATGGTATTTGGAATCATCGGATAATGATAAGCAGATTTCTTATGTTGCTTGACAATAAAACATGACGTTGTGATCACAAAAATATTGGCCAACTTATAAGCCAGTTTACTTATATGTATCCTTGTTTTGACTAATTTGTTTGAGAGAAGCAATCCTATGATGTATTTTGAATAATGTTAGTCACGTAATTTGTTATTTGGCTATTTTGTATTTGCCACATTGTATCGGTGGCTCCTGAGAAAGATTGAAATTTGGTACCTCCCAATCCATCAAATTTGACACGCATTCTTTTTTGGATTGTCTAATTTAACTTGACTTATTTCCTTTTTAAAACATAATATCTTCAAATAAGTGTATGTTATATATACTTTTTATTCATTTAATTATTTTTATTAAGGCAAGTTGTGGGAGATGGAGGGAGAGCTATTGGTGCGAATTAGCTGGATCACTGAAATTATTCAAAGTAGGTGAAGAATGAGATTGAAATGGCCCCATGGCCTAGCGGTTAGGACATTAGACTCTGAATCCATTAACCCGAGTTCAAGTTTCGGTAGGACTTACTTAACTTTTTAACATTTTGCCCAACTAATGTACCTACTTACATGCTATTTTCATATTCCTCCACTCTAACAGCTTGAAATAAAAATTCGGCACTATTCAAATTGGACCATTGTTGACTAAAGCACATCCCCACTAGAGATGCCAGTGGATTCTGGACCCGATCCAGATCCGTAGATCCGGATTTAATTTTCAAGATTTAAATCTTCAAAAAATAGAATCAAACGGATCAAGACCATTCCTTTAAAACTCGGATCTGGATCTTGATTTCTGAGATCCATTTCCGACCCATGGATCCATATATATGTAATTTTTATTTTATTCATAAGTATCTTATATTGTTTTTCTTTCTAGTTGAAGTTGGATAAATTATGTTATATAATTAGATGGTAGGTCTATAACATTAGAAAATTATACCTTGAATTTATATATATAGGGGTTAGTTATGGTGAGAAAGCTCATTAATGTACGAAAATATGAATAGTAGCACATTTTTCATATTTGTGTAGCACAATCAGAATTACTACATTGCATATATAAGTTTAGCACATATGCTAAATATATTAGTTTAGCACATCTTTCATTGCAGCGTAGTACAAGAAGAGTTCTAGTATTGCACAATAATCCGCGTAGCACAAAACACAAAAGCGTAGACACACAGAAAATTAAATCTCAACCATTGATATAGCGAATCAAAGGCTCGGATTCATTCCTATTTCCTACCAAATTATCATTTCCTACCTGATCTATCTCCTATATATATATATATATATATATATGAATTAGTTATGAGTGGTCTATTTGCTAAGATATGTGTGCTACTTCTATTCCTATTGTAATATTATATGATGTCATGAAAATAAAAATAAATTTGTAACTAATAACTTCTTGTATAGTGATTATTGTAGAAATTCTAAATAATTATTGTAGTGTTATTGTATATTTATATTGTTATTATGGTGTTACTGTGTATTATAGTTGATTTATGATTTATTTTAAAAGAGAAAATATGTGGATTCGAGTCTAGACCCTGAACCCTAAAGATCTCATGGATCTGGATCTGAATCTGAATCTAATTTTTTTGGACCCGATGAATCTGGATCGGATCCGAACCCAAACAAAAAATTTCAGATCTGGATTTGTACCTAACAAGATCCGATCTAGATCTGAAGCCTCATCAAAGCACGAAGCAGCACATCGAGGTGAATTCCCCAGCCTCCGGATGATAAGCGCTCATACCTCCACACGGGTTGGGGCCCAAACCAACCGTGCTAGGGACGAACAACGCGGGACAGGACGTCGTGATCACCGCAAGGTCGATCCCCATCACCAAAACGAGTTCGACCGACTAACTCCGCATCCCTCTCCGAGATGCGGATTCGATGGATATGGGAAGATCATTACCCCTATTTCAGACGAGATATTCAACACTCCCCTCCGGGACAAGTACAGGGTGCCGAGTATCGCCCCCTACGACGGACTGCGGGATCCTCAAAACTTCCTTCGCAATTCTAATATAACATGATTAACCAGCGTCTCAACACCATCCACATGTGTAAGTTGTTCCCGAGCTCTTGATCGACAACGCCCGCGGTGGTTCGACAATTTACCTCCCGACATTGGATCGTCGAGAGACCTAATGGAAGCCTTCCATGAAGATTCTTCCAAAAGGTGAGTCCAAAACCACCTCGGCTCGACTCCTCCTTTGTGAGGCAAGGCCGAGGTGAATCCATCGACGACTTCATGACTAGGTTGATAAGGAGAGCCTAAAAGTCGAGTATGTGAGCGACCTCCTCATTATCCGGCTTTCGAGCGGCATTTTGCAGGGGCCCTATCTGAGGAGATCGTCAATCGAGCCTCCTTCTGCGTCGGGGCTGTGGCACATAGCGATCGGTTCGCTAAAGGGCAAGCAGACGGAGAAAGCGTGAAGGCGACAAAGTGGAACCTCTCGGAAAGAGGAAAGAGGTTGATCGAGAAACCGAGGCGATAATCCGGCGAAATCGAAGAGAGACCTCGCCTATATTAGAAGCTCGGTACAAAGTAGCTCGGTATTATAACCCGTGTGCAAATCCCGACAATTCAGTAGGCGACCCGTACTTGGAGTTGAGGTACTTTTTTTATTACGTCATTTTCATTGATAAAATCTTTTCTTTACGTGCTTGAGTTGAGTCTGCATATTTCATTTGTCACTTATGCATCTGCATCTCCCTAATATCAATACCCTCTACGGAGGATGAACTATACCTCTTTGGAGGACGAACTATACCCCTACGGAGGATGAACTATACCTCTTTGGAGGGCGAACTATACCCTCTTCGGAGGCGAACTATACCCTCTACGGAGGATGAACTATACCTCCAAGGAGGGCGAAATACCTCGACGGAGGGGACTACCTTCGTTAATCGAGGACGAACTCAAACAGCGTGAGGGACCACCCTAGCGATAAAACTTACCAAATAAGGAACCTATACCTCCATTTATTTCGAGGAAGAGGGGACCACCCCGGGCGATAAAACTTGCCAAATAAGGAACCTATACCTCGTTTATTTCGGGAAGAGGACCACCGACGATAAAACTTGCGAAAAGGAACCTATACCTCCGTTCATTTCGGGAAGAGGGACCACCCTAGCAATATTTCTTGCCAAAAGGAACCTATACCTCCGTTCACCGGGAAAGAGGACCACCCCTAGCAATACTTCTTGCGAAAAAGGAACCCCTACCGTTTGTCTGAGGTCGACCTTGCCCGCCGCCTCGGCCTCCGATACATGGCGCCTCCGCGAGGCCGCCTCGGCCTCGCCGTCGAGCCCCGGCCTCTTCTTCGTCGCATCCCGAGCGCCGCCTCGGCATGAAGTTACATATTCGACTTGGCAAGGCGGCGCGTATTCGACCGCCGGTGGAGCGGCGACATTCGACTTGGCGACGCTGGCAAGGTGAAGCCAAGCAACATGCGACTTGGCGCAACGCCTCGGCGGCGTGAAGCGGCGACCTACGACTTGGCATAATGCTCGACAAGGCGAAGCAGCGACATCGACTTTGGCGCGCGTCCGGCGGTGAAGCCAGCGACATCGACCGGCGAGCGCCCGGCAAAGCGAAGCAGCGACATCGACGGCGCCGCGCCGGCGGTGAAGCGGCGACATAACGACTTGACAAAGCGCCTCGGCGGTGAAGCAAACGACATACGATTTGGCGAACGCCTCGGTAAGACGAAGCAGCGACATATGACTTCGCATAACGCCTTGGCGGTGAAGCAAGCAATATACGACTTGACGGGGGTATGACGCACTCCACCCGTCGGATCACAAGTTTCGGTGAAGCGATAGCGAACCATTATCCCCATCCATCAAGACCTCATCTTCTACGTCTTTTTTTGGGGGGGGGGGGATATGATAGGATACGGCACAACTACTAGGCCCAGACATCAGGCCCAATATAAATGGGCCCCGACATTAAGCTCGGCCCATGTGAGTTCGACCGAAGACTCCTCGATCAACTACAACTCTAATCGCAATTGAAGGCGTAGAAGATTGGATGCATATCTAAAAGAATCCTTATGAGAAGACTTGGAATCGAGTCGAACTCAACTTGGTATCAGTCGAGTCGAACTCAACTTGGTATCAGTCGAGTTGAACTCAACTTGGAATCGAGTCGAGTCGAACTCGACTTGGAATCAGTCGAGTCGAACTCAACTTGGTATCAGTCGAGTCGAACTCAACTTCATGAATATGTATAAATAGAGGCTAGATTAGAGAGAGGATCGAACAATCATCTACACTCTTTGTAATCACCTCACATTATCAATATCAAATACTCTCCTCCCGTGGACGTAGATCTTTTAATAGATCGAACCACGTAAATCCTTTGTGTTCTTTGTGCATTTATTTCCCTAACGAAATTAAGATCGATCGGGCATAAGTGTAGAAAGTAAGCAAGCAATCATACATGATTTTCTCTTTCAAAGTTTGGTCGATAATTTTTCAAATCTTTATCGCTCTTTGGTATCCTCAGTTGTGACTTACATATCTCTTTCGAATTTCTCAATTCTTAATACTCTCCCACCATCAAAACGATCATTTAATTTCATTTTGGTCTGTCTTTAGAAAATATTTACTTTCCTTTCTTAGAAACATGAATTTATAATTTCTATTTTAAATCTAGCCATTTATTTAACAAAAAACAACTTGACCCACATTTTTCCTCTAACCATTTATTAATATATTCATTTATAATTTCTATAGCTCATCTTTTAATCTCACTATCCATTAAACTATTCATTTATTATCTTTATTTACTTTATACTTATTATAAATTATTAAAATTCAAAATCAGAAAATGAATATATAAATTATTAAAATACATGCTACAAAAATCAGAAAATGAATATAGTGGTGTCTTCATCCCACTCGTTTCACGTGAGCTCCACCAATTTTCCCTTTTCTCGAGACCCCCATCCCTACCCTACACCCCCACCGAGCAGGGCCACCCAAAATAGATGAAGATTTATTTTATTTTTTGAATTAGTGAAAACAATTAAAAGTTCAAGAACATTACATCAGAGTTTTTATTTATGAAGAATGGTATTTCTATTTGTTAAAATTAGTAACTGCTATACTCTTTAAGAAGACAAGAAACGCTTTTTCCTCATCAAAAAAGAAAGAAAGAAATAAGAAAAATATAGTATTAATTATTACATTTTGTTTCCACAAAATTAATGAGATATTTGACCTCAGACATTAAATACTCTATTATTAGGCTAATACACATGACGTATTTCTTTCTTGGTGTTTTTTTTTCTTTCTCAAAGTTTCTTTCTTAAATACTAATGAAACTTTTATTTATATTATATAATGAGATCTTGTTTAAAAACTAATGAGGCTTTTATAATATTAACATTTATTTTATCACTTGATATAAATAAGAGTCTCATTAGTATTTAAGCAAAGTCTTATTTGCTTCAATAATTAAAATTTTCATTTATCAAGCAAAGCTTCATTTATATAATATAACTCTTACTTTGAGTACATAATTTTATTTGTTTTATAAAATAGTCTAATTCGCTTTCAAGTAAAATCTCATTTATGAAATATAGCTAATATATGAGGTGGTAGTGGGTCGGATGGGTGGGATCATGCGCGCGGAGCTCCATCCACACATGCGGATGGTCCTTCAAGAGACTAGCTCACAAAGACACCTAGTATTACTTTGAATTATTTGTTGATAGGAATTTTTAAATACAGGACTCCTATGCCACTTTGTTCTTTCTTGCTACCTAACTTCTATTAGAAGCTTTCCGTAAAAAAAACAAAGGCCAATTAGAAGCTTTCGTGTTTGTGAACTACATTGCATGAAAATCTACTAAAATAAGTTTTCACATGGAGCCCTCCGATTATTTTTCGATTTTGGTAAGTGCACACTCCTTAGCGGCACATGATTTCCTTCGTTAATTAAAATTCTTGTATATACTTCACCTAAAACGAGATCCACGCGTGCTTGCTAGCTGATGCATTTATTCATAGAATTTAGTGTGATCACTGAGTGTATTAGGTCCTTCTTGGTTGTTTCACAGCAAGCATGATTGATGATTACATAGCCATGGATGATAACAGCATTCAAGAGAGCCTGCTCACTCCAAAAGCTGAGGAAAAACAAGGTGATTTGAAGGCAAGAATCTGTGAAGAATCAAAGAAAATATGGAGGATTGCGACGCCAAGTGTGATCGCAAGAGTCAGTTCATTCGGCACCATCGTCGTCACGCAGTCCTTCGTCGGCCACATCAGCGCCGTTGATCTTGCCGGTTACGCTCTTGTTCAAACGCTAAGCGTGCGATTCGTCAATGGCATACTGGTATTTTTTCATTTTAGGCATATGTTACATCTTTTGATTTTACTATGAAAGGAAGTGGATAAATAATTGCTTTTAGTTCGACAGATTGGGATGTCGAGTGCAACCGAAACTCTCTGTGGGCAGGCGTTTGGGGCGAAGCAGTATGAGATGATGGGAATCTACCTGCAACGATCGTGGGTCATTGATCTCATCACTTTAACTGTTTTGCTACCAGTTTTCATATTCGGGGCGCAGATCTTCAACCTGCTCGGACAAGAACAAGGGATCGCGAAATCTGCTGGTTATATTTCTCTGTGGTTCATTCCGTTCGTGTATGGGCTCATCTTTAGTTTGACGATACAGATGTACTTGCAAGCGCAGCAGAAGAACATGATCATCGCGTGGCTATCGGCTCTGCAGTTTGTGCTCCACATTGTGTGTTCTTGGCTTTTTGTGTATGTTGTGGATTTTGGGGTGGCGGGCGCCATGGCTGCGTTACTCATATCTTCGTGGTTTCTTGTTTTGGGAGAATTTGTGTACATCTTTGGAGGTTGGTGCCCGGAGACATGGAGAGGGTTTAGTGTAGCTGCAGTGAAGGATTTATGGCCAGTTGTGAAGCTCTCACTATCATCTGGTGTAATGATATGGTAAGTTTCATATATTTTTCTCTCTCATTCAATATTGTTTCTCTCTCGTCATTTTCTCTGTTTTTTTCTTTTCTTTGCAGTCTAGAACTGTGGTACTATGCAATTCTGGTGTTGCTGGCTGGCTACATGAAAAATGCACAAGTTGCAATAAATGCCTTTTCCATTAGGTAAACTGTACAATTACTAATTCCTGTTTTTGATTAATCAATAATAATACTCGAATTTAATCTTAATTGCAGTCTCAATGTGGTTTCTTGGATGTTGATGATCATTGTTGGCCTTATGGGCGCTGCATGGTACGGATTTTGGCCATCCTCCTCTGATCCGGTTTGCTCCATTGACTCAAATTGTTTCCTCTGAAAAAAACAGTGTTCGCATTGCAAATGAGCTGGGGAGAGGAGATGCAAGAGCTATGAGATTCTCGATCAAAATGCTGATGAGCACCTCAGCTTCAATAGGGCTCTTCTTTTGGATTATCTGCTTTCTCTTCAGCACCAACATCGGTTATCTCTTCACAAATGATGAGGCGGTCATGCACACAATCTCCCGGCTTTCAATTCTTCTTGCATTTACAGCGTTGCTTGCTAGCATTTACCCGGTACTCTCGGGTGAGTTTCACTCGCAATAATCTTCTTCAAAATTTTGTGCATTTTTGGCAGATGAAATGTTGAGTTCCATTTATGTTTGGCAGGTGTGGCCATAGGATCAGGTCTGCAAACAAAGGTGGCGATCATCAATTTGGTTTGTTTCTATGCCATTGGACTGCCGATTGGAGTAGTTCTTGGATATGTGCTTCATCTTCAAGTAGAGGTACCTAATATTGTAATGAACAAAGCAAATCTTGCTATGTACTTCTGAGATTAATGAGTATGTGTGTGTTTTGGTGCGACAGGGAATATGGGTGGGGCTGACCTTTGGAGTTCTAACTGAGACTTCTGCAATGAGCTTCTTGGTTTGGAAAACAGATTGGGATCGAGAGGTTAAAATACCAACAATTTGAGACATAGATATTATCAAGTAGAGTTCACTAGGTAATGGTTTTTTTTTTTTTAAATTTTGTTTTATTTTCTTGGGACAGGTATTGAAGACTTCAGCCCGTCTAAAGAGATGGAGCTTGGAATAGTTTGATGACGAAAAGCAGAGCTATGGGGATATGTTTTCAAGAAAATCTGCTCCTATTGTATCTTGAAGGTGTCTTGGATATTATTGTACGAAAATTGTGTTTTGAATAATCTTTGTCACGTGATTTTCCATGTTAGAAAACTCGTTAAGAAACATAGTTTATTGAAGCTAAGACGTGCAAGGTCCCATGGTCTAGTGGTTAGGACATTGGACTCTGAATCCAGTAACCCGAGTTCAAATCTCGGTGGGACCTTTATTTTTTGCTCTCATATTTTATCTTAATTGTTATTATTGAAATCATAAGAGAGAGCATGAGATTTATTAAGTCATCATCAGTTGAGTTGTACAATCAATACGTCGAGCTGCGTCTAAAATAATTGATTGAAAAATGCACAATGAAATCAAGATTATTTTCCTTCAGTAAATGTGAAAATTAAGGATGGCTTGCAAAAAACGATACCGATAAACAAACTTGGTGTATTAATGATTCAACATAGCTAATATGTTTTGTTTTTGTTTGCATAATGCAGAGCTTTTTCCTCTTCACGTGAGCTCCAGCTTTGCAATACGCAGAATCGCACACTGACATAATTTTCACTTTGCCAACGTTGGACCATCATTGTCGTCTCGCTGCGTGTGCGCATCAGTACAAGTTTCCTGCTACAAAAATGACAATTGTAGTGTCTAACAACAATTCTTCGTCCGAAAATTTGCTAATTTTCACTATCAAAGAAAATTCTTGCCTCATTCACAGATTGTGACTCTTCAATCTTCACCGCGCAGTTTAAGGGGGAGAATAAAAGTGGCCCCGAAAACCCCCACTTTGTCTCCATTGATTTAATTCGACAATTGATTATTGGATTCTTGCACCTGTCGCATCTTCCCAATCTTGACGAATTGAAACCATGAACAAATTCTACTTTAAATTCTAAATAAGAAGAAACTCTGGCAATTTAGAGGCCTTTACTTTTTCTGAGGCTGATTTTCCAATTCCAAAAAGCTATATCCAAGAAACTGGGATCTTACCAGATTACAGAGCCATGGAAAACAGCAGCATGCAAGACCGCCTACTCGCATCAGAAGGCAGCGGCGACGATTTAAGAGGGAGACTTGTAGAAGAATCGAAGAAGATATGGAAAGTCGCAATGCCTAGTGTGATCTCAAGAGTGAGTTCCTTCGGAACCATCGTGGTGACGCAGTCGTTTATGGGCCATATTAGCTCATTAGACCTCGCTAGCTACGCTCTCGTCCAAACCATAACCGTCCGTTTCGTCAACGGCATACTGGTGAACTAATGAAACAAACTCATCTCCCTTTCGTTCGAAATTCATCCATTTAATTTGTTTGAAATCCAGATTGGAATGTCGAGCGCAACAGAGACTCTCTGCGGGCAGGCGTTCGGAGCGAAGCAGTATAGCATGATGGGAATCTACCTGCAGCGGTCGTGGCTGATCGATCTCCTCACGCTGCTCATTCTGCTTCCCGTGTTCATCTTTGGTGCGCAAATCTTCAACCTACTTGGGCAGGAGGAAGGGATTTCGGAGACGGCGGGGCTGATCTCGCTGTGGTTCGTCCCATTCGTGATTAGCCTCAACTTCAGCCTGACGGTGCAGATGTACCTGCAGGCGCAGCAGAAGAACGCGATAGTCGCGTGGCTGGCGTCTCTGCAGTTCGCCATCCATGTTCTGTGTTCTTGGCTCTTTGTTTATGTTGCGGATTTTGGAGCGGGTGGGGCCATGGCTGCGTTGTGCATATCTTCGTGGTTTATTGTTTTTGGAGAGTTTGTCTACGTGTTTGGCGGGTGGTGCCCCGACACATGGACGGGCTTTTCCGTCGCTGCGGTCAAGGATTTGTGGCCGGTTGTCAAGCTCTCTGCATCATCTGGTGCGATGATCTGGTAATTAGTCATTCAATTAATTAGTCCCATATATTTTCTGATTTTCTTAGTTTTGTAAATGTGACACGTCATCTTTCATCTCTTGCTTTGTAACTCATCTTGTAGTCTTGAATTATGGTATTATGCGATTCTGGTGTTACTGGCTGGGTACGTGAAGGATGCAGAAGTTGCAATATCTTCCTTTTCCATATGGTATAATCCCTCGTCAAAATAGTCTTATTTTTCGGGTTAAATAGTCAAATATATCTCAACTTATTTTTTCAATTCTATTTTGAACAATTAATACCCTAAGAACGAGAAATTATGAAAATCTATCATCCTACAAATTATTCGTTATTTGAAAGGTGGGTATGATCATCGTGAATTTGATATGGAAATACATGCGCAAAAATTAGATTTTTAATACCACGTAAAACCACGTCAAATTGGTGATGATCCTACTCAGCTTTCAAGGTTGGATAGATTGCATAGTTTTCGTAGTTTGATTATTAATTGATCAAAATCAATAGTTCAAGATCAAAAAAAGGAAAAAGGGTTATATTTGGAAAATAAATGTGACTATTTATTAACATTTTCTTGACCTATACTAAATGAAACTTTGGATCCTTTTTACAGCCTTAACATCTCTGGGTGGACTATCATGATCGCCCTTGGCTTCATGGGTGCTGCATGGTACCAACTCAATCACGCAAAAAATAAAATAAAAATGAGACTCCCTTGACTTGTTTATTTCATTTTTGTTTTGTTTTGTTTGAGAACAGTGTGCGCGTGGCAAATGAGTTAGGCAGAGGCGACGCGGAGCTGTGAAATTCTCGATCAAAGTGGTGATGGGAACCTCAGTTACAATAGGGGTGTTGATGTCGATTCTGTGCTTGATTTTTAGCAAGAAACTTGGATATCTGTTCACAAACGATGAGGCAGTGGTGCAGAGTGTGGATGATCTCTCTCTTTTACTTGCTCTCACTGTGTTTCTTGGTAGCATTTTCCCTGTGCTATCAGGTTATCTACCTATTCCTTATAAGTTATTACCCAGTTCATGCTTAAATATATTTGATGTTATTTTTCATATTTTTTCTGTTTCTTTATATATATATTGTGCAGGTGTGGCTGTGGGATCAGGTCTACAATCAAAGGTCGCGGTTTTGAATCTAGTTTGCTTCTATGTGATCGGATTGCCGGTTGGGGCTGTTCTTGGATACGCGGTTGGTCTTCAAGTGAAGGTAGATGACACCACAATAACATTATTTTGAAATAGATTATCCAGATTTTTCACTTTTGTCCGTCTTAGGGTATATGGATCGGGATGAGCTGTGGTGTTGTGTCTCAGACGCTCTCACTTAGCTACATGATTTGGAGAACAAATTGGGACGCAGAGGTTAAATCTTATTCAAAAAATATTTAGGTATGCGTTTCCTTGTTTTACTTAAAATTCTCTTGTTTTGTAGGTAAACAAAACTTCGGCACGTCTAGAAAAATGGAATTTGGAGTCGTCAAATGAGAAAAAGCTGATTTCAGTTCTTGCTTGAGCCCAGAAAGTTTGAAGAAAAAATCATTGTGATATAATAAGTGTGTATTTTGTGTGTTTGTCCGCATGATTTAGTCTTGCTCAAATCTTTAATTGCATCATATTGTAATTGTCCAGGACGTTTGAATTTAATATATGTTTTGGTTGAAGTAAATTTGCATTCTTCATATGCCATTTACAATTACAAGTAACCTTCGTAAATGAGAGTAAATTTTTTCTTATTATCATAGATCACTTTAACGATTTGAACTCAATCGTAGAAACCGAAAACTCATATAAATCACATGAAGTTGACCAAAACATACTGAGCACGATTCGATTTGTTAGTCAAAAGGAAAAGCTGCAGCTGCACTCCACCAAGTCAAAAGAGACTGCACACTCCACACTCCATAAATGAAGTCAAAATTATGGGTTAACCCACCACAGCCATACCTCCACCGCCACTAATCAATCTTCATTTTCAAAAGTTGCGACAGCCGCCTTGACAAATTTACAGCTTGCCACTGTCTTTTCTTGACTTTATGTCATTCCCTTACCTATATATATGTATGTAGAGAGAAAGGAGTACAAGAGATATGAGAGTATAGTTAGCAAAAGCTTGGGTAGAAGATTTAGGGAGAAAAATTGGATTGTAATTTTTTTGGATATAATAGGTCATGAGGTGAGAGTTGTGACTGTTGTAAATACTGTGTGATTTTCTTGCTTCCTTAGTAAGATCTGCAGTAGCTCGGAGACGTAGACATAATTGGTCAAACTCGTTATCAAATATTTTGTCTTTATTATTCCGCATTTGTTTCGTTCTCACACAAATCTGATTAGCGAAAAATTGTCACCCGTTTAAATTCCCCAACAACCGGTATCAGAGTCTCGTTGGTGATGGATATTTTCTTATATATTTTCGTGTTTTTATTATTCACCAAAATAGTGAAATTTTGTCGGCTATTCCAAGTTTATCGATAAAAGATGTTCTACACACGATGGTTAGCAGAAATTATCAGAAACAATCCAAAGGAGTCTAGATTTAAGTGGGAGCGATGGTTGCAGACGAAGGAAATGTGAAAATTGAAAAGTTCGATGGTCCGGACTTTGGCTTCTGAAAAATGATGAAGATTATTTGTACTAGAAAAAATTATATCAACCTCTCTCAGGAAAACAACCACATGGCATGAAGGATGAGGACTGGATCCTTCTCGACAAACAAGCCCTCGGGTCATTCGATTGACATTATCTCGCAATATTGCTTTCAACATAGCAAAAGAAAAGATCATGGCCGATCTTATAGTGGCTCTCTCCGGTATGTACGAAAAGCCATCGATCTCAAATAAAGTCTACTTGATGAGGCGGTTATTCAACTTGTGGATGGAAGAAGGGACATCAATAGCCCAAGATTTAAATGAGTTCAACACATTCACTACTCAGTTGAGTTCTGTGGAGATTGAATTTGATGATGAAGTACGAGCATTGATACTTTTGTCTTCCCTCCCAGATAGTTGGAATGCTACAGTCACAAATGTGAGAGCTCATTGGAAAATAAAAAGTTAAAATTAGATAATGTTCGTGATCGGTCCTCGGTGAAGAGATCCGGAGAAGAGAGTCTGATGAATCAACCTCTTCAGTATTGCATACAAAGTCAATGAAGAGAAATTCAAACAGACTAAGCGAATAAGGTAAATCAAAGGACATGAGGTCAAGATCCAAAAAATCCAATGGCTCGAAAACTATCGAGTGTTGGAGTTTTGGGATGATAGGGCACTACAAAAATCAGTGCAAGAATGCACCGAAAGAATTCTTTGAGAATTATATCCCCGGAAACCATGGAAAAGTTTATCTTGAAAATCATCAATGAAAAACGAGATAAAGTCTTTGATCTCCAATCAAACATGGGAGCTAGTTGAGTTACTCGTGGGACATAAGAGCTTGTAAAGCCTGAAACAAACTCCAAGACAATGGTACATGAAGTTTGACGGTTTATGCACAAGGAAGGTTTCCAGAAGTGCAATGCCGACCACTGTTGCTATTTCAAGAGAAAATTGAAAAGCTAATGTCAAAAGAATTTGACATGAAAGACTTGGGTCCAACAAAGAAGATACTTGGAATGCAAATCACGAGAGATAAGCAAAAATGAGTTTTGTAGTTATCTCAGGTAGAGTACATCAATCGTGTTTTGCAGAGTTTCAGTATAGGTGAAGCCAAACTAGTTAGTACACCTTTTAGCTAACCATGGTTGTCTTTCAAAGGACCAGTCTCCTCAGATGGAGGAAGAGAGAAATGTCATGACCAAGATTCCTTATGCTTCAGTTATAGGAAGATTGATGTATGCAATAGTCTATACGATACCAGATATTGGTCATGCAATGAGAATTGTTAGCAGGTTTATGTCAAAATCCAGGAAAGTTCATTGGGAAGTTGTCAAGATGATTTTGAGGTATCTATGAGACATTGTTGATAAGTGTTGGTACTTTGACAAATGAGAGCTAAAAGTACAAGGTTACGTAGATGAGGACAATGGTGATGACCATTGATAAACTGAAGTTGTGCTAAACGTCAATTGGCATGCTGAACTAACAAACTAGAAAAGAGCTACTACATTGATCAAGGTGTGAAGACATATTGAAATTAGTCTTAAGTGTGAGATTGTTAGTAAAAAAGTAGGTGCTAAATAAATTCTAAAGTTGCGGCAGCCCATTTCTTTTGAAAGCACTCAACCACACTCCACGCCAATATTATTGGCTTAATATCATTCCTTTTACCTATATATATCTATGTATCTTCTGCATTTTGAAGTGTGCAGAAAAGAATTACCAAAAGGGTGTATGCAAAAACACCAAGAGGAAAGTGCATACGACGTGTAGAGAGAAAAAGAGAGCTACTTTCAAACAAGAGTGCAATGAGAGAAGAGTATAGGGGTTTAAGAGCAAAAGCTTTGATGAAGCTTTTGGGGAGAAAAATTAGGTTATAATTCTTCTCGGGTATAATAGGTTGTGAGGTGAGAGTTGTGAGTGTTGTAAACACTGTGATTTTCTTTCTACCTTAATAAGATTTGCAGCAGCTTGGAGTACGTAGGCATAATTGGCCGAACTCCATCATCAAATATTGTGATTCGCATGTAGGCATAATTGGTTAGCGAACATGATTAATTTCCCAAAGATGATTAACCAGTTAGTTATCGATCACATGTCGAGATGTTGAACACCTCATGTGAAAATAAGCAAAGTTTTGATCATGCTTAAGTTGAGATAATATGAGATATTTTTATTCCTTTTAAGTTTATAATACTACACAGGACGAGAATTCAGCTTATCCATGAGCATGGCGAACATGATACTTTGCATTTGTACAGAAGCAATGTTTCGTCTTTACTATCATAATATTTTTCAGATATGTCATACATCTACGTACATAGCACACACCATCTTGACGGCGTTTCACATCACTGAATAGAACTCTTGTACACGCATACATCTTTGAGATGATGAATTTATCTAGTCACATCTCCGAGGCTACGGCTATGGCTACGGCTACAACAACAACAAAAACCGCCACTTTCTACACTTGAAGTTGCAAATTTGCAACCACAGCCACAACCTTGCTTCAATTTCTTCCATGAACAAAAATTGAATTTAAGAATCATAATTGCAGCTAGCTTTTATATTACTGAAAAATGCGTCATAACTATTTCATTCGTCTCATACACTTAGTTTTCATGAACATTATGAAAGCTGTTTAGGAAGCATACATGAGAGAGAGAGAGAGAGAGGTTCTGACCTTACAGCTTGATTCCCCTTGGTTGCTGCAGAGCAAGCCAACTGATATACTAGAAGAAAATATCTTTCAGCTATTGCCTTTTTGTCAAATATGGCATCTGATAAAACAACTCCCTCACCTATATACAATCCAACTGAATCCACATCCAAATTCAGGTATCACTTTACTTTTCAATCATGATCACAAACGCAAAACCAAAAATTAAATTAATTGCAGACATGGTTATAATCTAATATGTTTTTTTGTCACTCAAGTATGCCAATGTCCTCATTTTTTCTGTGTAGTCAAGTAAAAACAAGACAGAAACATATATAGCAAATTGCAGCTTTCCAACCTAATGTCATGCCTTGTGATGCAACCAGTGGAATATGGTGGAATGGCTTCTTAACTGGTGCTAAATACTCAACTCCACCTAATGTAGAGACTGGATACACCTACACATAAACACGCTCGTTATTCAAATTTCTGAATAATATGTAAGATCAATTAACAGACACACTGCAATAACAAAATATATGACTGTAATGCAGTTTGCAGAATTTGATTGAAAAATCAAGAACAAACTCACCTTGATGATTTTGGCACCATCATCTGATACAGATAATATCTGCATGATCATAGAAACGATTCTGTAATTTTCTCATCCATTGCATATTCACAAAATGGTTTCAGTGTTCTACAAGAATAGAGTAACGACGTTAAGCATACCTCTGTAGGGGTTGCTGCTCCTCGTATATACGGAGCCTGGCCCTTTGCAACATCGTTTAAAATTCCCTGCTACCATAAAATCTAATTAATCTGAATAAGATTCTGTGACAAAGACTAGTATGTAGTCTTGTTTTTCTTTTTATAAATTAGAGGTTGATGTGCTGACATTGTTTCCCAACTTAAATGATTGATCCAAATTGTAATGATACCTTCATCATCGCAGGACTCCTGAGAAACTTAGCTCCAAGATCTACTGCTTCTTTCGCATCTCGTCTATCTAAAACAGTTCCAACCTGCAATTCACAAAAGTAAGGTGATTTGCATTCTTATAAGAAGATTGAGAACAAAACTCACACTTTCTAGAATAAAGAAGGATTTTCGTCGTCTTGGATTGGCAGTGCAGTTTGTTAGACATTGTTTGAGATAGACTCTTTTTAAGCGAAGAACAGAATCCATAACACAACCTCTCATGTAAAATCTTATGACATATGTTTATCGTCTAGACATCATTGTAAAAACCAGACAGAAATCCAAGATTTTCAAATATTCTACCAAAAGAACAGCTCGTATCGTACTTACTCCTATTGATGACGAAGGATATTCTCGGACTAGACATTGCAACGGCTGTGAAAAAAAACAATATTCCATAACGGATCTCTAAAGAAGACATGGAGTTAAAATTTTGCATCTACCTCAAAAACACATGGGGTTCACATTGTGATTTCCAACTGTAAATCAAAAGGCACGAGATTTGATCAGAAATCTCCAAACTATCTGAGAAGAAAAGGTTCAAAATCATACGAGAATCAAAAGGAACAGATTCAACACAATCGATACTTTTGCAGTGGAGAGAGTACATTTTCCATTTACAAACTAAACCAATACAATTCTCACTTCAAAGTGCAACTGTATCCTCTCTAGTTGCATATCATCTGTATTTATATGTCAAAGATTCAAATTTGACAATGATGGTTAAAAATTGAGGGATTTGAACTTACAACGAAAACTCCACCTCTAATTGCTTCACGCGCGACCATAGCTAATAAAAACATAATCTCTTTCTCTCGTGTGAGTATGTATGTAAGATTGGTAGGAAGTGGGGGTGGACCTTTTGGCGCGAAGGCAAGCAATTATGCCAGAATTGTGGATATCCATCAACACTCTGTTAGCAACGATAGTGGGATAGAGGGAATCGGAGTTATTTTGGGAATTCTTACAGTTACAACGGAAGTGAGAGTGGAAGCAAGAAACCAGAGTAACTCTCGAAATGAAGGGGTTTGTCCTCGACGAAGAGTAAGGAAAGAATTCCAACGTTTTTTTGGAACTATCATAATCTTCCGAAACCGAACTTAACGAACTTGCCAAGTCCAAATATAAACCTTTAACTCGGCTAGTTTAAATATTTTCTCTATTATTCAAACATTTCCTCCTATTAATCTAAGTCTTTTTTCATTAAAGTCTAAATATTTTCTCCATTATTCCAATATTTTCTCTTAATCTAGTATTTCTTCATTATTCAAACTTTTGCCCCTAATAGTCTAATATTTTTTCCATTATCCAAAACTTCCCTCTAATACTCTAACATTTCTCTCTAATGATCTGCTATGGTCAAAAGCATAATAATTGCAAGCATGACAAATTTGAAATATTAAGTAGTCTGCAATGATGAGGAATTTAGAAGAATAAGAAATTTTAAGATAGATGGAAAAGAAAATATGAAAGATTGTGAGAGCGATGTAGTATTATTGATCAGTATTTATAGATTTTTTTTACCCGTTAAATATCCCCTATTTTAGCTTAGATACTCTTTAAATTTTAAATTTTTTTGCCCGTTAAATTTTCATCTAAAATTATCACTATTTTTAACCAAATATACTTCATTATAATAATATTTTTAACACTTTAATCAATAATATTCTTTTACTTTTTTGACTAAATTTATCAAATTCTTAATAAAATTCACGGCGGACAACCACAGCCCACAACGGCCAACCTTTTTCCACGTTCACCCACGGCAGCCAACGTCTTCTCCCTTTCCCAAACGGCGGCCAACCCTCTTTTTCCTCTCCCAACAACGGCAAACCCATCCTAACGGCAATCAACCCTTAATAAATTATAATATTTAGTTAATAAAATCATAATTAATTATTAATAAATCATATATTCAATAAAAAATATTAAAAAATCACATTCAAGCATAAAATGACAATGACTTTCCAAAATAGGTTAGCTGCCATTGTGCTCAATAAATGTGCTCAAAGGCGGGCTAACAATGTCGGCGGCCACTTTGACGGTGGCTAACCTTTTTGGGAAGTTGCCGTTGTTTTATACTTGAATATGATTTTTTTAATTTTTTTACTGAATATATGATTCATTAATAATTTTTTGCATAATTCGATCACAAATTAAACTATTTTTTATACATCTTTTAACTAATATTCACGTGAATGCAAAAGATAAAGAATTCACGTGATGTGTGAAATATGAATATATTGACCAATTAATATATACATATTTTTTTTAAAAGAAAGAAAAAAGAAAAACTAGACGATCAAAGAAAGAAAAAGGAAAAAAAGATAATAAATTATAATTGGGACCCATTTTTATTATACCTCCCGGGGAGGTGAAATTACCTTTTCTCTCTCATCTTTCCTTCCAGTGCCTCTCCACTTGCATTCCCACTCACTTCCCCAACGGTGAACTCAAGAATGCATCTTCAATACCTCTCACCGTTAGGAATAATCTAAGAGATACTAGTTGGTTGCACGCAGACCAAGTTGACGTAGATACTTATTTGGGCTTGGTAATTATTTTATTTCTGGATAATGCTATTTTTTATTATGTCACAGTCCCTCAGTCTCCCACTCATATTTCTAAGAATATTCATGTAAGTTTCAATAAAAGTTATTGAGTATATTATAAGTGGATTAAAAATCTTATATTAGTATAATATTAATTTAATTAGTTGTGGATTATAAGCAATAAAATATGTAAATAAATAGTATTAAGTAAAATGTGTAAACAAAGAATATTACTGAAGATAATAAGTATGAAATATTGAGATTATAGGATAGTGTCTATAAATGATAAAGGAAAAAATGGGGATTGTATCGAAAAAAATAAAATACGAACAAATATTTGAAACAGAGGGAATAATATTTTTTCTATTATAATAATGTTCTTCTTTTTCTTTTATATTTATATGCTTTTTTACAATAATATTTTTTATGTATATTAATAGGGATCGCGTGTGTTGCACGTAGATTGCTCTTTTTTATATGAGATAATACATTTTTTATTAGCAATACTTTGATGAAGTCGAACTTTATCTTTTCAATGATTTCAAAAATCTAAAATTTAATTAGTTTTTGTTTATAAGAAGCGACGAAACATTCAATGCAATACGTAATATTCTATTGAAAAAAATCGTACTATGTTAAATTCGAAGAAGTAAAGTAACTATTAAATTCATGGTAAGTCGAATATTAAAAATGATAAGAGTTAAAATTGAAACTAACTTATTAAGTTTGAATGATTTAAAATGTGAATTTATATTCACAATAAATCGTATCTTGTTTTGATTTTGATGGATGGGGAACATTTGTTCTTCTTATTTTTGTTTTCAAAGAGTTTGTCCAATATCTGATCGTCACTTGTGATCTCAATGTAATCTTCATAACTTTTTCCTTGTGATTCTTTCTTTTCTCATTTGTGATTGTCGCCATTTGTGATTCCAATGTAATCTTCATATCTTTTTTATTGTGATTCTTCATTTTCTCTTTACTTGCACTTCATTTGACTTCAACTCTATAATTACTTTTTTCTTCTTTCATTTCAGTTGGTTTGAGTTTTTTAATTATCTTGTTCCAAATCTGCTTGCTCTTAACTAACTGAGTTACGCTACATCGGGACAACTTTTTTTTTTTAATTGCCTTCTTCTTCATTTGTGTTGTGTTCAATTGATATAATTATCGATTTAACATTGATCAAGTTGTGTTGCATTTAGTCTCTAAGAAAGGTTTCTATTGTCATCGATTTTTACATACTCACGAATCACGATCATTATAAAATGTATTTTAGTTGAATATGCTCAAACTTCTATTGTATGTGGAATCGTTTTTACCCTAATGAAATGAACTTGTTACAATTTAATATTTTTCAAAAGTTTATAGAAGTTAAAGGTAGATAGTTTAATGAAACAAATATTAATTTATAATAAAGATATACCCAACCGATTCATGGAATTTATTTTTCTACCAAGAAACTAGCAACGGCTTTCGCTAACACTCAATCCTATTATCGGTGAATAGTTACAAAATTGCTGTTTAATTTTTCTATCAATGGAACAGAAGAATGTCAAGAACTTGCTACTGTTAGCGTTTGCCAATGTGATGAATGATGATGACTCAGGAACTACAACTGGCATTGAAATGAATGGAGTGTCTAAATTTTTACAAAGTATCCAATGCATTATAAGCCGAACCCATAGCGACGTTTGAAGATGGAGACGGCAAGTTGCTTGCACCGTAGCCACATGGGAGGCTCGTCACTGGTCGCAGGCTGCAGAGGGATTAACTAGAGATGCTTCTGGTGGAGGCAGAGGGCATGGATTTTGAGCTGCTTGCAGTGAAACATAGCTTTCTCTATTTTGCCCTCTTTCAGCACTGCAGCTTCTTCTGCTAGTGCTGAAGCAGTAAGTTATGCAGATTGTTTGCTGCGGAGAAAACAGTCGAATCAAGGAGGTTGATGTTAGCTGCAGAAAAATGTAGCAAAATTTTATCTGTTAAACTGCAAGTTTATTCAAGATAATACAAACATGATACTGAATTATGATACTGCCATTTTGGCCCAACCAAACCAACAGTATCTTATTGAATTATTTTAAGAAAATTTGGAAGTTAAGGTGCTTACAATCATTGCCTTTGTTTCTTCTGTAATGGCGTTGAAGAGGATCTGACCTGAAACATTGGAGAAACAACCTTATGCTGCTCAAAACTACAACATTCCTACCTAGTAATTGTTCAAAGGTGTATAGATTGACAGATATCCAGATTTGGGAAATTAGAAACATTGCACAATTGCTCGTAGTGTTCTAGCAGAGTCTTGTCAGTGTGATATAACAAAAATGGGAAATGACAATAAATGAATTATCAGACTTACGAATTGTGATAGCTGTTCACTGATGTAGGTCATAGATCTTAAAACCGCCTCAAGTGTATCTCTAGTAAGCTGAAACTTAACACACATCTCGTTCGATGGAGACTTGGTATAGTCTTGCAACTATCAACAAGGAAAAACAAAAAATGGGAAGTCTAGCCGAGCTACTGAAATAAAATATAGATGAAAGGAGATGAGGAAAAAGTGGAGAAAGTCAATTAGTTATGCCAGCTTTGAATGAACAAAGTCCTTACAAAATACATAATTGAAAGGTTAAGGCAATCACTACTATATGATACTACACGGAAGCATCAGAATAATTTTTGTTTCAAATTTATTTGAAAGCTTGTGATATCGGTGCTGTATTTAGTATTTGCTCAAGACATAAATTCTAAGATAATATTTCAAACAATTTTCAATTTGCAAATCTATAGTGTGTAAAGTCAGTTTATTCAGGATACCTTGAGAGTGATAATAGCCACTCGATTAATCGGCATCTCCCCTTTGTTCTCAATAGTCCAAGTCATAGATTTCAGCCGTGGCAGAACTCTCTACATCAAACATGTATATTAGCCTTCTCAACATTCTCATCTCCACATGTAATAATATTCAAAACAGCAGATATGATAACGGAGAATAGTGAACTTCACCGGAACTTCACTATGAAGAGTTAACTGTGGAAAACATGCCACATTTCTTTCAGCGGTAATTGGTATTAGACCTCCAATATTTGGAAAGTTGAAACGAGAAGCTGGATCAACTTGCATCGACAACAACGACCCACAAACTGCTGAAGAGGAACAAGGTAATAAAGGTGCCGGGAGTCCACCATTCACATGATGTGAGGATCTGCTCCATCCTGATGCATTCTGCATAAACACATGAAAAATCCTAAACCAAAGACCGAAAAAGCAGTAAAACATATTCATTCAATTCAACTCTTTATCAGGTTAATGGGGAAATGAACGATGACGTCTAAGATTCTTTGCAACTTCTTATATGCATATAAACACGATAATTTCATAGTGCAGTTCGAGCCATCCATTTATAGGCCAACTATTGATGTGCCTTCAACTCTCAAGTGAAGTAACTAGAAAAATGAATACCAGTTCTCCAGATAATGGCAGATAAACAATGGATGAGTTCAATCATTCTAAGACTTTCATCAGCAGTCAGAAATAATTAAAATTGTAATCTGACTAATTCAGGATTAAAATTTCAATCATGGTACAATCTCCTCAACTGTAGTTCGTCACTCTTAGGACTTAAGAAAATCCCATTTGATAATTCTGATTTTCTAATACTTCCCAAAAAGCTTAACACAAAATACAAATACATCAACTCCTCTAACGTGCATTGCCACGAAATGTTACCGGTTCTCGAGAGAGCTCTTCCTTCCAATGGCTTCGAAGCTTCTGCAACGATGTAAGAAGCATGCTCTGCAGTTGCAGAGGAAGATCAGTTTGAAAAAGCTTCAAACCGTCATCATCTTCTATGTTTCTATGCACGCAATACCGAATAAGCGAACGAAGGCACGCCAAAACCTAACACAACAGTGCGCTCACATCAGAATCTACAGACTCGAATTCAACTTAAATTTCAAGAATTAAGAACCCATTAGAGAGAGAGAGCAATAACTGACTGGGTCTAGATCGCGGGGCGAAGGAAGATCGAGAAGGGAGTGAATGGAAGACTTCTGCGAATTCGTGAGACCAGTTTTTCGGGTTTGCCATAGCAATTGCAGCAGGTTTTCGAGCTTTTGCTCGCATTTTACCCCGTTTAGCTTGTGGAGATGCTCAGGCAGCGATGTTTCCCCAATCATCATTTTTATTTCGCTTTCATCTCTCTTAACTCCACCCCATTGGCAATGGGTGTCGAGAATTTGGAGCAAGGGATAGATTTTCTTGGAATTTATGACTCTTTGAGTCGAAAAGATTGAATATTTTCTTTTTTCCTCTTTAATCTTTACTAGTGTTACTGTGGGATCCAGTTTCATTTCTTTCCGTTAACGGTGTCAGTCTACAATTGGAATCTTACCGTTCAATTGCGCAAAATTCAGGTGGCTATTAATTTTGTAAAAAAAGGACAAAAAAAAAACATATTGATTTTGTTGATGAGTGATATTATTAGTATTATTTATAGAAAATTGATGATTGATTTGAGAACTGAAGATATGTCTTTTTTTATAAAAAAAATACATGGAAAATTTGTATAATAGTATGCAAAGCATACGAGACGAGTAGACTACGCTTAAAAAAACTGCATGCAAAGCAGGTAGGATAGATAAACTGTACTTGAGTTTGCAAAGCATACATGATAGATAAATTACATTGAAAAATCAAGTGTAATAAAATTAGACATATAGCAACATTAATATGATTCAAACTTATGATTTTATGATTATAGGAAACTCATTTTAACACTAAATCGTCCTAAATGGATTGAAAATATGTCTGTTTAATTTATGAATATTTTTGTTGTTGATAGAAGAAATGAGTATATAATTATTAATGAGATAAGATTGTAAGAATGTGTATAGTAAAAATTGAAAAATGATAGTATAAGATTTATATTTTTTGTTTAAAGTTGACTTAAATTAGTATTATCTTAAATATATACCAAAAATGAAAACATTTCTATGAAATACTTCATTTTTCCATTAAAGATTGCATTTAATTCTTTTTTTGTACGTCCGTTAAAAGTTTGTATTTTTCTTTTTTGGATATGAATCCCACATAAATCTTACAATTTTTACTCTCAATCTATTTATTTATTTATAAAAAAAAAATCACCACTTTATATTTATAATGTGGAACCTATTCTCCATATTTTACACTTTTTAATTTATTAAAACTTAAGTCATCAAAAATAATACAAACTTTTAATAGACAAATGAGGTTGCATTTTTAACCGAAGAATCCAATTGTACCACTTCTGCCTGTATGGCCAACCCGTTAGGTTGGCCGCCATTCCGGGCCCACAAGTTCACACCCATCAAATACAATGGGCTCCGTAATACTTTTGCTGGACTCTAGAGTGGCCACGTATGATGACAAAGCCCTAACCAATCAATCATAATGTTGGCCCATTCAAACATCAAGGGCACATTTAGGGTAACATGAAGGATAATGGTTGATAGATATTGTTTGGAAGGTCTGATGGGTGTGGGTTTAAGTCTGTATATAAATATTGTCTGATCAATTTCAATATGTCAAATAATCTAATAAGTTTTTATGTTATGAGAAATATTTTCTAAAAAAAAAACTGTAGTAGCTCCGATCTAATCTCATTATTCAATCGATCTTACCCATTAATAATCAAGATTATCAAAAACAATATTTTTTAGCCATCTCAAAAAAAATTCTCAACCGGCTCAAAATCCGCCTGGAAAAATTGCTCAAGACTTTTAATCTATAAAGATAATGGAATGTTACAAATTATGAAGCTCGGCAATAATATTACAATCTATGAAGCTCGGAAAAAAAAAATATACCAACAACAGAATACACACTAACACCGATAGCTTGAAGAAATCAAGCACTAGAAGTGAGCCACCATCAACATAAATAACTTAGCGGGTCATAAAAGAAGCGGCCTGGAGGCAGGGAACGCCGTCAACGGCGATATTTCGTCCAGTTCGACTATTGGCCGGATTGGCGTTCGGGCCAATACCGATCCAAACCAATTTTGTATAGACTTGTCAATATCTTCCTTAGAGAACAAAAAAAGCATTTAACCTGAGAAAGAATTTCAAGAATGAGGGCTGAATTCGTCACTTCACACGTAAATTTGGTATTAAAAAAAAAGCAACAGCCACAGAAAATACTTGCCTTTGGAAGCAGCAAATAGCTAATTGTATTTCCGAACGAACTAATCAAATAGCAGAAAAAATATTCTCCTATAATACACGCGGTTTCACAGCATATGTTTACAAGATACAACGGTTTTTACTGAATACGAATAGTTGCACTACTAATTGTATTTCCGAACGAACTAATCAATACTCGGGACTGAGTAAAGTTTTCGAAAAGTATATGAAAGTAATATTATTATCTGCTAAATTGGTGAGTTTGAACTATCATCTGCAGGGTCTATTTATGCCCAAAGGTGCATGTTCATAAAGTGGTGCTGCGTTAGTCCATGACCAATAAGTGCGACCAGAACCGACGTGATGGTTCGGACATGCGCGAGCCCACCACCCGCCCAACCCGCCTCCAAGTGCCATGTTGGAAAAAATTTAGGTTCCTCAAAGCTCCTCGAGACGATGTATGCGCCTCTAAAGCGCTCAATGCAACAAGTGCGACGTGCATGTGCTCAGATGGTGCAAAATCATCGTAGGCATTTGAGTTAGCTATAAATAACTAATAAAAAAAATAATAAGGTGCACCATAGTTAGAACACACTTGATTACTCTTTATTAGTGTGAATGTATTTATATATAACTTAGTAACTCTGCGAACATTAAATTAGCCGCATTGCATCTTATCTCTGCGAACCTATCTGTCTGTCGTCGTCGTTGACTCGCCCCATCGGTCACCTGTCACCTGCAGCCCCACCACCCTTCTTGCATTTTGATGTGAAAAGGGATGCCGTGCGGTTTATTTGGTTATTTCATATCTTTCTTTTTAAAACGCTTTCTCGTGCCTCCGTGAAATGCAGAAGGTAGGAGATCCTACATCGGACAAACCGTAAGCTAAATGTCGAGTGTTCAGATCTGTTTGGAACGGTGAATCTTGTTAGTTGTTTGTACTATGTGTTCTCACTTGTGCACATAATTATACTAAGTGTTCAATGAACCACTTATATAGACACAATTTGTTATCCTGGAATTGTATTTTGATGTGAGAAAGGGATGATTTCTTGTTTTGTTGTTGTTATTGTTGTTTTGTTTCTGTTTCGTGCGAGACAATGGTATTAACACTTTAACACCTCAACCTCATCATTCTCACGTTTTTATTTGGTGCTACTCTGTTTGCAGAATCTATTGAGTTCTTATACTTTTTAAAACTATTTGGAGTTATTTTTGGTTCAACAGTTCACCCATGTTCTTACTCAAGTGAACATTGAGCTCAATGGGTCTTAGTGTAAACGTCAAACGCGTTGAATTTCTTAAGAACTTTCTCGACGAGTGAGATTGTGTCTCCACCGGGGTAGCTTCTCAATCACTGTAGCGACGACAAAGCCGTCCGAAATAGTGTGCCCTTCGGCTTGAATCTCGTGCACAATGAGTTGAAACTCTTGCACTTGGTCCATGATCGATCGGGAATCGACCATCTTGTAGTCCAAATATTTGGCTACAATGAACTTCTTAGTACCTGCATCATCACTACGGTACTTCTTTTCTAGCGCATCCCACATACATTTGGATGTCGTTACAACAGCATATACACTATACAAACTATCTTCTAAACTACCAAGTATAAAGTTTTTACAAAGATAATCGCCGGTCGCCACTATCATATCTTCTTTCGGACGTGAAAGTCCGTCACTTCAGCCCCCGGTACGGCGGGCTCATCTTCCACCAAGAAGTTGGCGAAGCCCAACGTCGTGAGGTAGAACAGCATCTTTTGCTGCCATCTCTTGAAGTCGGATCCTCCAAACTTTGGCGGCTTCTCGGCGGGCGGCATCATCCTCGCGGTATGAGCATAAAGCCGAGATCGATCCCAAACCGGATCCACCAACACCACTGAAGTGTCTGGAACATGGAACTCGAATGAGAACCACCAATGTTAGATCCATGGATCCAACAATCGACCCCGAAAAGTGCGATCGTCGAACCAAAGGAACCACTAAAAGTGGAACCAAACGTTGAACCACTAAGAGTGGAACCAACGATCGACTAATGGGTCAAATGGTTGACCAAGGCATCAAACCAAACATGGCCGTAAATATAGTACCAGAATTGGCGATAGCTTGGCGGCAGCGGAGGCGGCGGCAAAGGCGGCGTGAAGCGAGTCGGTGGTCGAACAATGACATCTCCAAGCAAAGGTTTTTAATTTCGAAAGTTTTAAGTCAATTTGAAGTCTGAACTCCTTGTGGCAAGTCTTATCTCGTCTTGCGATTGTTGGAAAACGTACAAAATAGTACAGAACTTGCCGGGCGTATTACAACGTGAAACAGAAAGGTAGGAGATCAAAACTAACAATAAACTTAAACAGAATCGAAACTAAAAATGAAACAAAACCGTAAGCTAAATGCCGAGTCGAGGAGGCCTCTTTCCGCAAGACGAGATACGCCCCGGTAGTGCTCTCGGTTCTGGCGTATCGTCCCCAAAGATGAAACAGCGTCTCGTGAGGTGGCAAACACCGCAGACCAACGAGCTCCGTGAACCGGATGAGCTTGGACACAAAGTATGTATGCAGTGAGTGCTCTAAAGTATCTGGAATGCTTTTGCGAGGTGGCTAATCTTGGGAGACATGTCCTATTTATAGGCGTCGCCCCCTCATGAGAGCATCTTTGGAGTCAACACCGCATTGATGTCGGGTGTTACGGAGTTATGTCCCCATTGAGTGCGAGAGGGTTACGCGGCGGTTTCGAGGAGACAACGTGCCCACGTTTCCGCAGAGCCTTCATGTCGAACGTTACGAAGCGATTCGACGAATCGGACAACGCGTGCGTCCGTGTTCATTGGACGTATCCGGACGTCTCTTCAAGTGCGTGCAGCCCAACGGATTGGGCTTACGAGTTGGGCCTCGGACCAACTCCATTGCAGCGAGCCCAACGGATTGGGCTACACGAGTTGGGCCTCGGACCAACTCCATCTTTGGGCTCGATCAAACATTGATCCAAAATATAGGGCAATGGGCCACGGAACCGAGCCCACGGCGAGCCCAAAGAACAGCCCAAAGACCACCCAAAACCAAGATCCAAGATCCAAGATCCACGGGCCACGGAACCGGAACCGAACGGGCCGGCACGGCGACGGCGGCGGGCCGGGCGGCGGCGGCGGCGGCGGCGGCGGCGTGTACAGCGTGGGCTTTCCAACCCATCACTTGTGCACATAATTATACTAAGTGTTCAATGAACCACTTATATAGACAATTAATGAAGGTACATTAATCAATGTGGGATAAGGATTAATTAATCCATGCTTATCCTTAATCACATAACTCCATGTTTAAGTGACCAATCTGATCCATTAGTTCTTCACCGATATCTTTGAGAATTAATACACGATCATCTTGGAGTAGATCGATCCTATGCCGCTTAATTTCACAAAATAAACGTTCAAAATCTTTCAAAGTGTTAAGAAATATATGGCTGATTTGAAATTTCTTTGGTGGGTAGATGGATTCACCGATAGAAATAGGCAGCGCTTATAATTTCTGTCCCTTTAACCCCATCTGTTTTGTGGCTCTTTGTTATTTTTCCTTAATTTTCCCTATTGATTCGGGGAATGAATATTATGTTGTGAAGTATTTATTGTTTCATTTAAAATATTGAAGCAGATCAACATTTTATTGCCTGTGCAATGTGAGGTTTTTGTGTGTGTTTTAGACCTGTACTTGGGTTCCTCAGGTCTAACAATTTCGTACTCCACAAAAATGAAATATTCTTTAGTAGTTGAACAATGTTTACTTTTTCTTGATTACATCTTGTGGTCAAGAAATGCAGTAGTGCTTGCCTGCTTGTGAATATATTTTTTAGCCGATGTTGTTATTACTGTGACATTATATTCTAATTCCATGGCCACTATTCTGCTGTTCACTTTCTAGAAAGTAGTCCTGTGATAAATACACATGTTTAATGCATTGCTTTGTCTATATACCCTGAGCAGATGTGAAGGATCGTCCTTCTGACCAAAGGAGGTCAACATTTAAAATGAAAATTGAATTTTGATGGAAATCAGGGTACCAATCTTCAAGATTGAAATAACAGAAATATAAACTCAGGAGATTGAGATGCGCTTCCCCAGCCTACATGCCGACCAAAATTCACAATTTGTTAGTAGAATATACTTGTTTATAAATTATTCTAGAGATGTACTCAAATATTTAAAATATACTTGTATATCTTTCTTAGGATTGTCTGTAATCAACCTATAGAATCTGCTCCATATTTTGGTATTTTATCCTACATGCTTGTTGTTCTTGGTGAAATTGCTAAGCTTGTTTCTTCTTTTCCTTGCTGCAGTTTTTTCGTGAAAAAATGTGATGAAATAAATTGAGGGAGGAAAGGCCCAGTTTAAGTATAGCAGAGCTGAAAAGCTCAAATGTCAATACCAAACACTGAATCGGGCACATATTTTCTTCTACTAATTATGAAAAAATTTATTCGGTAATGAATCTTGTTAAGCTTCTTATTATAACCGTTGTTCGTTTGATCAGTAGACAATATGCATCATTTGAATCAATGGAATTATATAGTGAATTATGCTAAAATGATGTTGTAAATGAGCAAAGAGTTCGAATTCAGGTTCGAGTTCGATCTCGATCTCGAGCTTGAATAACACATTTCTTTTTATCATACCAAATTCGAGCTTGAGCTCGAAAACAAACAAAGTCGAACACGGCCAAAATTCGAGCTCAAGTTCGAATATATCTTATAAACAAATAGTTATAGAACCGTATACGAGCTACTCGCGGCTAAAAAATTTATAACAAGACGAGTTCAAGCTCAATTTAAGGCTCAAATTCGAGCTCAAGTCGAACTCGAGCTCGAGCAACGAGTCGAACTCGAACTTCGTGGTGTTCGATTCGGCTCAGTTTGTATATAACCCTAGATATAATAAAATGGTTGATGTAGGACCCATTATTGTTTCTAAAGGTCTTTGGAAACTATTTTATTCTTTCCAACTCTTTAAATTATTTTGAAATGAATCTCTTACATTTTCCAAATTATATTTCCAACCAAACATTTCCGACGTATCTTTCTTTGTTCTAAGTTATATATATATATATATATATATATATATATATATATATATATATATATATATATATATATATGTAGTACTCAATTTAAATGTACTCAATTTAAACCACTCATTTTGAACACGTGGTCGCACCACAAACTGATACGTGGCAGTTTATTTTCATTTTCTTTTTTTTAAATTTTCGCTATGGGCAAAATGAGAATAAATCAAATCAGTCTTCTTCTTCTCTTCCTTGGCGGCAGCGGACGGCACCGGAGACGACGACGGCAACGGCAGCGGAGGACACCTACAACGACAACAACACCGGCGAACAGCAGTAGCAACATACACGAACAAGAACAAACAACAGATTTTGAAAGAAAGAAAAAGAAGAAGAAAAATTGAGAACAAAATTGATGAATTTTGAGAAAAAATAGAAGATGAATTTGATAGATGATTGAAGAATCGAGAGAGATGGTGGCTATGACGGTGGTTCACGATGAATTCACTGGTATTCGAGGAAAGAGACGAAGAATTTGACGGAGAATGATGGATGTGAGATTTGTTGTCAAAAATCATAAAACTACATTTAACTAAATATAAAATTGCATTGAACAAAACATGAAACTTCATTGAACAAAACATAAAATTGCATGTTGGCATGAAACACAAACATACATTTAAAAAAGTACGTTCATGCATTTAATAAAACATGTTCATGTATTTAACAAAACGTAAAAATGCATTGTTGGCCAACGGACGCCAGAGCGACGAGCGAGCACGAACGCACGATGGGTGCGAGCTTTCAACCGCATGTATTATTGTGTTCAAATACATGCATTTTTGTGTTAATTTGAATGCATAAATCAAATTAAATTACTAATCACATAACATATCAAATCACATAACAAATCAAATTATTAATCTACCCTTACTGTAGCGAAATCAGTGAAATCAATCTTTAAAAGTTTGAAAAAATCTCAACCATATGATCTATGAGATGAGTGAATGAGATTGAGTACTAAATTCTATCTCAAGCTCGAGTACTATTTGATCCCTCTTATGCATGGTTCGCAGAGTTCGTAAAAAAGATGTGATTCTCATTTGATCCATCTCCTATATATATATAGGGATGGATCAAATGAGAATCACATCTTTTGCGAACTCATGAACCATGCATAAGACGTGAAGATGATGCATAAAATGGTATAAAGTTGTGCATAATCTAAAACTTTCTAAAATTATTTTGTTGTGCAACAATTTTAGAATGTTTTCGTTATGCACAACTTTATAAGTTTTATTCATCAACTTTATACGTCTGTGCATAGTTCATAAGTTCTCAAAAAAGATGAGTTCTCACTGGATCCAACCCATATATATATATATATATATATAGGGGATGGTTCCTGTGAGAATGGAAATAAGTGTAGGAAATAAGAATAAATATGTAAGTCTAGCATATCTTTCATATTTGTATAGCACAATCAGAATTACTATGTTGTACATATTAGTTTAGCACATATTTCATCTTTTCGTAGCGTATATGCTAAATATATTAGCTTAGCACATATTTCATTGCAGCCTAACACAAGAAGGGGCTAGTGCTGCACAATAATCCCGTAACACACACAACACAAAAGCAGTAGACAACCGAAATTAAATCTCAACCATTGATCCAAATAATCAAAGGCTCAGATTCATTCCTATTTCCTACAAAATTATCCATTCCTACATCATCCATCTCCATATATATATATATATATATATATATATATATATATATATATATATAGGGATGGTTCTGTGAGAATGAAAATAAGTATAGGAAATAGGAATAGATAATAAATCTAGTATATCTTTCATATTTGTGTAATATAATCATAATTATTATATTGCACATGTTAGTTTAGCACACATTTCATCTCTTCGTAGCAAATATGCTAAATATATTAGTTTAGCACATCTTTCATTGCAACGTAGCACAAGAAGGGTTCTAGTCTTACACAGTAATCCGCATAGCACACAAAACATAAATTGTAGCACAACCGAAATTAAATCTCAATCATTGATCCAACGAATCAAATGTCAAGATTCATTCTCATTTCCTACCAAATTATCATTTACTACCTGATACATCTCCTATATATATATATATATATATTTGATCCCTCATATAGGGGTTGAATCAAGTGAGAACTCATCTTTTTTGGAAACTTGAGAATTATGCACAAACACATAAAGTCGATGAACAAAATCTATAAAGTTGTGCCAACGAAAACATTCTAAAATAGTTTCACAACAAAATAATTTTAGAAAATTTTAGTTTTGTATATAGGGAGTGGATCAAATAAGAACTATATCTTGTTTACGAACTATACATAAGACGTATAAAGATGATGCACATGACGATATAAAATTGTGCATAACTAAAATTTTCTAAAATTGTTTTGTTGTGAAACATTTTTAGAATGTTTTCGTTGTGCACAACTTTATAGATTTTGTTCATCGACTTTATACGTCTATGGATAGTTCTCAAGATCTCAAAAAAATGAGTTCTCATTGGATCCAACCCATATATATATATATATATATATATGTATATATATATGAGAAATACAATATTAGATTCCTTAGTTTGTTCATATTATTATCATTTTGAGGAACTTTTTTGGTCCCTCAAATCACATAATGCATTCGCCTCGCAATGTTTGAGGAGTGTCAACTTATTTGTCTCAATTACGTTCAGGGCTGTTAAAAGGTTCAGTTTCGGTTAACCGAATCGAATTTTTGATTAATCGAACCGAATTTTTCCAAGAAAAATGAAACCGAAACCGAGCCGTTTTAAATTTTTGGTTAACCGAAAATCGAATCGCCATCGGTTCTGGCTATTCGGTTTTCGGTTAACCGAAAAACCGAATTAAAATTAATTAATAATAGAAACAAATAAAATAATAATTAAAAACTGAAACTTATTAAAAATAGATAAAATATTTAACAAATAATTAAAATAATTAATAATGTATTAATTAAAAATTGATTTTTAGAATTTTTAATTAATTAATTAGTAATTAAAATAATAATTAAAAATAAAAAACTGTTTTGGTTCCGAACCGTTCGATTATCGGTTAACCAATAACCGAATTTTTTTTCAACTCTGGAACCGAAACCGAACCGATAACCGAATTTGTCGGTTTCGATTAACCGAATTTGTCTGTTTCGGTTCGGTTCCGGTTCTAACCGAAAACTGTTTAGACATCCCTAATTACGTTAGTCCCACAATAATTCAATTTCAAAATTGTTTGAGCTTTTTCTTTATGAATATAATCCGAAAGCTAATAAGAGGAAATGTATCTATCCTTTATTGGGCTACTCGATCATGTCATTCTTTTGCTACCGAAATTGCTCGCCTAGTGTGCAATCTGGACTTTGTTTTGGGGGCTGATGCCACTTTTCCTGTATCAATCCGGCAGCTCGCTGCTCAGGACCGTTCCCACCTTTCGTGATTCATGGCAGCTTAAAATTTGTCTCAAAACAAAACCAAGTTATTTATTATTCAGTACAAAGCAGGAAGTTTTGTTAGTCTAGATTCTATAGAGTGTGATACTTGTAATTCTAGAGTCTGATAGTGTAGGATCTTATTGTGGATGTTTTATAAGTCCTTTTTGTTTAGTAACATCTTTGACAATCGATACAGAAGGGATCCATATTCCTATTGTTTAGTTACAATAGTTGTAAGGAGTGATTCCTACTTTCTTAGAATTGCTCACGAATCACGAGTTTAGTGGATCAGTCTATGAGTTTAATTAATAACTTAAAGACAAAAATCATTCTATTATATACATTTACTTTTCGCATTTATTCTTTACTGTTTCAATGTATAGTGGATCATTGTCTCTAACAATCTATCCAACATACTAGTTGGAAAACAAAACTTTCATACAGTAAAAAAGAACAAAGATAAACAAACTGAATTACAATTGTGTAAGGTGAAAAACTCAAAAGGAATTTGAATAACTAGAGGGACTGAGTTTAATAGCAAAACACAGAGTGGAGATTATTAAGAAAGTTGTTGGTTATGAATTGAGGAACATGTTAGTGTGCAAATTTAATGCGATGGATGATGGTGTGTGTGACCTATATTGGATATGGACACCCACAAAAGATTTTTAACTTTTTAACATTATTAAACTGCACAAATTGTCCCATATGCTTCAGTGGTAACAATCTCCATTCCCAAACCACGAAATCAAGTCATGAGATATTACTACCCTACTTAATGTTGGTAGAAAATTTTGCTTCTGTTAAAAGAACTAATGGAAAAATAAAAGTGTGTCACATTACTTGAAATAAAAGGATCATTATCTTTAGATATCGCGACCTAGAAGAGATTGATGATAATTTTTTTTGAATCTACCATATTTTGGTCAGTCGACGTGAAAGGTGAATGCCGTTTATAAATGAAAAGGCGAGAGTCCGGCGATAAATTAAATAAAAATAATATAAGAGAATAATGAAAAAAAAAACAAGAACACTAGTAAAATCGGGGATGTAACAAGGCTGGTAACAGCAACAGCCCAATGCAAACTTCGCCTACCACTCAAAAGAAGAGGGTTCATCAAGAAACAAGATTAGATTCGTACATAACACAATCAGCAGATGCTAATATCTGTAAGAAAACTACAAGGTCCTGTCTACTTCATTGTGAGAAGCAGCCACCTTAATACATTTATTTATATTCCCACGGTTCAGACAAAGTGCAGCCGAGGATCGAAAAGTAGAGTATACCACTCTCATTGGTTATATACCTCCAGCTTAACCCGGCGGCCAGTTCATTTGACGTCCGCCAAGAAGATGAATGTGCAGGTGATACACCGATTGACCTGCACAATAGTTTTGATTTCACGATCAATTAAGGCGGTCTTTACTTTGGATTATATAGATCAGATTGACAATACAAATGATTATCTGAAGAATTACATGATCAAACAAGCTCGGAATTGTTCAATCCATCAAAATATGAGGTGGATTACTATTTCTTTTTATCCAACTTATCACCCAAAGTAAACATTTATACATTATAAAGGAAACTAAAAGATGATGCAAATGCAAGAGCTAAAGAGAGGATGACACTAACATCCATCTGGTCCGTCATTTATCACAATTCTGAAGCCATCCTTAAGGCCCTCCTGTTTTGCCACGAGCTTTGCTGTGTATAGAAGACGGCCAAGAATCTCACAGTGCCTCTCCTCGGCCTACAGGAATAAACCATACATCATTGTCTAAGTTTGCACGTTCTTATACAGATCTCAAGAATTGCATAGTTTTCCCTAAACAGCCTTAGCTAACCTAGCTTTCTAGTTTTCCCCAAAGTTGGCCCTACCCAACTCCGCCTATGCACTAGGCATAGTTTACACCCACCTTCCTCATTTTCCGTTGAGGGGAATATTTGATACTCATAACCACAGGGAAAGCCAGTCTTACGAGATATGCTGGTCAAGGTCAACTCATATTAAACTATAAAGGCTCAAGACATGATCTGTTAATAGCTTGTGAACGAATTCTTATATATCTACACCACACAGTTTAAGACTATACTAAGTTTTGTTTGCCTTGAAAAACTGGGATAAAAGCTTTGCAACATTTCAATCCCGTATAAAAGACACTTTATGATATAAACAATTCAGCAATCAGACAACATGCAGCTAAACATATAAGAGTTCAGATATGGAAATTTAAGCGACTGCTAAAATCATGAACTGGAAAATTAAGTAAAGCAGCAGCCTCAATTATAGAATGGGAGCAAGCGAGGAGTGGAAAGTAAATGTACGAGAAACTAAAGTAAATGTACGAGAAACTACCGTTGAAATTCCAACCAATCCATCCCTTACTTTAGGGATAATGAGGATGTGCGTAGGTGCTTGGGGAGCTATGTCCCTGAAAGCTAGAACCTGCCAAGCGAAGACACTGAATTTGAACAATTTGCCACAAGTTTTTCTAGTTCAAAACAAATAGAACTAATTCACTACCTACTGCCAAGAAAGTACAAATCATAAACAAGCTAATCAAAGAGTCATATAATCGAGATACACTATAAAAGAACAGTTTATGACAAAAGCAACACAATTGCTCTAAACTTAGAAAACATGTGTAGCTAATAAATCATCAAAGAAGTAGAAAGCTCCCTAGAACATAAGAGACTTTGGCATGACAAAGTTTGATAAGCTGAAACATGACCAATATTAGCTACATAAATTGTTGCCTGACGCAACTGAGACACCCAATTTTTTACCAAGAAAGTGACTGGCAAAGGTATAAATTTCTCCTAAATTATCAAGCAAGAATTAAAGGTATAAATTTCCCCTAAATTATTTAGCATTACAAGCAATTAAACTCTGAAATTTACAATCTTTCCACTTGTTCTAATGGGCATATCACATTCCCAATAAATAAATATCGGATCTTTATTGGTCCCAGTAAGAAGAAAAAGCAAAAGCGTGGACGAATAGAAATAACCTGTTCATCCTCATAGACGACGTTGGCCGGTATCTGCTTGTTGATGATCTTGTCGAATCTGCAGGTTGTCAAAAATCAAGAAAAGTCAGTTCGAGTAAAGGGACAGGAGGGAGAGGGAGGGAGAAAGAGAGGCGGACATGGTGGGAGAATCAGAGGGGGCAGCAGCTAGAGCAGCCTCCTTTTCAGAAGCCATGGGCGCAAGCAAATGAGAAGTGAGGCGCAGCAGTCGGCTGCTGCTGGGGTTTTCTAGTTTGTTCATTATGAGCTGAGCTCGTGCGCTTCTCCCCTTTCATTTTTTTCTTTCTTTTTTATTTTTGGACTGAATAATAATGGTATTGGGTTAATGTTCCATTTACTAAATATAATAAAATGATTTGGGGATCAATCACATTTTTTTCAATATGTCTGATAAATTCTATAGAAAAGAAAATGTACATCATCTCATACATAGTAATATTTTATTTATATAAATTAAATTAATAAAATATTATCATATGAAAAAATGAATACAATACATCTACATATTTTATGGAATTTCTTGAATACCTCTACCTTCTTTGTGTGAAAAGTTTCTAACTTTCTACCTTAGAAATCAAAGTTTTGGAATTTTGGACATTTTGCTTGATCAGACATTTATTTAAATACTTTAGTCAGCAAGTTTGGCACAACTGGAGGTCACAAAGCTGATTTTTTATTACTCTACTATTTAAAAATTTATTGCGCAAAAATTAATTACTATATTTGCAAACCGTCAATAATAATAATAATAATAATAATAATAATAATAATAATAATAATAATAATAATAAAAGTAGTTCATAAATAATAATATAGTTTAGGTATCTGACAAAGTAATGAGATGCTCGAATTGAGATAATTTTAGTGGGTAGCCAGTGATTTATTTATTCATTTTGATGTATTACAAAAATAAAAAAAATAACCCTCACTTCCCTGGAAACAGAACAAAAGGGCATTGCCAAAATATATGTACCTCAATGAAACGTACTATTGCCTGGAAAATGAAAAAAAATAAAAAATCAATATGTTGGATCAATGCATTCTCGACAAAATTCATGGTGCTATAAACTACACAATTAACAGAGTTCCAACAAGTTCTTAACACTATAAAAATGTACATGATACATGAAGGTTCAATGGGGCACGAGACAGCCAGCCCAGGGATGTTCCAATGAGGGAAACTCGCAACTGCTACTCGACCCCGAGACTCATCCCCCAACTAGTAAACTCCAAACAAACTAACAACACGACTACATTATGAATCTACACAATCCTCACATGGGAGCTGAGCTCGTCCTACGCAGCTGGTATTTTGGCTCCGGTAGCGGTATGCTCGGCAACGCCTTCTCCACTTCCTGCAACATGGATGAAAACACAAGTGTAAAACGACTGCAAGAGATCAGCAGATGGAGCAATGATACAAAATAAGTGGCAATCTTCTGTCATAAGAGATGCAGCTTTAGCAAAAGATGTGCATTCATCCTCAAGAAAAAAGAAAAAAAAAAACAGAAATCTGCCTCATTCAATTATGATAATGTTATAGAAAAACATATCTCCGGTGCCACCGCCAATCATTGACAGTGATTATACGAGCATAATCATACAGAGGCTAAGTGAATATAAGAAACTGCAATTATTTTATATGCAAATGTAACCACATAACGGGTGGAGGAATGGATCTTTGTCTAGTTCGTGTCAAGACAAGAGGGTGGTTTCGCTTCTTGGATGGAATCGCTATGAGAGAGTAAATGATAAAATTCCGCAGTGATGCTAGCGAGATAAGAAAGAAAGGCAAAAGGAAAGGATAAGGTGAGATAATTAGATGAAATTGAGTTAACACAAGTCCTATTTCTATGCTCCTGCAGGCATTATTCGCTTTTCTCCTCAGATAAATTCTCTGTGAGGCACAGCTATCGTTGTCATTTTCGCGAGTCCCCATCATAATATTGCTTTCACTCTGTAGATATTACTTTGCAAACAATTATATTAAAGTTACAGTTAACTTTAAAATAAAAAGGTTTCTTGCAATCCAAATGGTCAGTTTAGGAGCCAAAAGCAACAGATACTCATGACACATCCAGAGGAAAACTTTTAAAATACAAGTATGCCAAGGGAGATAGGTGTTTTTATTATTTGAGCAAAGAAAGGAGATTCATCGGAGCCTATACTATTCTTTATGTTTCTAGCCAAATGCAATTACATCATGTAGATCTAAAAATTATATTCCCTCATTTAAGGTGTCTCATTTCTTTTGATTACATGTATTTAGGAAAACGGTATAAAGTAGTTAAATGGATAAAAAGTGGATATGACTCACACCTTTTGAAGAGATAATTATTTCTTAAAATTGAATTGGACATTTGTAATGAGACAACCCAAAAAGGAAAGTTAGATATTTAAAATGCGACGGTGGAAATATAAGATATCATGAAATTAGGTAGCTCACTATATTAGATGGAATCTTAAATTAGGTAAGCATATCTACATTATGATCAGATGGGACAACATCATAAAGGGTATTCCCATGGTCAATTATGGTAAATGGATTAATACCAGCATCAGAAGGGAGGTATAACCAGCAAGCAATGATGGTAAATGGATTTCAATAATTAAGCAAGCATAAGTTTTGGAAGTAGTTCAATGACAATTGTTCATAATTAAATAAAGCTAGTAGATTTTGGTGGCATTTGACAAGGAAATCAAAATGAGCAGCACAAAACGTAGTCTCAAGCCAAATGATGAAACAAACTTTGGGTAAGACCATATGGCACCATTTACTAGCATAATGCCCCCTCTAACGAGACGGTAAAGAAAAGAGGGAAGTATTTCATTTCAGCAGAGTTGATGCCTTTACCAAAGTAAAGTGCTAAAAGGTGGTAACTAGGTGCCCCTCTAACTCACTGCTCGTGGATAGGCCTCGAAAAATTTTATTCCATCTAATTCTATGGAATTACTTCATTATTTATTAAAAGGCAGGCAATCTTTCCATTTCAAACTTCCTTTGAGATTATCAATGTTTCAGAAATTTGATCTCGCACTGTTTAATCTTCAACAAATTGTCATGTACCCTTCGTTATTAACAACAAATATAGATGCTGCTAATTAAATGACCTTGCATAAGTTAACTTCTGGTGAAGTAGTCAAATCGGAAACACAAATATATAAACACAAAATCATGGAACGAATTCAAAGTTATCCAGCTAAGCCTCGTTGGCAAGCACAATGAGAATTATAAATTGAAATGAGTTTGAGGATGTCCTAAATCAGTCAAATTTAGCCATACACTAAGAAAATGAAAAATATGACCAGAATACTAAATCAGTGGTCCCCAAATTTAGCAAGCACATATTAAGGTACGGAAAAGCACAAATAGAAATGCTAAAGCTGCTCCAAGTTAAATTGCACAATGTAGATCTTTAGAAAGAGCAAAATGCAATGCAATGGAAAATAGTTACACTAAAACTTCAGAATAAACATCACAAAGCATACCTGCAGTCTCTTGAGCCTTTCGTTCTCCTCTTCCAGACGTGAAACCTTGTTCTCCAGTTCATGGGTGTAAGCCTGCAGGTCAAAACTTTAACACAATCCCAACATTAAAAATTGTAACTCCATGAACTAAATGCTAGAAAGAGAACCTGCTTTCTTGCCCGTGATCTAGCTGCAGATTCCCTATTCTTAATCATCCTCTTCTGCCTCCTCTCGACGCTTTTCTCAGCTATATCATCAGGAGCAACCCTTTTACGCCCGGGTGTCTGTGTGTCCGACAAAGTACCCATCAGCGGGGACGAACACATTGTCATTTGAGTCTCGGGATAGGCAGCATCCATGATCGGATTTCCACCAAGAGTAATAGGCTGTTGAACAGGATGACTAGGCATGAAAGCAGGCAGCATACCTTGCTGCTGCTGAGGATGCATCGAAGACATCTGATAATTCATCCACTGAGCATGCTGAGGCATCCCCGTCGGATCAGCCCCACCATCACCAACGGCTCCTGCAGCCTTATTCCCTCCTCCCGACTCAGAGACCACCCCTGCCTTAACCAAGAAATCCTCTAATGTCATCTCCCCAAGCGTGGTTTTCCTATCAAGACTGCTCCTTTTCTGCCCCTGCTGAATATCCTGCCACACTTCATCCACAGTCTTCTTGCTTAGATCCATCGACAGCAAAAGGTTCGACTGCTGATTCAACGAGGTGGACTGTCCCGGAAGCTGCATGGTGGGCCCGCCATCAACACCCTCCCCAGCCTGATTATTCGCCTCAGCAGTCCACAAAGTCTTGAGAAGCTCATCGAGATTCATGCTACTAAGGGGCTTCCCAAGGTCACCCAACTGGTTCTGCACTTCATCAAGGGTGAGGCTATACAGTGATCCTTCCCGAGCCAACGGGTTTGGGTTCTGGTCAAGATTCTGAATTTGGGTTTGGGCTTGGCTTAACCCAGTGTTGTTACTGCCACCCCCATGAGATCCCATTTTCTGGGCAGCCATTAAACTACCCCTCTTCTCCCTTTTCCCCTCTTTCCTATACAGACAACCTAAAATCAAACTACCCCAAATAAACGCCAACAGGTATCCTTATTCACAGCAGCAAACGAAGCTACAAACCCCAAAGGTATGCATGAAATGCATCACTCAATCTATTCAAGAAAAAGAGAGAAGAAAAAGGAATTTGCAGAGCCATTAGATTCAACAGCATATTGGTTCAAGAAATGCAATATAAATCAAATTTTTGGCTCCCCCAATATTATAACGAGGTGAAAATCAAACAAAATGCGAGAATTTGAGAAATCAAAGTGGAAAACGAACGCATATACGGACTCACCAGGAGAAATACGAGAACCCCCAAAAGCAAGAGATACTTTTAGTGAGATTTCAGTATCCATGCAGCTAAAATTGTCCACACCAGCTCGAAAGAAAACCCAGAAACCACGCTGCAAAAACCTTAACTTTCTAACTCATGGGAATTTTAATCTAAATACGGACAAAAAAATAAACATAGGAAAAACAGAAACCAGACCCACATTCTATTCTCTTCTCTACATTATAAAATTCTTATAATTATTAATGACCAAGAATATAAAAACATTTGGGTATTAAATTATTTATAATATAATGTGTTCGTATCATTAAGTTTTGGAGAAATCAAGCAAATCAAAGCAATGGTTAATTTTATAAAATTAATTGTTACCGGTTCTTGTGCCTGATTCTCTTGTTTTCTCTGCTTCGATTTCGTGACTTGTTTTACTTGTTTGGTGAAATGATGGAAAAGGAGAGTGAATAAGATCGAACTGCAGCAACGAAAAATATTTGTATTCAAAAAATACATCTAAAAAGTACGCTTCCGTATTAAACAACAATCGTAGTAATAGCAATTGAAATAAGGTGGTTTATGCGAGGTCCCTAAATTTATTAGTTTAACCAATTCAATAATTGAGATAGGCATGTCCGAGCAGTCTTATCTTAATTACATTCATTTGGATGACGATTAGCTTTAATAAAATGGGAAATAGAGGTACTTTAACTGAATGATTTAATTCAGCAAAGACGATAATAAAGTTTTTTTTTTGAGTCTACGAAGATACGAAATCTCTAATTAATTTAATGTGTAATATATTTTTATTATATAGAACCTACATACATACGTGGTATACCCATTTCATTGTATTAATATAAATTAAATTGATGAAATATTATCATATAAAATGTTAATGTATTACATATATATGTAGGTAAAAAAATTCATAAAATTTTTCATAGTTGGTGGTATAAGATAATATCACATATTAACTCCATATATAGAGTAAATGTGTATATAAATAATTATAAAATATAATATGTGATACGAAATGTAATAAATATTCAAGTTATAATTATACGGTTCACAATTAAAATCGCTTATATTAAATTGTTTGATTAGAAAAAATATAACAGGAAATTGCAATAAAGGCTCTTTAGTATTGCAAGAATATAAAAATCATTTCTCAGAAAAATCATTTTGCTATTTTAAAAAAAAAGCTAATTAATACTCTCTTCGTCTATAATAAACATAATAAAGGTATCACTTTCAATTTGTTAAGAATTAACAAATTTAGAACAATGACCAATAATCGAATTCTAACAGTCTTACTGATGAGAGTTTTAATCTCTTTAGGGTGGCTTACAGTATAAGAGTTTCAGTCTCTTTAGGGTGGCTTCTTGTGACACTAGGTAAAGTACTAATAATTTCTTAATCGAGTTTTAATCTTTTTAGGGTGGCTTGCAATATGAGAGTTTTACCGTATTTAGGGTGACTTCTTGAGGACACTAAATAAAATTTTCATAATTTTTTAATAGCTAAGTCACCGTGATTTACCTACTCATATTCTCATGCAGCTGGTGTGTGGCTTTTTGTAGGCACTAAGCAAACTTTTCTTAGTTCTTAATCATTGAATCACCGTGACTTACTCCAATTGGGGTGTGGGGACTCTCGAGTGAGAATTTCTCCTTCTGAAACAAATGTATCACTTATGGATGATATAAGTTTTAATACAATTGTTGATGGTATTATTTTAGTAAAGAAAGCAAAAAGTCAAAAGAAACATGATATACTTTTATAGTTATGATACTCATTGTGAAGGGAATGAATAAGTCTTATTTTCAAGAAAGCATAATTTTAAAAATCATTACAAATCTAATATAACTTTATTTTGAATCTCACAAATCGTTCTTTGTATTTTTCTTTTAACTCCAAGTTAATCTTCGATAATTGGAGAACCTATCACTCCAACATCACATCATTAAGCATGAAAAGTCAAACCAAATAACTCCTACAGTTGACTGCTATGATGGTTCGCTAAAATTTTATATGATATCAATAGAAATCTTAACATAATTTTGTGTCAGATGAGATTTAACGCTCGGTTCGTGCTCGGTTTTGATAAGTAAAAAGTTTGATTACCAAGCTCAAACATCAGTACCAAGGCTCCATGTATCTTCAAACAAAACTACTGTTATATTTTCATCTTGATTTAACTCATTATTTTCTTGCATATATCATTATGCAATAATCTTGCATAAGAGAATAAGCTAGGATCTAAGAGTCGAATAACAATAAAAATGCTACAATTCTTAAGAAAATAAATTATTGAAATATAATCGTTATACGCTGCTTGTAGGACGCAAACATAGACCATTTTTGCGAACTTTACAAAAAAGTTCATAATAAGTATTCATATACATTATAATAAAACACCATACACCATGATCCCATCTGTGATTGTTGTTCCTACTTCCCACATTATAATCTCAGGAGCGGCCTAATGTTTTTCTCCTCAAGAAAAGTTTGGATATGCAACTACAAACCATGCTTCATCCATGCAAAGCAGTTCACACTATTTACAATATAATTTTCTACCTGTTTCATCTCATCACAAAATTCCATGGAGATGCAACTACAAACCATGCTTCATCTAATAATTTCATTCATGCAAAATGCAAGAAATCAAACAATGAAACAGATACAGACTGAAGATCAAAAGAGTCAAAGTAGAAAAATCCTTGGATTAACAACTGAAACAAGTATTTAAACCAATTCAGGATACGAACACTTCGCAATAAAGTTGATCTAACAAACCATCAAAGACAAAATTTGAACTAGTAAATCTATCATAAAGCAACACACTTAGCCTCATCGCTCAAGCTTCAATGTCATCCACAACATGGACGATCTTGGCTGTGGGCTTAGCCAACAGATCAGTGTACTCTTGGAATGGAGATTTTGTGAATCTAGTCTCCCTCCAGAAGTCAGGAGTTAGGAAGCCATAAGTCTTGAGCAGACAATCAAATGTAGCCTGCAAATTAGAACTTTGATCAGTACTCAAATGAAAAAATGAGGTTAGAACGATCATAATTCTAGATTATTAAGTTATAAATCAGCACTGCAAAAGAAAGCTAGCAATTAAACAATCAATATTTATAGCACCATCTGGCACAGACAAAAGCCACAACATTGCAAGTGTAATAAACAGAATTCGAGAAACATCTGTTACATCAATAGAGTTCATTAATCAATATGTAAGAGGCCATAAGCCCTGTGTGGATCAACTGAACATACATTTAATCAAAAGCTATGCGTCAATAAAAAAAATGCTAAAAACATGATCTGGTCAAAACAAAAATGCACCATAGCAACAAATAACATATCCAGATGCATCAGTAGGAAGAAAACGAACATTCATCAAATAAATAAATACCCTAAACCAATTGAGTGAACACACAATAACAAATAAAAATAATAATAGAACACATCAGGAACACAGATAAATGGCCAAACTTCAACACCAGCTCAAACAATCAACAATTTCGACAAAGATTAACACAAAAAAGGACGAAAAAATAATCGTAGAAATTAAATTAGCGACGATTAAAGCAGAACAAACCTTCACAAAGTTTCCAAGAGTCTTGGTAGAACCGCGGGACGAGGTAAACACGTCATCGATTCCGGCAAACTGGAGCACCTTCTTCGGCACACGCGCAGCCACGATACCAGACCCACGGGGAGCAGGCACCATCCGCACAGTAACGGAACCACATTTTCCGGTTACCTTGCACGGCACGGTGTGAACCTTCCCGATCTTGTTACCCCAGTAACCTCTCCTCACCGGAATCACAGACAGCTTCGCCAATATGATGGCGCCGCGGATAGCGGTGGCCACCTCCTTGGAGCACTTCACCCCCAATCCAACATGACCGTTGCTGTCGCCGACGACGACAAAGGCCTTGAACCTTGTCCTCTGCCCGGCGCGGGTCTGCTTCTGGACCGGCATGATTTTCATCACCTCGTCCTTGAGCGATGGCCCGACCAGGAGGTCGATGATTTGGTACTCCTTGATTGGGAGCGAGTGGAGGTAGATTTGCTCCAGGGATTTGATTTTCCCGTCCCTGACCAATCGCCCGAGCTTGGTACACGGCACCCACTTCTCCTCCTCAGCCTCGCGGCGAGGGCGGCGGCCACGTCCACGGCCTCCCCTGTCTCCGCCACGGCCGCGGCCGCCGAATCCGCGCCCGAAACCGCCTCTGTCTCCGCCTCTTTCCGCCATGGTTTTTTTTGCTCTAGGTTGAGAAAAATGGGAGGCGAGTGAATTTGAGTGTGCTGAACAAACTGAAACCCTAGCGTGGAGGCAAAGAGTTTATATAAAAGGTAGGTTTAATGGGCTTAGGGTTTACTAAGAGGCTCAGTTATTCTCGTTGGCCCAATTTTCTTTGGGTTGGTTTTGTTTCCTACAGTGCTCCTGTTCGGTTTTGTGTGATTGGAGAATTCTATTTGCGGTGTAGTGTGAGAGCAGATTTCGTTTCATAGATTATGTTTATCAGTAATCCATCCATCCAATCACCTAATATCTATAATATTTAATTATTTTTTCATTATTTCATATTATCACTATTTCATCAAACCTAAATCATATTTAATTTTAATAAAATGACCATCTAACCATTCAATCATAATATTATTTATATTATTTTCAATCTAAATATAATTAGTTATAAAAATAAATTTGTATTTTAGCAATTGAGATAAAGCTAAAAAAATAAATCAAGAAAAAAATAGAGAAATGGAGTTTTTGGAAATGAAAATAAATGTTATGTATAGAGAAGATGAACCAATTATATCGTGTGTATAATTATGACAATATTGATATCTATTTATTATAGCTAATGAAAAATTAAAACATTTAGTATTTTTTAAAAATATAATAATTTTATCTTAATATTCAAATAAATTTAACAAACTCCTAATTATGTAACAAGTGTCAAAATTTTAGAAGATAAAGCATGAGGTTTGGATCAATCTTGAAGAAACCATGGACGGTCTGTTTTGAGAGATGAGAACAATTTTTTATTTTTATTTTTTATTTTTTATTATTTTTGTACTTATGTGGCGATCGACAAAGTGTTGGTAGATTGCCGCAATTAACGGTTTTATCGTTATTGCACAATAACTTTTGTATAAAATCAAAATTGAAAGTATATATGAAAACATATTTTTTACTTTCATATTTCACCATAATTTTCACTTGTATAAAATAAAAATAAAAATTTATGTATATGCATAAGAGAGAGAGTAGAGGTTGCTGTTTGTACTATCCATGCGATTTTCGTTACATTCATTAATCATTATTATACCGCTTGGGATGTAACTATGTCTACGTTACACATAATATTTGTACAAATCGGATTATTAAATAAACAGTTGCCAAAGAAACTCGATCAAAATATTGAAACTGAAACTCAAATAACTCCATGAACTCATTTCACAACATATTTTGCAATTGACGATTTGACACGAGTACTTCTAACAAGCATAGAAGTAGCCATCATTTTCATTAAAAAACTCAATAATAGAACATTTGACCGAATATAACAGGATTCCTGCCTCTTTGAGAAAAAAGAAAAGAAAAAAACCAGCCAGCCTTCATGAGAAAGTTGATGTTCAAACACAGAAATATACGAAGAGGAAAACGTGATCAAATAAAGAACAAAGGCTAAGTTATTGTCTGTAACGCTACAACATTTGACGCAACGGAGAGGGCTAATATCGCCAGTTTGCCCTGAAAAATCCACGGGAAGCTATATTGATCAGAAATGCAGCCTTGTTGAGAAGCAACATCAACTTTTGGAAAAGAATTACACTTACCAAATCAAACAATTGATAAAGAGAATAGTTAGCACCTCAACTTAATGAAACATCGACAAACAAGTAATAATCCTTCGACGAACATCTCAAAATGTTTCTTGGAATAATGACAGGCTCGTAAGAAGCCAGAGGGCCAATGAGCTGTAAGCACTCTAATTTGTTTGAGATCACAAAAGGTTAACACAATGAATACAAGATCGTTCATATTGTTAGATTTGTATAATGAAAGCAGATTGATGAAACTTATATACAATGTTTTCTATTAGTACAATTCTAATCTTTTATCTGAATTGTTACTTGATTACATATATTGTTTACTTGCTTATATATATCATCTCATTATCTCATATAAAAGTTAGATCATACGGTATATAAAAGATCATAAAAGTCTATATGATTGGTCAAACTAATTGAGATGTAAAAATGATCACAAATAAGACAACTTGGGGACGAGTTGATGGTATAAACTGTAGTATAAATAAGAAATAACTTGACTTTGTTACTTGTCTATGCTGGTACGTATTGATGGATCATAGTGAGATTAATTCTTCTATCTGAACGTCGTGAAAAACCTAGATCTCGGTAACTTAACATTGATTTAAACCTCTATAAGATTTCAGATGAACATGAGTTGCTCACCATTACTTTGACTTATTATAGGTGAGAATTACATGAAATAACCTAATATTCTCTGCATCTTGATTGATGACAGTGCTTGTATGTCATGCTAGTTATCTGTATCGAGTTATCGTATCCGTTTAGGATGATGACGTCCCTTAAGGACTTCAAAAGATTCATTGTACTTAGCTCAAATACAATAATAAGGTTGAATGGTACTATTTAGGGAAATATTAAAGAGATAAATTATTTTAAGCAGTCAGAGTGCTATAAATAATTAATGGACGTATGATATCTTAAATATAGGGATTCGTAAATCTAAGTACAAGCCCGACTCAACTTTGGTAATGAAATGGTAAGTTGGCATTTATTCTCTAATGGAATGAATAAATGTTTATGAATTAATTTATGTTCTAGGTTGAATATAAGATAATTAATTCATTTTAAGTCCATCTTTATTCCTTTTATTTGATCCCTAGGCTGACCCATCAAGGTCTTTAAGTCACAGAATTTTCGGCCACTGTGTAAAGTCCTACTGGGACTGTATTCTAATTATTATATTATTTATTTAATACATGTCCTATTCTATATAGATATTATCTCATATCAAAAGATATAAGAAGATAATTGAGTACTATCACATTAAGATTATAGGGAGAATACTATAAATACATAGTAGGAGAAAATCATTATAATCCTCACATAATACTGTGATTTTTGAAAATCACAAGGAAGTGACGAAAATTTGATGTTTTCCATAAATTGCTCCCACTTAGTATTGGAGATCAAGCATTCGGGGCACAATCCAGAAGATCAAAGCTAGAGTCGGCCATTGATCAGATTTGCCAAAAATTTACAAGTAAACACAAGAAAACCCTTATGTGTTGCAATTAATTATATAGGAGCATGTTATGAATATATCAATGTATGGTAAATTAAACATCTAAGATAGACCATTGGAAGCACGAAAAAATCATATTTCCCATCACAAACTGCGCAAAGTAGGTACGATCTTAAAAAACAACCAAACACATATTCCATCTGGAACAACAAAATTGAAGATGAAGCTGAAATGGTGAATATTACCTATTAAGTTTTTATGTTCAAACAACCCTTCGAGCTACAGAAAACTGCTTAGGAAGATTTAAATTTTCTTGTTTAGAATACTACAGTAGGCACTGGCAGCATGTTCGTGTCATTGTTTTTAAGCAAAAAAATAAAGTGGCAAGGTCTAAGTTCCTCTTCTATGGAAGGAAAATATTGCAATTGAAACATTGTGAACCAACTTCAAGAAGACTATTCTAGGCTTGTTACCCTATTCACAAGTCTTCGTTTCAGCACCACTCTACAGATGCAGTGATACCTCCCAAGCCAGGATTTTGCTGTAAACTTTACTAGGACTATAATGCTAGGCCACAACGACCACTACAGAGTAGAGACTTAAATATTTTTAACCAGTTCACTCAGTACAATGTCCTTTAATAACACAACAAATTCAAATTTTTTGAAGTCAAGATCTTTTTGGGTTTTGAAAGGTACAAAGTTCTTTAAATGCGCATAAGGAAAATCTTGCTCAAACCCTGTTTTGTAAAGTTAAATCCCATTAACAAAGTAAAAGAAGAAAGCCATTTCTTCAGTTTCAGAAAACATGCTAAATGCCTAAGATGCTAGGTATCAATTCACTGCTTGTTGAATCACGGTACAAAATATGGCAAGGGTCTAAAAATGACATAAATAACTATCACAATTCACAATAGTATCCTTTAGAAGCTTGAAACAGATGCAGCATACTACACCAATAGCAAACTGAACACAGTAATAACAGCAAAAGTGCAAAACACAAGGTCAAGTTGGGTAAAGATTGACATAAGCTTGCTCATAGATTTTATGATTGAGAGTCTGAGACTGCAATTTGTACATACATAAAGAGTATCATAAGCATTAAATAAGCAGAGCAAGCCAATATTAAGCACATAAACAGGGCAAGTAGCAACACTTATGCTAGAAATGAATTGAGCTTTATCACACATCATACCTAACGGTTGAAATACGATGGGAATGTCGTTGATGCTGGTACACCACTTGTAGGAACCTTTGCTGTCGTGGTTGCTGTTCCCGCCGTCCCTATAGACGATAACCCCGCCTGCGGATTCTGGTAAGCTCCCAATCCACTGTAAGCTTCTTGCCCGTAGCCACCCATCACTGTAGGACTTATGCTATTTATCCCATAGTTACCACTCATTCCCCCTATCGATGTACTTAATCTTGAGGCTCCTAAACTTGCTGCTGGATTATATCCTGCTGCTAGTAAGGCATTTCCGGCCAATCCAATCCCCGGATTCTGCGCCATCAAAAACCCGCCGGCATTCAAATTTGCCCCCAAAATCCCTGTGTTTATCCCCAAATTACTATAATTAACATCAGTAGCAGCAGGGTGTGAAGGGTTCACGCTACTGGCACTACTCTGCCGAGACGAATTGTTGGCAAAATTCTCGACGAACTTCTTGCAATGCAATTGACAATTCTCAATCACCTTAATCGGCTCCTCCATCGCCTTCTTGTACCCTTCGGTGGTCTTGTAAGTGATAATGGTGAATCCTCTAAACTTATTCGTGACCGGATCCATCCCTAACGGACCTTCCTCGATCTCTCCAAAGCTCCCGAAGAACGCCTTGACTTTCTCGAAACTCAAGTGGGGCGCCACATTTGCCACGTACATCTTCCTATTATTCCCTCCCTCGGCCACCATGGTTCCGGCAGAGGCGCCGATGGCCGCCAGTTGGCACGAGACATTCCTGTTCCCGATCCTCTTCTGGGGAACTTTGAGAGCCTTCTTCGCCGCGGCTCGCGTTTTGAACATCACGAAGGCGTACCCCTTCGCGCGCCCGGTGTTCTTGTCGGTGATTAGCTTGCTCTCTTCGATTTCGCCGAAGGGCTTGAATGCCTGGACGAGCTGCTCGGTAGTGGCGTCCCAGCCGAGCCCGAACACGAATATTTTGCGGTGGGCGGGGTCGGAATCCGCCTTCTGCACGATTTTGGGGAGGAGTTTGGGGTCCCTCGCCGCCGACTCTTTGAGTAGGTCTATGATTTGGGATTTTCCGAAGGGTTCCAATAATTCGCGGAGGACCGCTTGCTTTGACGCCTCGTCCTCTCCTTCTTCTTCGGCGGAAGAAGATTCTTCTTCTTCTCCTTCCTCGGATTCGGACCCGGATTCTGATTCGGACTCCGCTTCTGATGATTCTTCGGATTCTTCCTCATCAGAGGACTCTTCTTCTTCCACGACTTCTGCTTCTGCTACACGAACAATTTTAGTTTTTGTTCGTTCGACTGCTGAGAAGAAGGGGCTTTGCGTTTCTTCGCCATTGGAGCAATTTCCGGAGCTTCAATTGCAGTTAATTTGCTTCAGTGTTTTCAGTGTTAGGGTTTTAGATTTGAAATTTGAGCAGATTTTGGGCCAATTGATTGAGCTTAATAGGGACTGCGATTTTCGACAAAAATAAAAATGCTCTTAACTTTGAACACGTTTTTATTTCTCGTGCTTCGGCTTTCCTTAATTTATTTCAGTGTTTAATCTTATAATTCTTCTAGTTCCTGTGTTTTAAATTACTTCGATTTAATACGGTTTTTGCATACTTCAAATCTATTGATACGTGGAATAATGAATTCAATCATATCTAATGCGGATTTCAATTGAAAAAAATGCTATATAGTCAATATTGCATGTTACATGGACATAATAGATTGAATTGCATCTGGAAATTTGAGTCTGTTTACATCAAGTCGTTTCGAAAGACTTATTTTCATATCATATTCTGTGTTTTAATATCATTAATACTTGGGTTGGTTGTGTTAGACACAATATCAATATATTGAATGACACATATATATAATTTATATTGATGGAGTATAATATAGGTATCAAACAATAAAATCAACCCATAACTAAAATAGATCTATACTATTTACGCACTATCTGTACATGTTGCCACTAGAGCCAAGAAAATGTTGCATTATCTTGGTACTATTTTTGATAAAGATTATCTTGGTACTTGCTGCAAGATAAAATAGTAAATCCATGTAGCTATGCACTTTAGAGATATGATAATCAAATTCAAAATTAGGAATACAATGAAACTTGTCCCCAACAAAAAAGCAACTCATGCTAGCTCTGAGCTAACCCTAGCCCACACACTTTTTCGCATGACATTCCTCATTCATCTATGTTCATAGCCACAAGTAGGGATGTCAATGGGTGGGTTTTACCCGGACCAGAACCAATAAATAAGTAATGGTTCTAGTTCTGAATCGACCCATTAGACACTGTATCCGGACCGGACCAGGACCATCAATTGTGGGTCTTAAGCGGTCCGGATCTCAACGGTCCGGAACCGAACTGCACTGCAACCTGACAAGAACCGTAACTAGAATCAAACCGTTGCTTTATAATTTAATGTGTTATGAGTGATTTTGAATCGATATGGATAAAACTAGCTCATTAACAAGCCTATTTAAACTTAGGCTCGTCAATAGACGGGTTTTACTCGGACCAGAACCAATAAATAAGTATTGGTTCTGGTTCTGGAACCAGAACTAGATCCGGACCGGACCGACCATCAAACTATGGATCTAAACGGTCCGGGTCTAAAGCGGGTCTGGAACCGAAACTGGAACCAGAACCAAAACCGTTGCTTTAAAATTTAATGGGTTTTGAACGGTTCTGGATCGATCCGGATAAAACTTACTCATTGACATCCCTAGCCACAAGTAAAACTTTCTAATAATTGTGAAAAGAAGCCCACCAAACTTTGTGAGAAATTATACTACCATACCTCATGTACCCCAACAAAATTCAAATTCACACACTTCCATCTACCTAAACACATACATGAGAAATCAAAATTTAGTATTTCCTCCGTCCATTAAAAGTGTATCATTTGGTAGACGGCATGGGTTTTAATAAAATATTTGATAGATTATTTGAGTGGATGACACAGATTTTAATAAAATATTTGGTAGATTATTTGAATGGAGAAAGTGTCATACCAAGTAAGAAATAAATTGTTAAAGCTGAATTATAAGAATTAAGTGTGGGTCAAATGATGTTTTCTTGGTAAATAATAAATGATTATAATGTTGAATTATAAGAATTGAGCGTCCCAAAAAAGAAAATAACACATTTTTTGTGAACGTCGAATAAGGTATTTTTTTTTTTTTTGAAAACAAGAACGATTTTATTGAGGACACGAACATGATGACTGGAGAAGACCCACCACATACGATGGGGGTTCATTCCAAACATGCGGTGTATCGAAATTAAACGCTGCTTTTGCTAAACAATGAGCAATACTGTTAAACTCTCTTTTGATGTGAGCAACCTGAATATCTCCCTCCCTTTCCATCTCCAACCTGCACCTGGCTGCAATCGCTCCTAAATCGGAAAGATCATCGGCCCTCGACTTAATGGCGTCACAAGCAATCTTGCAGTCAGACTCGACAAGGCATTTACTTAAATTAAGGTTTTTAATCCAAGATAACGCCTCCGATACCCATGATCTCGCCTCTTCCACTCAACATCCCATTCCTCTTAAGGGACTTAGCCGCAACGAAGAACCCTTGTAATCTCGGATGCAAATTCCAATGCCTATCGAATGCTTCTCCTTTGAGAAAGCAGCATCCACGTTGCATTTGTATCTGCCATCCTCCAGGTTATGCCACCCCTTACAATCCTTTCGCGAAACGTCTCTTCCGCTATACCTCTTAGCCTCATTCTCCGCCCGCCAACACTCTCTATACTCCCCCGCCAGCAAACATGATCTTGCCGGGTTAGGAAACACCTTATTCAAGTAATGTAATAACCCGGAATAATAATAATAATAATAATAATATATATTGTTAAAACGTAGCTCAACGTATTAATTTTATTTTTAAGTTAACGAAGATTTTAATCCGAATCGCTCATTTAATATTTTAATTGAATAAACGAGAAATTTATCATTTAATAATCGAACGATAATGCAATACGATCGGAGCAGATAAATCGGATCGCGAATGTGTGCAATGACAATCGAGGTAACAATTTCTCGATATCCTAATCGTCATGGATGAGTCGAATCATCGATCCTCGTTCGACAAAACGAGTGATATGTCGCTATCGTAAATTATCCCAAAAACATAATTTCAAAAATGTGTGTTTTGAGTATACCAACAACTTCACCAAACCTTTGTCCCACTCTCACCTCTCGCAAACCCAAATCTCACCTTTTGCACCCTAATCTCACCTCTGCAATTTCGCCGCAACATAACAAAATAAACCCTTCTTCTCACTTTAACTATCTCATTCTTGTTCATTCACATACGAGAACTCCCATCACAAATTCCACTCTCAAAATTTCTCTTTCAATCTCACAACACCCCCAAGAAACAGAAAGAGAAGAAGAACCTCAAAGGTAACAATTCCAGTTTTTATAACATTCAACCTATTTCTTAAATAGACAACCAATTCCATTCTTTTCTTTGAAGCAATTCTGGTGCCTTCGGATTGAAGTAGGAAAAGAAGGAAAGCATATACATTAATCTCACAAGGTTCTATCTTAGAACCCTGCTACATTTACAGATTTCTCACGTTTAAAATTCATAAAATTGTTCACTGATTCAAACATACATGAACACATGTAACTGGAATTGTATAAGCTCAAGTACATAGGAGTTTAGTAAAAAAATAATAATAAAACAAAACATAGAAAGGCTGAGGCCAGTGACTAACGGCGACGACAGCCGGAGCACGGCGGCCTTGCATACGGCGGCGACATCGAGCTCCTCCGACAGGGCCTCCCCGGAGCCCAACGACATCGACAAACCTGAAAAACAAAGAGGGTGAGGAATCGAGGGAGAGTTATGATAGTGCGCGTGTGCGTGAGTGAACCATGACCGAGCCACTAGGGCTCGGCTTTCGACTGGTGGTGCGGCGACCGGAGCACGGGCCACGCGGCACGGCGGTGTCCAACACGGAGATGGAGGCGACGGCGAAACGATCGGGCCGGATCTGCTGGCGACGACGCTAGATCTGGCGCGTTGGTGACGATCTCACCGAGAAGAGGCGAGGAAGACGGCGACCGCGAGTTCGTGAAGGTGAGTGTGTGCGTTGGTTCACCAAGAAACCGAGAGAGAGACGAGTGTCTATGCGTGTGTGTGTCTGCGGAAGAAGAGAGGAGAGGAGGTCGAGGTCGCGGCGGCGGCGGCGCGGCTCGCCGACGGCGACGTGGCTGGTCGGAGAGGGGTGGCGGCGACAGCTTGTGTGTGGGTGTGTTCATCGGTGTGTGTGTGTGGTGAATGCAGAGAGTGAGAGAGTGCAAGGGAAGGGGCGGCTAGGGTGAAATGGGGTAGTTAGTTCTCTTGTTTGGGTGGGTTTGGGCTTTGAGTATTTAATTCGGTTGGGCTTTGCAATTAATTAAATTAAATGGGTGGGATGTATTTAGATAGACGGGGTGGAATTAATTTAGTTGGACGGGCTAAACTATTTAATTAGTTGGGCCAAAGTTATTTATTTAATCAATGAGATAAAGGTTCACTTAAATGGGCCGACTATTGGGCCATAAATTATTAATTAGTGGACCTATTATTTCTAGAGATGGGCTTCGTGACGGGCCTCTAATTACATTGGGCTCTTATATTTAAATGTGTTGGACATAAATACATGTAGAATCGACTATCAAGTTTTAATTGGACTTTAATTAATTGAAGTGGGCTTTAATTAATTAAATCTTTAGACTTAAGAATTATTTAGATCAACTTTAATTAAATAAAGTTGATAAGCTTTAACTAATTATAATTAGACTTTAATTAATTAATTAAGTTACTTAAACTTAATTGATTAATTTAGATAGACCTTAATAATTAATTGAGCTAGACTTTAATTAATTAATTGTTACTTAAACTTAATTGATTAATTTAGATGACCTTAATAATTAATTGAGCTAGACTTTAATTAATTAATTAAGTTACTTAAACTTAATCAATTAGCATGGAATGACTTTAATTAATTAAGAGCAATGGGCCTTAATTACTTAATTTAAATAGGTCTTTGACCAATTAAGTCATGTGGAGTTGATCAATTAAAATAATATTGATATGGGCTTTAAATTAATCCATTTAGTTAACTTAATTGTGGATTTAATTAATTAAATTAAAGAACTTAATTAATTAATTAATGATACCGACTATGTCAGTGGATGCTTGAGGAATATTAGTAACTTTAACTCAGAAACGCTTGTTAGATGAAGATTGAATTACGAGAAACATTTAATGTATGTGTATGAGTTTTCCGTTAGAATATATGGGACGTGTGAGGTGAGAAACGCGACGAGGAAATGATGATAACGAATGAGTTATCGAACTCGAATTCGCTGATACGCATTAACCAACGACGAATATTAGTTATGAACTTAGGATTCATAAATTGTACGAAACGAAGTGAAGAAACATCGATCGCGGAGAAGAATGCAACGACAAAGTGTCGTCTATCGCTATGACGAGACTAATCGAATAGACGAAATATAATTGATAATAGAGTCTTATCGATAACAAAAATCCTAAAACCCAAGGACTTAAAGGATATCGAGTACGTTAAATATTAGCAATACTTCTCGAAAGAAACGAATGACATACTAAATTATATCTCTTACGTTGATAAGGTCCAGCGTGGACGTAGACGAAAACGACAAGGACCACTAGCGGATACTTCAAGAAGGACAATTCTTGAGGTGGGCTTTTCTTGAAACAAAATGATTATGCATAACTCAAAGCATGATTTACAAAAGCTTTATGAAATATTATCGCATGAATTGTTATTGACTGCCAAATATTTATGTTTTGTTGTGTCCATATCTGAGGTTGATTTGTCCAAATGTGGGACGAAAATTGAGTGGTATATGTGAATGAGTTGGTCCACCAACGTTAAAAAAGGGTAACGATCGGATCCGACTTAGTTGAGGACTAACTCGGATTGTGTACACGTGTGACTGTGTGTTAAGGTTAGCTACCTCGACCGGTCACGGCGATTATGTGTAGGTGGCCACACCTCCATAGTGCGCGAATGAATGAACGTATGATTGATGAATAAATTACCAGATATGGAACAACGTGATAAAATAGTCAGGCCTGACACTTTTGGAAACATGATAAAATATTTGATAGGCATGAGTCTTTAACTAAAATCCTCATGTGCTATTGTGGGCAGTTCAATAACTTTTGATAAAGAAAACATTTTCGGCAATGAGTCCACTGAGTACTTTTGTACTTAGCCCTGCATCTCGTTTTTGATGTGCAGGTTGAGCAAGGATCGATGATGGGTGTGAAGTGGTGCAGAGTGGCAGTTATTTTGATGCTTTATTAGGAAGGTTTCTAGAACCTTGGGCATGCATCATCATATGCATGTCCACACGTTTATTTGCCGCTTAACTCGATAATTTTGATGCTTTGATCATAACTACTTTTATGTCAGATTGAACCGGAGGTTGTACCGTCTTCAATTTTGCCCCGATTGGGTTATGTTCAATCTTGAATACCTTTTGACAAGTCCTTCGTGACTTGAGTCCAGATCAATTGCTTATCCCTTTTAGCCTATGCGTTATTGAGTAATTGAATGGTTGATTGTCTTGATTAGCTATGTTTATATCCACCGCTTTATCATACCGGTGACGATCTATATGATCCGTACTTTATTGGAAAGTCGGGTCGTCACAAAGTGGTATCAGAACACTTGTTCGCTCTGAACCCTAGAAACCCTTTCCTTGAATTATTAGTTGAAAGTCGAGTCTAGAAAGTTTTTATGTTTGACTGCTACTGCACTGCACTCCATCGTCGTCCTGCTCAACGAGAAAAAGGTAACTATCTCCACTAAAAAAATCGTTTTGGAATGATGGAAGTATATGAACTGTGAATCTGAAATTTCAATATTTCCTTGTTGGGAAGTTGGGAATACTTTGGAAGGAAGAATATTTTGAAATTTAAAAGTTGTTTTAAATGATTAGTCATTAGCCTGAAAGAAAGTTGTGAACTTAAGACTTGGTAAATGAATAAATGAGAATGCTTGATTATTGCACAAGGTGTTGCGATTTGTGTTTATTATTGTATGCGAAGCATGATAGAAGCATGATGCGAATGAGTATGTTTTTCCCATGAGAACATAGACTCTTAAGCTGCATGATCCCTTTTTCGCCGAACTTAGTATGAAAATATAAGATATCCCCAATTTAACGAGATACTAAGGAGGAACGAGAACATAGGGATCTTAAGAATCACAATCCGAACGGATTCGATGATGAGAATACGACGAGTCTATAACGACGAAGCAATTGCTTAACTGGGGGATTACACTGCTATGAGTCCTAACCTCTCGACGCGAGAAAATTCCGAACACCACGCGTGCTGCCTCTATCGTGGCATAAGTGAAAAGAATGAACGTATAATGTTAAGGAAGTATAAAAAGAAATAACGACTTGTAAGTACATAATGAGAACGGATATGATGTGATGCGATAACGTGAGTAGAAATAAGAAATCCAAAACCCCAATAAGATAGGGTGACCTCCTAAACCTTTACCCGAAGGCTAGACCTCGGTCGTTACCCTACCTTAAGAAACCATACCGTCTCTTCCCGGAGACCAAACCAAGAAAGTAATGCCAAAAGGATTTGGGTATGTAAATCATAGAAATATAGATTTCTATAACCTTCTTTGTATAGATGTTTATTGTGTACGCACTTCTACTAGATACACCGTTATGTTTACCGTGTTCAACCATAGTGATACTTTCCTTTCGATGGCCCGGACCGTGTTCACGACTAGACGCCCCGTCTCTAGGGCCACCCCGAGGAGGTTATACGATCGCATCGCTCTTACCGATGTGCCACGAGACGACCTTGGCGAAGTTTTGGACTTCACACGCCAGCTGGGCAAAGACATGTCCGGTACATCGTGATTATGACGGTGTACTCACCGATCATGAGACCGCCATCCGATCGGTAGGGTTACGCCGTGAAATATCGGCGACTACATTTACCGCGCCGAGAGCTTTGACTGAGGCGGATCTCGCCTCGCTTGCTAGCCACTGAGCTATGTGTTCACGGTGTGCGAGCTGCACCACGCGGACCGTATCTCCCGCACGGAATACACTGGCGTGACGAGATCCGAGTGGCTCCATCCAGAGGTGCCTGCCTAGCACCGATGGACCAGTGTTCTTGCCCGGCAGTGGCAGGGACATGTTCGAGGCGGGATCTTCCCGTCCCCGACAACTCACATTCCCAGTCCTACCACCCGTAGGATTCCATCCCCAGCATTGTCCGCCCCGACCATCACCACCGGTCATGCCATGCCCATATCCACCCCACCGCCGGCCTCCACCACCCGCCGCCACCCCACAGCACTGTACCACAGTCCGTGGAGATCGAGGACCCACGTGGCCTAGCTATAGGCAACGTGAGAGGAGCGTGTACTCGTCTGGCTGCTGCCCCACCCACAGCCACTGCTTTCGAGGAGGTCATGGCCGAGATTCGCCGAGACCTAGCGGCTATGGAAGACGCCAGGGTCATTAGGATCCAGGAGCCCGTTGTCCCCGTGCCCGACGCTGAGGAGGAGGACCCCGAGGAAGACCCGGAGGAAGATCCGGAGGAGGACCCCGAGGAAGACCCGGAGGAGGATCCGGAGGAGGACCCCGAGGAAGACCCAGAGGAAGACCCCGAGGGCGATCTATCTGCTGATGACGAGATGGAGGGAGTAGATAGCTCCCAAGCTTCCAGTCCTGACTCCGATGCATGGAGCCCTATCTACACCCCGGGCGACCATAGATCTAGTTCTTAGGACTAGATTATCTTTTGTCTATATACTCAGTATATCTTTTGATGCATGCGGAGACGACAGTCGTTCGACATGAACCATATTTTGATGATCACGGTAGCGTGTTGATTTTGTACGCACCATGACGAGGTACACGAGTGATGCCGTATTTGTTTTGGGCATCATACTGCACTGTATTTTTGTAAAGTTTAAAAACGCGATGAAAGTCCTCGTGAGAGGCAATTGATATGACATGATGATAGCTCTTGAGAGCCTTTTGTTTTAATATGGTGTTATGTGGTATTCGATGTTGTTTTAAATTTTTTTTTTTTTGCTACGTATATAAATACCAAGTTGATATATATATAGATACATTAACCCTGATGGATGGTATAAGACGAGATCTAATTTCGTGTGTTTATGAAGGATGGGACGGACGCCGAGAAGGAGGAATCGTGCGATAACCCCGAAAGAGAGGCCACACCACCACCACCACCACCACCACCACAAAGTAGACGGATCGAGGAACTGTTCTCGTGCAAAACCCGCCCACCTTCAACGGGATCGGGAATCCCGTGGACGTTGAACTGTGGATTCGCGCGCTGGAGCGAATCTTCAATTTCCTCCACTGCACATCACAGGAACGCCTGTCATGCGTTACCTTCCGGATGATCGCGCCACCGACTTTTGGTGGGCGAAGAGAAAACCTCGACGGAGGAAGAACTGGAAAGTTTCTCCCGAGGAATTCAAAGAGGAAGTGTACGGAAGTACATTCCTAAGAGTTACTGGGAAGAGGAAGGAGCACGAGTTTTACAACTTGCGCCAAGGAAGACCACGGTCACCGATTACAACCGCATTTCGTGAAATGTCACGGTATGCACCTCACCGGTCGACACCGACGAGAAGAGGATCGAGAAATTTCAGGCGGGACTCCGCTATGAGATCGGGGTGTCGTTAGTGGTCACGGAGATCCGACTTACCGTGAGGCCCTCGCCCGCAGCCGACATCGAGGTCGCTCCGCTCAAGATAGAGTCGTCATCAGGCATCCCTCGACTCACCAAGGAGATCGCGAGAAGAGGAAGTGGGAAGGACCCCACCAAGGGCAAGGATCTAACACCAGCCCAGCCGGCTGCGAGGCCGTGGCAGGAACAACGTGCCATCCGGCACGGCAGAAACAACGTGCCATCCGGCACGGGCAAGGAAATGGACGACTATGGTACCCGCGACCTGGCGGGGAAACCAGAGGTTCATACGACCCCGTGTGCCCAAGGTGTCACAGAGTCATAAGGGGCGCGCGATTCTCCAATGATGGATGCTTGCGCGCCGGAAGGGCCACTTATCCAGACCGCCTCGATACGCCCGAGGGAAATGGCCGCCTAATGTGCCCAACTAAGCCCAACCGTCCGTGCTATTCAAGCCCAACCATTCCAACAACAACCCCCGGTCCAAGATTATCACCAAACCGACGGCCATACCAACCACGACGGCAACGGCAAAGAATAATGGCGGCAACCGCAAAGAAGAATACCGCCACCTCAACAACAACAACAAGAAGAAGAAGAAGCCATACCCGCAACAAAGAAGAAGAATACCAAAGAACAACAAGCCGCGCAAGAAGCGAGGCCTACGCCCTCAACCAGAGAGACTTCCCAAGAGCCGCCAGGAACCAAGGAAATTTGGTGTATGGAATACTCCTCCAAATGCCTGTTATCCCACTGTTTGACATCTGGCGCCTCGATTCCTTTATTGTCAAGCATGCGTAGAGAACTTAGGACTAGATCCTAAAAGCACCGAACAAATAATGAGAATATCTTTCCGAAGGGAGGCATAAAACGGTAACCCACATATGCTCGAACCTAGAACTGGACTAGGCTCACTTAAGGTCATGACAATAACCTTCACGCCATACCTATGACGGATGTGGACATAATCCTAGGAATGGATTGGCTAACCGAACATAGTGCGACCATCCCTGTAATGAAAGGAAAATCTCCTTCCAACACCCGGAGAGGAATCTACGACTTTCACGGGATCGCATGGGAGGAGAGTCCCAATTATATCCGCACTACAAGCAAGGACGCATCGAACAAGACCGAGAACCATGCCTACCTCGCTATCTCCGTGAGGAAGATCGAACGAGAGGAGGATGAAGACGTCCCGATCGTGAAGGAGTATCCCGACGTGTTTCGCATGAACTACGGGATTACCGCCAAACCGATGATCGAGTTCACGATCGACCTCGAACCGTGTTGCCCGCCTCGTGTCAAAAGCTCCATACCGGATGGCACCAAAGGAGCTTGAGGAATTGAAGATCCAACCGCAAGAACTCTTAGAGTTAGGCTTCATTAGACCCAGCAGTGTCTCCATGGGGAGCACCGTCCTTTTCGTGAAAAGAAGGATGGTACATCGAGGACGTGCATAGACTATCGAGAGTTAAACAAGATAACTCTTAAGAATAAGTATCCTCGCCTGCCGAATCGACGATCCGCTTGATCAACTTAAAGGAGCAGAGTCTTTCCAAGATAGATCTAAAGTCGATATCACCAATTGAGGATTAGACGGAGGATGTACCTAAACGGCTTTCCGTTACAAGGTATGGTCATTTCAATTCATCGTGATGCCCTTTGGACTTACAAATGCCCCGACAAGATTTATGGATATTATGAAGTGGTGTTTCACCCATACTTAGACAAATTCGCCTTATTGTTCATAGACGATATCTTAATATACTCCAAGAATAACCAAGAACACCAAGAACACTTGAGAAGCGTGCTACAAACATTGAGGCAAGAGCAACTCTTCGCCAAGTTTAGCAAGTGTGAGTTTTGGTTAAGCGGCGACATTTTAGGTCACATCGTGTCCGTCGAGGAATCAAAGTAGACCCTCGAAGATTGATCTGATTCGAGAATGGGAGTCGCTAAAGAACCCGAATGAAATTGAGTTTTTAGGACTAGCCGGCTACTATCGAAGATTTATCAAGGATTCTCAACGATAGCCCGACCCATGACCCAATTGTTGAGGAAAGGAATCAAGTAAACATGGACCGCCGAGTGTGAGGCCGGTTCCAGAGATCAAGGAGTTGTTGATAATAAAGACCTGTCTTGGCAGATGCGAGGCGGATAAAGGATACACAATCTACACGGATGCTTCGAAGAATGGGCTAGGTTGTGTGCTGATGCAAGAAGGCAAGGTTATTGCTTACGCTTCAAGACAATTACGCCTACATGAGTTGAACTATCCAACGCACGACCTGGAATTAGCAGCGGTCGTACATGCCTTAAAGATATGGAGGCATCACCTTTATGGAGTTAGATGTGAGATCTATACTGACCATAAGAGCCTGAAATATTTCTTTGAGCAAAAAGATCTTAACATGAGGCAGCGTAGGTGGTTAGAACTAGTGAAAGATTACGACTGTGGTATCAATTACCACCCAGGCAAGGCTAATGTTGTAGCCGATGCCTTGAGTCGTAAATCACATCCTAGTTTGGGATGTCTCCTCAATCATGAGGAAATTCTTATAAAGGAATTCCAGAGGATGAACATCGAAGTCATAGACCCGTCTTTGACAATAGAGGGCTATATTGCAACGTTGATTGCAATCCCAGATTTAAGAATCCGAATCTTAGAAGCTCAGAGGAAGAGCAAGAAGCTAGAGGAAATACGAGCTAAGATCAAGGACAACAACCACCCGAATTTCAAAGAAGCAACAGATAACGTCTTGTTGTATGACGGAGAGTGTGTGTCCTGTAAGACGAAGGGCTTAGGAGCGAGATCTTGAAGGAAGCCCATGAGACTTCTTACACCAAGACACCGGAAGCACCAAATGTACCAAGATCTCAAGGAAAATTTTGGTGGGATGGAATGAAGCGAGACGTAGCCTCCTTCAGAGAACGTTGTTCGACGTACAACAAGTAAAAGCACTTCACCAACGATCGATGGAACCTTACAACCGCTAGACATACCGGAGTGGAAATGGGACGATATAGCCATGGACTTTGTTACCGGCTACCCAAATCACGAGAGGAAATATCGCTATTTGGGTCATCATCGATCGATTGACCAAGAGCGCACATTTCCTACCCATTCCGATGACACACGGGTCAAATAGACTAGACAGCTTGTACGTTAGAGAGGTCATACGCTCACATGGAGTTCCAAAGACTATCACGTCGATCGAGACTCGAAATTTACGCCCAGTTATGGGTGAGCTTACAAGGAACCTGGGACTCGACTACACTTCAAGACTGCCCACCCATAGACGGACGGTCGGTCCGAGAGGACCATTCGATCACTGGAAGACATGCCGAGAACCGTTGTCCTCGATAGAGAGAAAGTTGGGAACAAGTGTTACCACTGTGGAATTCGCCACAACAATGACTACCAAGCGACTATTGGAATGGCCCGCACGAAGCGCTTTACGGAAGGAAATGTCGATCACCACTTTACCGGGATGAAGTGGAAAGGAGAGTATTAGGACCCGACTCGTGGAGAGATGATTGAGATCGTGCGGCATGATCCGCCAACGGATCAAGGAGGCCCAAGACCGACGTAAGTCGACGACAAACGCCGCATGTAACTACATTTTGAGGAGGAGACAAGGTCTTCTTGAAAATTTCTCCATCTAAAGGGATCGTGAGATTGGAATAAAAGGAAGTCTGCGACCACGCTTCATAGGACCCTATGAAATTACGGAGAGAATAGGACCGGTGGCTTACGACTTGCATTGCCGCCAAGTTTTGGAAGCGTGCATAATGTGTTTCACGTTTCACAACTAAGGAAGTACATACATGATCCCACCATGTGATACCGCCAATGATATTATCCTCGATGACAATATGAGTTATGTAGAACTGCCTACGGAAATCTTGGACCAACGTACCCACAAGCTAAGGGACAAAGATATACCGTTAGTGAAAGTTCTATGGAGACACCATGGACAAGAAGAAGCAACTTGGGAACTTGAATCAGCTATGAAGGAAAAATACCCAGATCTTTTCCAAGGTTAGCAAATTTCGGGACGAAATTTTTATAAGGGGGATGGTATGTAATAACCCGGAATAATAATAATAATATATATTGTTAAAACGTAGCTCAACGTATTAATTTTATTTTTAAGTTAACGAAGATTTTAATCCGAATCGCTCATTTAATATTTTAATTGAATAAACGAGAAATTTATCATTTAATAATCGAACGATAATGCAATACGATCGGAGCAGATAAATCGGATCGCGAATGTGTGCAATGACAATCGAGGTAACAATTTCTCGATATCCTAATAAATCATGGATGAGTCGCAATCATCGATCCTCGCTCGACAAAACGAGTGATATGTCGCTATCGTAAATTATCCCAAAAACATAATTTCAAAAAAATGTGTGTTTTGAGTATACCAACAACTTCAGCCAAACCTTTGTCCCACTCTCACCTCTGCAGACCCAAATCTCACCTTTGCAGACCCAAATCTCACCTCTGCAGCCCCTGCTGCAACATAACAAAATAAACCCTTCTTCTCACTTTAACTATCTCATTCTTGTTCATTCACATACAAGAACTCCCATCACAAATTCCACTCTCAAAATTTCTCTTTCAATCTCACAACACCCCAAGAAATGCAGAAAGAAGAAGAACCTCAAAGGTAACAATTCAGCTTTTATAACATTCAACCTATTTCTTAAATAGACAAACAATTCCATTCTTTTATTTGAAGCAATTCGTGCCTTGGTTGAAGTAGGAAAGAAGGAAAGCATATACATTAATCTCACAAGGTTCTATCTTAGAACCCCGCTACATTTACGATTTCTCACGCTTAAAATTCATAAAATTGTTCATCGATTCAAACATACATGAACACATGTAACTCGGAATTGTATAAGCTCAAGTACATAGGAGTTTAGTAAAAAAATAATAATAAAACAAAACATAGAAAGGCCGAGGCCGGTGACTAATCTGGCGACGACAATGGAGCACGGCGGCTCAGACACGGCGGCGACATCGAGCTCCTCCGCAGTGGCCTCCCGAGCCCAACGACATCGACAAACCCGAAAAACAAAGAGGTGAGGAATCGAGGAGAGTTATGACAAGGCGCTGGCGCGTGTGCGTGAGTGAACCATGACCGAGCCACTAGGGCTCGGCTTTCGCCTGGTGGTGCGGCGACCGGAGCATGGGCCACGCGGCACGGCGGTGTCCAACACGGAGATGGAGGCGACGGCAAAACGATCGGGCCGGATCTGCTGGCGACGATGCTAGATCTGGCGCGTTGGTGACGATCTCACCAAGAAGAGGCGAGGAAGACGGCGACCGCGAGTTCGTGAAGGTGAGTGTGTGCGTTGGTTCACCAAGAAACCGAGAGAGAGACGAGTGTCTATGCGTGTGTGTGTCTGCGGAAGAGAAGAGAGGAGGTCGAGGTCGGCGGCGGCGGCGGCTCGCCCGACGACGACGTGGCTGGTCCGGAGAGGGGCGGCGGCGACTTGTGTGGGTGTGTTCATCTGTGTGTGAGTGAATGCAGAGAGAGAGAGTGCAGGGAAGGGGCGGCTAAAGTAAATGGGGTAGGTTAGTTCTCTTGTTTCATGGGTTTGGGCTTTGAGTATTTAATTCGGTTGGCTTTGCAATTAATTAAATTAAATGGGTGGGATGTATTTAGATAGACGGGTGGAATTAATTTAGTTGGACGGGCTAAACTATTTAATTAGTCAAAGTTATTTATTTAATTGGGCGAGATAAAGGTTCACGAAATGGGCCGACTATTGGGCCATAAATTATTAATTAGTTGGACCTATTATTTTTAGAGACGGGCTTCGTGATGGGCCTCTAATTACATTGGGCTCTTATATTTAAATGTGTTGGACATAAATACATGTAGAATCGACTATCAAGTTTTAATTGGACTTTAATTAATTGAAGTGGGCTTTAATTAATTAAATCTTTTAGACTTAAGAATTATTTAGATCAACTTTAATTAAATAAAGTTGATAAGCTTTAACTAATTATAATTAGACTTTTATTAATTAATTAAGTTACTTAAACTTAATTGATTAATTTAGATAGACCTTAATAATTAATTGAGCTAGACTTTAATTAATTAATTGTTACTTAAACTTAATTGATTAATTTAGATAGACCTTAATAATTAATTGAGCTAGACTTTAATTAATTAATTAAGTTACTTAAACTTAATCAATTAGCATGGAATGACTTTAATTAATTAAGAGCAATGGGCCTTAATTACTTAATTTAAATAGGTCTTTGACCAATTAAGTCATGTGGAGTTGATCAATTAAAAATAATATTGATATGGGTTTTAAATTAATCCATTTAGTTAACTTAAATTGTGGATTTAATTAATTAAATTAAAGAACTTAATTAATTAATTAATTAATGATATCGACTATGTCAGTGGATGCTTGAGGAATATTAGTAACTTTAACTCAGAAACGCTTGTTAGATGAAGATTGAATTACGAGAAACATTTAATGTATGTGTATGAGTTTTCCGTTAGAATATACGGGACGTGTGAGGAGAAACGCGACGAGAAATGATGATAACGAATGAGTTATCGAACTCGAATTCGCTGATACGCATTAACAAACGATTTAATATTAGTTATGAACTTAGATTCATAAATTATACGAAACGAAGTGAAGAAACATCGATCGCGGAGAAGAATGCAACGAAAAGTGTCGCTCATCGCTATGACGAGACTAATCGAATAGACGAAATATAATTGATAATGTAGTCTTATCGATAACAAAATCCTAAAACCCAAGGACTTAAAGGATATCGAGTACGTTAAATATTAGCAATACTTCTCGAAAGAAGCGAACGACATACTAAATTATATCTCTTACGTTGATAAGGTCCGGCGTGGACGAGACGAAAACGACAAGGACCACTAGCGGACTTCAAGAAGGACAATTCTTGAGGTGGGCTTTTCAAACAAAATGATTATGCATAACTCAAAGCATGATTTACAAAAGCTTTATGAAATATTATCGCATGAACCGTTATCGATCGCCAAATATTTATGTTTTGTTGTGTCCATATCGAGGTTGATTTGTCCAAACGTGGGACGAAAATTGAGTGGTATATGGAACGAGTTGGTCCACCAACGTTAAAAAAGGTAACGATCGGATCCGACTTAGTTGAGGACTAACTCGGATTGTGTACACGTGTGATCGTGTGTTAAGGTTAGCTACTCGACCGGTCACGACGACTATGTGTAGGTGGCCACTCCATAGCGCGAATGAACGAACGTATGATTGATGAATAAATTACCGATATGGAACAACGTGATAAAATAGTCGCCCGACACTTTGGAAACATGATAAAATATTTGATAGGCATGAGTCTTTAACTAAAATCCTCATGTGCTATTGTGGGCGCTCAATAACTTTTGATAAAGAAAACGTTTTTGAATGAGTCCACCGAGTACTTTTGTACTTAGCCCGCATCTCGTTTTTTATGCGGGTTGAGTAAGGATCGATGATGGGTGCGGGTGATGCAGAGTGGCGCTTATTTTGATGCTTTATTAGGAAGGTTTCTAGAACCTGGGCATGCATCGTCATATGCATGTCCACACGCTTATTTGCCGCCTAACTCGATAATTTTGATGCTTTGATCATAACTACTTTTATGTCAGATTGAACTGGAGGTTGTACGTGCTTCAATTTTGCCCGATTGGGTTATGTTTGAATCTTGAATCCTTTCGACAAGTCCTTCGTGACTTGAGTGCAGATCAATTGCTTATCCCTTTTAGCCTGTCGTTATCGAGTAATTGAATGATTGATTGTCTTGATTAGCTATGTTTATATCCACCGCTTTATCATCTGGGTGACGATCTATATGATCCGTACTTTATTGGAAAGTCGGATCGTCACAAGTAAGCATTGTTCCTATCCTTCCAAATCTGCCACATAATCATGCCAATTCTCGCAGGATAATCTCCATCTCCTCTACTAAGGATGGAAAAAAGGCCATCCTCAAAAGCAGTAAACTCCTCATGGATCGAATAAGGTAGTTATGACACACTTTTGAAGTATGAAAATAGTATATAATAGAGAAATCTACCTGTATCTATGTATTAACACATACATATAGTTTTTAAGTTGATCACTAGAAGGTGCGGAAATGTATGGTTGTATAGTGGAGAAGCCCACATCATGGATTGAAGGGATTATTGTTTAGAGACAAAAACCAAGAGAATGGAATGGTCATTTTGAATGATTTGCAACTTTTGCAAGTGTCGATAAAAGGTGATAAGATGACCATGAAATTTTCGCAATCATGTTAGAAACCATTATCTTTTAATAGACTACACTTTGTTCTGCTGTCTAAGAAACAGACAGAAAGGGCTTGTAACCCAAAGTCAATATTTTAAGGTAATGGGGCCTAGCTTTGAAAAAATCATGAATTCTCAAGCTCAAATATTGTACTTATTCTATTATTATCAATAATATATTATAAAATTGATCGTGTGGGCTAGAAGATATATGAAATACTAATTATAATATAAACTTTGATCAGAACTATCAAGATTGCATCTTATCTTCGCAAATATATATTGACTAATGAAAAAATGAGAGTGCTTATGTTTTTTTTTCTTTTCCAAGAAATCACGCTTAGATTGTCAGCAAATTAGCTATTTTAATTAATTGCTGCTAGTTGGTAGAATCTCGTCTTGTGGTATTTGATAAGACACGTTTACACCCTCAAATTCTATGTAGTCTGAAATACGGCAGGATGAATTTTTCTTGAAAAAGGCAAGTATGTAAGAAAAAATTAATGAATGTAAAGATGTGAGATCAAGAATCACACTACACATGTCCGGTGAAATAAAACATGAAAAATGATGACATGGCATAATACTGGCCACTCAACCAACATTCATGCACGAGCTAGTGGTATTAGTTTATATCTTTTGATTTCAATTTATGCTTTTGCAAATCTGTTTACCAGGAGGTCCCCAGTTTTTCATGAAATTGTACATTGAGTCATTCTGTCTAGGACCCTCTAAATATACCAACACATGATTTAATGTCAGTAGATGGCCCTTTTCTTTTAATGTGTGTTTGTAAGTATATTTATTGCACTAACTGTTTTCCTATCAAAAACATATGTTATCTAATCTGAAAAGAATGATTTTTCTCTCATAATTGATGCTGTTCTTTTTTTAATGGTCAGAATCTATATTGTTATCTTTGGTGATGTGTACTAGATAAATTTTAATATGTACGATAATCTACGAACCATACAAAATATAAAAATTCTAGTGTCATTCCGATACGTGACATTTAGCCTAAAAAATAACTCACTCCACCGTTGTGCCAATATCCACGAAGGGACTGACTCCATCTACTTATACACATGAGTTGAGGTTATTTCAGTTCAGACACGCACACACACTGTTGCAGTTCCCTCACACCCTCACTGTGTGTAGAACTGTTTGAGATGGATCCACCATCATCAATGGTAGTCAAAAGTTTCAAGTACAGTTCCACACAGCAGCAGCCCATTTTTGGTGTCTTGGAAGCTCCTCTTCATTACAGATCTTCACCATCTCCACATAACAACGGCTCCACTTTCCAAGATGCATCTTTTTCCTCGTACCTCAAATCCAACAATCAAAAATCCCAAGAAAAGATTCTGACCGCCATCGACGACACGGAGATAAGCATCTTCGACGCGCAGAAGTATTTCAGCGAGATTAATAGCGACACCAAAGAAGTGATCAAGAAGCAGCCGTCGCCGCATGATATGCTGTCGTCGGTTCCAAGATTGTCGTCGGTTTCTTCCACCGACGGATATGGTCGGAATTTCAGGACAAGGTCCTTCCATGCCACGCCGACGGCCTCGTCGGAGGCCAGCTGGAACAGCCAGACAGGCTTGCTCGCGAATCCTCCGGGCGCTGCCGGAGTCTCGCTCAGGAACTTCACCTCCGACGAGGGGAAGCGGAGGAGCTCCGCCGCGAGGAAGTGGAGCTTCGGACGGAAATGCTGCTGCACTGGTAAGAAATCTGTTGAGGTGAAGGACGCCACCACCTCCGATTCCGAACTCGGCCCCGCCGCCGAAAATCACGGTAACGGTAAAGCCAACTATTCGTACGCGAAAAGAGATGATTATAAGTCGAAACCGTCGTCTAGGAGTTCTTCAATCACAAACGACGTGGTCGAAATCAACCAGCAGAAGATTAGGGCTCCGTTGCCCGATCCGCCGCGTGATCCGCCACGTCAGCAGCGTATCTCCGCCTCCGGCCGCCCGTTTGTGGACGGCATAGGCGGTTTCTCCTTCCCTGTCCTGAATAATGCAACTCCGGCAGCTAAACCCGCCCTCAAAGCCATCATCACGAAGCCTATCATCAATATTCCCCTCGAAGAACCGCCTCGCGATTCTCTCGAAGTTTTCCAGCCGGTCCACGAGCAGCCTCGTTTCAACCCTGGTAGTCCGGTCGCGCGCGTGTTGAACACGGACGACGACGTTGTCAGCGACGCCAGCTCAGACCTATTCGAGATCGAAAGCTTCTCCACTCAGACTACTTCCTACCCGATGTACCGCCGCAGGGATTCCCTAGACGAAGCCCCGACGTTCAACGCTAGAAGATTCGCATCAGCTAACGGCGCCGCCGGCATTCAGTACGGGAGGAGGAGCGTCGACGAGCCGCCGACGCCGAGCGTGGCTGGCACGGAATGCTACGCGCCGAGCGAGGTCAGCATCGACTGGAGCGTGACCACGGCCGAGGGTTTCGACAGGGCGAGCGTGTCGAACTTCTCCGTCTCGGCGTCGGAGATGGGGCGGGCGGCGTTCCTGCGGCAACGGATGCAGGAAGAGGGCGGAATTGGGGACGGCGGGAAGAAGAAGGGGAACGGGGGCGGGCTGCTGCTGATGAGCTGCCGTCAGGAGAAGGCGGTGAGCGTGGGGCCGCAGCCTGTGAAATGCGTGTCGGCTCCGGAGGGGACGGCGGCGGCATCGTCGATCTTCGCGGCGCATGTGGGTGGTAGGCCACCGCGGGCTGGCAAACCGCCGCTGGCGAGCGACCACTCGGCGCGGTTGTCGGTGGCGTTTGCGGCATGAAAATTTGGGATGTTTACTCCTTGCCGGTGAGTGGTGGCGGCAGAGGATCATGGGGTGGTGGTTACCTGTCTAGTCTTTTCATGCATTGTTTTCTTGTTTCTCAATTTGTCTCTTATTACATTTTTATCTTTATCAAGTGAGAACTTAATTTTGTGGGAGACTTTTATGGAATTTTCATAAACATAATAGTTGTGTGTGTATTACAAGTGAACATAATTGCTTATCATTTTCTGCTGCAATAAAAGTTAATTTTTTCTTCATCTTTACTAGTTTTTCTAAGCACATGAAATTCGTAGTCTTTATTGTTTTCGTTATGTTATGATAGTGAAAACTAAGCAGTTTTCACAGTAATGTAATGCAGATAATACCATTTTGTGTTATCGCGGCATGCTTTGGAACGAGATTCAATATCCCATAATTTTTTGTATTCCACTATTATATTTATTATTTTAATAAATATTTTTTTAAATAAAATTTATTATAATATTATGAATCATATTTAACTTTTATTTCATAATAATTAAAATTTAAATATATATATATATAGAGAGATGAGAGATCATATGAGAATAGATATATTTGAGAGAAATGAGAATAAATCTAAACCATTGATTTCAGTAAATCAATGGACAAGATTTATATTTATTGTGCTACAAAATATAATTATTTGTGCTATGAAAAAAAATCTGTGTTTTAAATAAAGGTTAATTAAGTAATTACAACTTTTACTAATCAGTTTTTTTTCCTTATTTTTAGGCACCACATGGTTTATATACCTATAAATAGAGATTTGTTATATCTTATCATTTAAATCTCTATCTTCAACATTATTTATGTTTCACTAATTACTATATACAAAATTATTGAAGATACAAACGAACCAATCCATGGAGAATTTAGGTACATAATATATATATATATATATATATATATATATATATTGTTTCATACGTATGGTTAATTATATTGCACTGGTAGAAGCGTTTTATTGCATATTTTTTATTAAATATTGCACATAACACTAAGATTTATTGATTTTCAGTTTCAGTTTTTTTCAATGTGATAAATGTTGCAGCATTATTGATTTATGTGGTAGATTACATTTCACTCGTAGAAGCGTTTTATTGCATATTTTTATTAAATGTTGCACATAACACTAAGATTTATTGATTTTCGTTTAGCTTTTTTCAATGTGATAAATGTTGCAACATTATTGATTTATGTGGTAGATAACATTGCATTGGTAAAAGCGTTGTATTGCATATCTTTTATTTAATGTTGCACATAACACAAGATTTGTTGAATTTGCAATATTTTATTACCTACATTTAAAGGATTTGGCATATTGAAGATGAAGAGATGGATCGAAAATTGGGGAGTGAGGAAGAGGATAATGAATTTTTTATTTAAAATACCTAATCTACCATCATCGATTTTTTGTTATAAAATACAATGTAAATCGATTAAATATTACTATTAATCTCCACCATTGATTAGGAAAAATCTATGGATATGATATATTCTTATTTCTTACAATTATTTCCATTCTCACAGAAACCACACTCTATATATATCCTCACTTTGAATTTATCAATCATAATAATAAATTATTAACTAATAAAAGTAAAATTAAATAATAAAAAATAATTATATACTCTAATACTCTAATTGGGTGGAATAAATCCAATTTAATTGAAAAATTAAATGAAAGCATATAAAATTAAAATTGAAGAAAAAAAAATAGAAAATAATTAAAAGTGAGACATAAAGTGAAATATCAATTGTGGAAGATTGGATCTCAACTTGCTTTAAGGGTGTCATTTCTAACAAAAAAATTTAAAATTAAATAACGTGTAGTATCATTGTGCCATGATGTTAAATATATATATATATATATATATATATATATATATATATATGAATGAGATCAAATACAAATCAATTTTAAAATATAAAATAAGAATCAATTTCAGACTTTGATTCGTGAAGATCTACGGTGAATTAATCACCTTACTTGATGGATTCAAACGCTTGGTTCGAATCCATTGAGGGACGAATTTTTATTTTTTTGAATTCAAACACTTATATGGCGAATTCAGACGCTTTCACGATGAATTCGCATAGGTTCCAAGGTTCGTAGTTTATAGGTTAATAATAATTTTTCAATAACCACTATATATATATATATATATATATATATATATATATATATATATATCCATGTGCCATGATTTAGAGGGTGTTTGGTGAGCTTATAAGCTCTTTAAAATAAATTATAAATTTGTTTGGAGCTTATGAAATTGTTGCAAGTATTTGGCAAAATAAGTTCATAAGCAAATTTATAATTTCCCTAAAAATAAATTGGTCAACTCTAACTTATTTTTCATATACTTATAAATAATCATAGATTTACCAAAATAACCTTATTATAGTTCGTTATTTCCTACACATACACTATCAACTTCACATTTCATCATTTTTATCTCTCTAACTCACGATTCTTTCTCTAACTTATAAGATCAATTATCCAAACATTTTAACAACTTATAAGCACTTGAGACATTATCTTTTATAAGCTCTTGAAACTTATAAGCTCTCTAAAATAAGCTTAGCCAAACACCCCCTTAGTATAAAAAGAGGGCCAACATAGGATATAAGAAAAGGGCACGAGAGTTTAATTTCTAACAACTTTAGTCTACAGCAAATCTATGTACACGGTGGGGAAATTATTTACAAGAGTCAAAGAGATGTGATTGTACAGACGTCACTTATAGTTTTTGTTGAATTAATTTTTTGAAGTTTCACTCGGTGGAAAAAATTCACTAATTAAAAATTATGTTTCGAATAGTTAAATTCAGCATATTCAATTTTTTTTTAATAAATAATATACGTTGATGAATGAGAAATTAATACGTAAAATCAATTCGATAAATGGAGAGGCCCTCTAGGAGTGAGGGGTTGCAATCTCAGGTATTAGATTGTCATCATATTAAGGAAAATACATATTTGATGGTGTAGATTCTCCTGATTTATATGGTGTTATATTCTCATCAATGGATGCTAGAACTCTTTCAATATTATGCACAGACAGTGAAGTTAGAAAATTTTTTAGGGGGACCAGCTATTATATCTTTAAAAATAATAATTATTTTTAAAAATTAAAAATAATAATAATTTAAATAATATAATAAAATTATTATTTGTATATATTTTTTATTTTATCAACATAAGGCAAAATAATACGATAATTGTAGTTTTTATTATCTCTCATTCTTGTCCTACAAATTTCTAGCATTTATTAGTTCTCCAAAACATCATTCTATGGTGCATCAATCTGAAAATATTATAGTCATTGTATCGTTGAGACATTGGCTGTCAATCATAGGAGCAATTTCATGTTAGAGACAGCTCTTAACTCGACCTTACAAAATTGTCCCACCTCCCATAATCTATAACCACATAAACCCTAAATTTTTATTTTGGATAATTTGTTACCACATAATATTCAATATTCTGCTACATAGTTTACTACGTTCTTTCAGTATCAAAGCAATGACTGTTAGTTTAGGCATACACGTCGGCAAAATAATGGACAATAAATAGAAATTAATGAGAGTAGACATGCTTGACAAATCATGCACACCTTGATTTAATGGCGTGCTATGCCACGTTACAAGTTTGAATGTGTCACCACTGCCCATTTACATACCAAGATACAACAATAACATTCTATAATAAAACATAAATTAATACTCACACCGTCCCGGTATTATTGGATCCTTTCTTTTTATATATTAAGAAGAATTATATTTTATTTGTAAAATAATGTGTAACACGAAATTCGAGATATTTTTAGTGTAAAATTATTTCATTTTCTGGAACGGGTCAATAATAACGGGATAATCTAAAAAGAAAAACGAGTCAATAATAATGGGACAGATGGAGTATTTAATTTTTGGCAGATTGTACGGAATTTATTTTTTTATTGCTGATAAATCTAGTGTGCGAGATTTATGAAAGCAGTAAAGAACACAGAGGCTTTTACGTGGTTCGATCAAGAATAAGATCTACCTCCACGGAGGAGTGATTCCTCAATACTTTCACTATGTAGGATTACAATGAATGTATTGAAAAGCTCTAGTATTCAAGTAGTTGCTAACCCTTCTACCGTCGACCTAACCTCTATTTATACATGTTTGTGGATCTCTAAAGATTGTCTTGGATCGATCCTCGCCTTAGGATCCGATCTCCTTCCATAACTTGATCCTTGAATATCTCATTCTTCCATATCTTGATCCTTGAATATCTCCTTTGATTTGGTCTCGAATAGGGTTTAGATGTTGGGCTTCAGGCTTAACCGCGTAGGGCTGTCCATTAGGTCAGGCCCAGTTCACTTGGGCCTGCCATTGGGCTTGAGCGGTTGGGCCATATCCCATCATAGCCCCCCCAACTAGTCGAGTAACAACTATGCCGAGGTGGGGTGAAAAGCGTATTTTGCCGAGGCTGGTTGTTGCTCGCTGAGGTTGTTGTCGAAGGTTTTCATTCTTTTTGATGTCAGGGTTGGATTGATTTGCCTGGATCTGAACTGAGCTAGACGGTTTGCCGTTCTGGACTGAATCGCTCGAAGTTGGATGCTAATATACGTCTGGAGGATGCCGAGGTCCGAACTGAATCATCCATGTTGGATGGCAACGTCCATCAGGGGTATGCCGAGATCCGAACTGAGTCGTACCAGTTGGACGGTGATGCCCGTCTGGAGTTCACTGAGTTCCGAATTGAATCGTCCCTATTGGATAGCGATGTCCGTCCGGAGGGCGCTGAGGTCCGATCTGAATCATCCGAACTGAAACCTCTATGTTGGATGGCTATGTCAGTCTGGAGGGTGCCGAGGTCCGATCTGAATCATCCGGACTGAGGTCAGTGTGATGATTGCACGATTAGACCGGCGATCGCCGCCCCTGAATCGTCGCTATCGCCCGCGGCGGTTGGGCGCCGAAACTCACGCGCGCGTCTGCTCCACGTCGAATCGTGGTTAGCCACGTGGGAAGTTGAAAAGGCAGTTTTTGGGCGCCTTTTGTACTTTAAATAGCGGGGATAGAAACTATTCATTTTCTTCTTCTCATTCATTCCGAGAGAAAATTTTGAGCTTTTTCCCAAAATTCCTTGAACTTCACGGAGAATAAAAATCCTCACTGAAAAAGTAAGTATGTCTACTTCATCTTCTTCTTCGTCTATGTCTAGGTCTGCCTGTTCATCTTCTTCCCCGATAGTGAGGTCGAAATCAAGGATTACATGTGCCATACCTTGATGGGTAGGTCAGGGGATTAGCGCTAAGGTCCCGCGATATCATCATGCGGGATGAGTACAAGGTCGGGGATGCTAGCTCGTCTCGACCATTTCGATTTATATAGGATAGCGAAGGAATGCCGTATTCGTGGAGGCACAGTGGTGTCTGCCGCAAAAGGTGATAAGGTATGGCCTCCGGAGGATTTACTACATGTATGTAGATGCCACGAAGGCTGGGCTTAGGTTCCCTCGCCCCTATCTTTTGAGTATTCGGGAATATTTTGATTCTATATGCCGATTAACCCCGAACTCCATTAGGTGGGTGGTCGGGCTAGGTTTCACTATTACGGCCTTAGCGAAGCTCTCCTTCGAGGTCCCGATCGTTTTTAGCGTCAAGAGTTCAAGAGGTGTATATTATTTGTCAACTCGGCGATCGTTCGGTGTCTCGCGCTCTAAGGTGCCCCAGTGGCAAAGAAAGTTTTTCTTTTTGCGGGTTGAAGGGCACTCGTGTTATAAGTAGGGTATGTGTAAGATGAGGGATGTGAAGATCAAGCCCTTGGGTGCCATAGAGGACGAGCTGAACTCATTCGGTGAAATATCTTGTGATTTCACCGAGGACGATCTGAATGATGCCGAGCTGAGCATACATAGGTCGGAGGCTTCAGGATCGGGGTTGGATCGGGGTGAGGGTACCCCCCTTTTTTCTTATTCGCCTTGTGTCTGATGTCATTGTACTAATGTATTCTTTCTTTGTTGTGCAGTGAAGCTCGATCCACGTAAGAAGGCAAAGGTGCCGGCTTTGCCACCTCCAACATAATCGCCGAGCCAGGAGCCTCCGCAAAGAAGGCGAGGAGGAATGAGCCGAGCAAGGCACCCGTGGTGGTGGCCGACATCAGTGAATTGATGACGGTACCTCAGCCGGGGTCAGGTCCGACCTCGACAAACAGATACCCATGCTAGGATTATGTACGAGGTGCCGGTTCCAAGCTCCCCTATATCCTTCCCGAAGGTATGGGTTTATAACGCGTCTGCCCTTATTTCCTTCTGTCATGTGTTTCTTATTGTGTGATTTTTTGAATTTTAGGATGCGACTTCGGTGATGGGGGAGCTGCACCGCATGGCCGGATTCATCGCCGAGGGTGTCTCTCGGTATGAGGCGGTGGAGAGGGCAGGCCCCGCCGAGGCCACGAGGGCTGCTGCCGAGGCTGAGCTGGCTACTGCGATGGCGGATGCCAGGCTGCAGGGCGGCCGCCGAGGCCGCCACGAAGAAGAACCGGGCCCTGCAGGTGGCCCGTGCCGAAGTGGAGAGTGCTCGAGAGGAGACGGCCGAGGCGGAGAAGAAACTCGCCGAACAGAAGAGTGCCTTGTTGGCGGGGCAGGGGCCGATGCTGAGGGCCTTCGCCGCGAGCTTATCGAATCGAGACCTTCTCCGCTCATCTCCGACCGCCGCCGTCCCCGGTGCAAGTGATATCCGACCACTGGAGGTTGGCGGCGCGATGCCGACTTCGATAAAGTCGAGCATGGCTGGGTCGAGGTCATTCCTCGGACACTGCAGAAGGACTACGCCTGGGTTGTTGTCGAGGTGGGCTCCTTCCCTGTGCTGGAGACTTTGGCCTCCTCCGCTTCTCTTCTGACGGCTGAGGCCGTGACCCAGTGCAAGGAGGATGAAGACCTCGAGCTTCAGGAACTCCTTGCCGAGGTGCGGGCCGAAGCTGGGGAGGCGGTGCCGAGCTCAAGTCTCCCTTCTAAAGGGGTCCCGCAGCAGCAGGAAGAGCAGGGCCCGCAGCAGCAGGAGAATGCCAGTGAGCCCCTCGTAGAGGCTCAGGTTAGCAGGCCTTTGTAATAGGTTCAAGTGCCGGGGTCATTAGGATCCCGAGCTTTGTAAATTTCCACTTTTGTGAATAATAAATACACCTTTTGAAATAAATGTGTTCCTCTTGTTTTTAGCACTCCTCTTCTCCTTACATCGGGCTAGACCACGATCTCTTGACCAAGCTAAAAGAGGTCCGAGGTGCTTTGGCTGAGAAGGATGAGGAGGTGGTGTTATGGAGGAGCCGATCGGCCGAGCTGACCCAGACTTTACATAGCATGGATAGCGAGTTCTTTGGGGTTGGTAGCTCGACATCGTCGGCTTTGGTGGCAAAAGCATGCAAGGGGCCAAAGCGAGGTGACCCGTCTTGGCGGAGAACGAAGCCTTGACGCTAAGAATCATCCATCCGAAGTCCAGCAGAAGATGTCTGGCGGCGTCATTCAAGGCCGCCTGATGTTGTGTGAAGAACAGCTCGAGCTTGCGCAAGAGAAGTTGGCACGGATCTTGGAGGAGCATCTTTGAATCTGACGGTGATCTACCGATCGGTGGTATTACTATATCGAGGCCGATGACCGAGCTCGACACGCTTGCCGAGGGCATGGTCTTTGAGGGATAGGAGGGCCTAAAAGCAAGAATTTTAAAGGCGCCTCGAGCCGCGGTCAAATGCCTTGACTTTACGAGGTCGTCATAAGCGGTGTATGCCGAGCCCCGGCCGGACTTGACCGACCACGCCGACGTTAGAATTGAAGAAGTCGGGGCGGGTGGTGGTTATATGGACCACGTCGAGGTGCTTCGGCTGATGGGAGCAGACATGTCGGAGATGTCATCTCGTGGTCGGGCCCCATTATCAGGAGCTGGACGGGCGAGGGCCTCAGGTCGACGAGGAAGGATGTCAGGTCGGGGTCGAGGTCGTACCCCTGGTGGGGTCTCGAGATCAAGAGGTAGGAGCTCGGCCTCGACCCCAGGAGCGTCCACTTCAGGTCGGGGCGCGTCTGCGCCTGATCAAAGAGCGCCTGGAGTAGGTCGTGGTGACGCTGGCCTCATCGACTGGGTAGAAGGCACCGAGTTCATCCCGGTTGTTCATCGTCGACCCGGGAACTTTGTTTCGAACTGGTGTAGCTTCAGCGAGACTTGGCGAGGTGGAGCTCGGAAGCCCGAGTGATTTGTATATAGCTTAGGACTTGGTCTATAGTCATAAATGTATTTAGACTTTGTACCGAAGTGTATATTTCCCCCCTAAAGAGGTACAAATATAGCTTATGACTTGGTTTTAGTCGTAAATGTATTTAGACTGTTTACCGAAGTGTATATCTTCCCAATAAAAGGGTATGAATTGTACGAGATCCGATCTGGACGTCGTTTGCATGTAGATGTTCAAATTAATGAGTAATATGTATGCCTTGCACGTAGATGTTCAAATCAATGAGTTATCTGTGTGCTTGCACGGAGATGTTTCAAATTAATGAGTAATCTGTATGTGCTGGTGTGATCCCCTGGCGCGCGCTTAGTTGTCATCTTCACAAGGGCGTCCCCTTTTGAAGGTTAATTATGTTTTATCCGAATGGATGTTCACATAAATGTAAGATGAGACGAAGTAAAATACTCATTAGAAAAACAAATATTTTATTGACAAGTAAATGACATCGCACTTCGGAAAAGCAAAAAGAGGGCTAACATGATGCCGATCTGAAATCAAAGCTATGTAAAATACCTCCTCAGATGAGTGATATGCGAGTTCGGGTAAGTTAGGGAAATAAGTGCGCCGGATAGGTGAGCAAGCTTATAGGCCTGCGGCCTTTGCCGAGATCCTGGAGTGTGAGGCTTTCACCCTCTTGTTGGTATGGGCCTTCCCATGTCGGGTCTAACTTATTAAGGCGCGTCGGCTTTCCGAGGCCTCATTGTTCTAGCAGGACGAGGTCGCCTTTACTTGGAGCGAGATGAGTGTGGAGGCTTTCACCCTCTCCAGCGTTGTAGTACCTTGCGACCGGCATTTTACTTAGCTTCATTGATGAAGGCGAGCTCACGTTTTCCTCTAGAGCATCAAGGTTGACCCGCAGGTTCTCCTCGTTGTTGTCGAATATGGTCGAAGTGAAGAGTACGTGGACTCTCTAGCGCCGATCTCGAATAAAGATGGCCTCAAATAAATTAATTATCTTATGTCGTTAGAGGATCCATTGAGTCGGGTGTTTAATTCACCATAGATATCGATCTCATAAACATTTATAGCTTATATAAATAAATCGCACTATTGTGCTGAGCTAACTTGGGGTTTAGTACAATCCTTTTAGCTCCTTAAAAGTGATGGTCAACCTCATACTCACCTAATACCTTATCGAGGTTTAGATCATCGTAAGTCACCGAGATCTTGGTTCTTCACGACGGTCGGAAGAAGAACTCATCTCATCGTGATCCTTCAATACGTCGGAGGCGTCAAAGCATAAACAAGCAACTAAGTCAAGTCACTTCTTATCTATCTTTGCAGCCCAAACCGACAACTCGTCCTTAAGTCGTCTCACCGTGAAACTTTTATATCTCATTATAGCTTAAGCGACCAATCATACGGACTTACGTGATCTTCTACACTGTGTATGATCTAACTTATATATGAGATAAGGGACACGATATATGCAATCAAGTATTGAATCGGATAGGAGATTGTAATAGTGGTAACGAAACATTGTATACAAGCTCAACCAAGCGCTTTCGGTATACAAATCAACAATCTCCCACTTATACTAAAGCAAACTTTTAGTATACAATGTGTCTTTCTACTAGCTATTACAAACAACCATCACTTTGCTTCTCCACTTATACAAAGTTTCCTTTCAAAGTGGGTGCCATCAAGCATAATCCAAGTCCTCTAACGTGTCCATCATAGACTTTTGCGGCGGGCTCTTCGTGAATGGATCCGCTAGATTCTCCGTCGTATCAATCTTTTCAATCGACGTCACCTCGTCTAACGATTTCTCGTATGACATGGTACTTTCTCTCTATGTGTTTGGTCGCCTTGTGGTCCGGTGGTTCCTTCGAGTTTGCACTGCACTGAGTTATCACGATGAACTATGATACTCTTGGGCAAACAAGGTACCACATCTAGATCCATGAGGTAGTTCTTGAACCATCTGACCTCCTTAGAAGCCTCCAAGCGGCTACATATTCGGCTTCCATGGTAGAGTCCGCAATGCATATTTGCTTTGCACTCCTTGAGATCTGGCTCCACCTCCCAAGGTAAACACATGGCAGAGGTTGACTTTTTCTCATCACGGTCGGCTTGGAAATCCAGTCAGATAACCCAAAGGCATTAGACTATACGCATGGTAAACTAGCCTATAATCTCGAGTCCTTTTCGGTGCTTGAGTATATGCTTCTTTAGATCCAATGAGCTTGTCGAGGTTAGGCGATATCTAGCTACTATGCTACCGCATAGCGAGATATCGGGCCTCGTGCATAGCATTGCGTACATGAGACTTCCACGGCGAGCGTAAGGAACTTGTCTCATTCCTCTATCTCCTTGCGGTCATAGGTGATCGTGTCTTGATAAAGGGCGCCATGTGCGAAGGTAGCAATCCTTTCTTGGCGGTGCGCATACTAAAACAGTAATTACGATGTCGATGTAAGGCGCACGAGATAAGCTCACATTTTCTTCTTGCGATCTCGGTAAACCTTGATCCCAAGAATGTGCTGCATCTCCTAAGTCTTTCATTTGAAGCGATCGGATAGCCAACTCTTTCGTCGATATAGACTTCCGCGTTGTTGCCAACTAGAAGGATGTCATCTACATAAAGTGCGAAATACCACATCACGTTGACATCTAACCGATACACACAACTCTCGCTAGGCGTGGGCAAATCCATGGGACTTTACCACCTCGTCAAGCGTAAGTTCCATGATCGGAGGTTCGCTTAAGTCCATAAATGGACTTCTTAAGCTTCCATACTAGATGCTTCTTCACCCTTTACCACATAACCTTCGTGTTCTTTGCATATAGATGTCTCTACCTTCCTCAAGGTAACCGTAGAAAAGCGGTTTTAACATCCATTTGCCAAACCTCTGGGTTCAGTGGGCTGCTATGGCTAGAAGAATTCGATGGACTTGAGCATTGCTACGGTGAAAAGGTCTCATCGAAATCGATGCCCTCAATGAGTGTACCTTTAGCCACAAGCACGGCTTTAAAAGCGAAACCTCTCCATCGGAATCTCTTCCTCTTGTATATCCACTTACTACCTATGGCTTCCTTGCCATCCGGTAGAGTGTCTTTCATATACATCCATAGCCGTTATGGACTCCATTTCTAAGTCCATAGCGGTGTGCCATGATCTTGCATCAATATCTTGTATCGCCTCCTTGTATGTCCATGGGTCGATTATTGCATGTTAAATCTGCTGGGCTAAATCCAAGATTCACCCACGAACATAAATCGCTCGGGTTGACGAACAACCCTCCCACTACGATGAGGTTCTACAAGCACAATAGCAGCGGTGGGTGCGTAAACTTGTGGTTCTCTAACTTGCACAACTTTCTGTGTAGGTACCACTTATGCGGTCGGTATCTCGGTGAACTCGACCCTTCAATTTCTTGAAGTATCGGTGTCGATCCTCCCACTGAACGACATCTCGTACCTTTCGCCTGTCGGTGGTGGAATCGATCATCTTCTAATTCTTGAAGAATGATTTCAACTTTGGACTTATGATTTTCATATAATCCTCTTCTAAGAATCGGGCATTAGTGCTAATAATGACCTTCCGATCCTAGGACTATAGAATAAACCACCTTTCGTTCCTCTAGGATAGCCAATAAACGACCTTGCGTCGGATCTAGCCTCCAAATTGTCGACTTTCTTGTTCAAAGACGTGTCTTTGGCCCCATATCTTTATGTGGCTTAAAGCGGGCTTCGCCCAAACCACAACTCGAAGGGGTCTTTTCGTGACTTGGGCGGTACTAGATTTAGCAAGTATGCCGCCGTCTCTAAGGCATATCCCGAGCGAAATAAGCGATGTAGCATAACTCATCATAGATCTAACCATTTCAAAAGAGTCCTATTCTTCGCTCGACACACCATTTCTTTGTGGTGTGCCGGTGAAATCTTGTTGGGATGTAATCCCACACTTCACTAGATAGTCCATAAACTCGTTCTTGAGGTATTCGCCACCGCGATCGTAACGATGACTTGATACTTTACCTAGCCGTCTCCACTTCCGCCTTAAATTCTTTGAATTTGTCAAAGCATTCGAGACTTGCGGTGAGCGGTATACGTATCCGTACCTTCGAATGTCGTCAATGAAAGTGACAAAATACCGTACCCTCCACGAGCTTGTGTGGACATCGGTCCACACAGTCGAATGGACTAACTCAACATTTCTTTGGCTCTATAACCGCCCGCTTTGAAGGTGCGGTCGACATCTTACCTTATACGAGATTCGCGGATCGGAGCGAATAACCGTGAGATTACCAACGCTCCATTCTTAGCCGGTCTTTGGATCCTATTTAGATTGATGTGACCTAATCTAAGATGCGGAGAAAAGTAGAGTCATCTTCTTGAAGAAAACTTTCTCTTTTGGGGTTTGATGAAGATCTGACATAGTTATAGGTATTATGTTTTGCGAGAAATAGTATAAAGCGAATTATATAAAGTGCCAACACGAGATAACTCGTCATTTCTTATGATAGAAACACCACTATCAAAAATATGAGAATATCCATGAGTAAATAATTTGAAAGCGAAACAAGGTTCATGAAAATCCGGCACATATAAAACATCTTTCAAAACTAAAACCGTTGTCCCAAAACATAAAGAAACATCTCCAAGCACAGCGAGCTCGACTTTCGCGCGTTGCCCATGGAGATCGTTATCTCGCCATCAAACAGCTCCTTGTCGCGGGAACCCCGCAAGGTGTAACAAACATGATCGATTTCGCCGTATCTACTACCCAAGAATGGGTAGAACAAGTCGCTAAACATGTTTCGTTACTAAAGCAAGCAGCGTACCTTGAGCCTGAGCATAGGGCACTGGCCCAATGCCGATCTTACCGCACTTGAAGCACTTGCCTTTCTCCTTGGCTTCTTCAAGCCTCCGTGGCAACCATGTTCTTGCTCCCATTACTCTCACTATTTCCTCGCCTTTACCTTTGGCACCCTTTTCTATTTCCATTTTGCAACGAAAATTTTGGGCCTTAGATGTGCTAGCAAGAGCATGTGCTCCTTTTCCCATAACTCCTTCCATGACAACGAGATCATTAAGCAAGCGACTAAGAGTAAACTCGGTCTTGCTCATGATTGCATTCACGCGAAAGTTCTCAAAGACTTGGGCGGTGTGTTGAGGATGATATCGACCTTGGCCGCCGTCAATACCTCCTCCCAACCGATCAAGACTATCCATGAGATGAGTCATGTGGGAGACATGTTCATGGACGAACTTCCTTCTTCCATCTTACGCAAGATTTCTCTCATTGTGTGGGCGATTGTCCGATCCAGCGCCCAAACTTACTCTCGAGACTTGACCAAATATCGATCGCGTCGCCATCGGCCCGATCGATGCATTGCAAACCTTTGGACATCGTAGTCATCATATAGCATTTAGCCATATTGTTTGACTTATTCAAAGTCCGCTTGACTCTCGCTGCTCGTTAGTCGATCGTCGATGAAGGCATCGGGTTTAGGAGTAGTGAGAACAAACATGTTCTTCAATGATAAGAACATATTCCATGTTTCGTTCCACTCGATGAAATTTGGACCGGATAACGGATTTTGTGCGAGCATATTGATAATCGGCGTAGAGACATATCACGAAGCGATAATGTAAACACATAAGCATACGATCGCAAATAATTCGTAACAATAATATTGTAACCTTTTGATAAAATAATATTAATTGAAACCTCCAATCGCCCGAGGAATTCCACATGCAAGCCACGCGTGTGGGCGTTTACATGAACCCCTCGACCGGACTAAAATATACCTTTTAGTGGTTTAATTTCAATCCATATCGACTTATCCTTATGACAAATGAAATTAATGATTGGACCTTACTGACCACATCACTATCGCAAGAAGGGACTTGGGAAGTTGTACTTGAGGTGATGTCTAGGCAATGACCACAATTTTAACAAGTGAAAATGAATTCTTAGAATTGGTATACTCACTCGGACCATACCGCTTCCAATTCAAATTCTTTTGTTATCTCATTTTATATCTATCTCTAGAGAACTTATGAAAATCGCACATGCAAACCCGCGGCGTGTGGGCGTTTACATGAAACTCCCACTTCTCAATAGATTTAAAGGTTTTATTTAGAAATCTCATCTAACAAACTTATGATAAGCAGTGCAAGCAAGCCGCGCGTGTGGGCGTTTACTCGCGGTCGTCTCGCTTTGTTTAGAGATCAAAAAGTGGAGGTCTTGACATTTAATTTGAAAAATTAATTTGTCGGGTTGCTTGCTTAGTCTTTTTATTCAAAAGGTTTGTCCATGCAGATCACGTAATCTAGCATGCTTTTCTATAGAACTCGACATGTAAAACATGCTCTGAAATTCTAAAATATGCTTGATAAGCGCGATAAACCTAGCATGCTTACTATGTGCATCAATTACGTAAAACACATAAAGGTTTGTCAACGTAATATAAACATACATAGCATGCTCTTGCATTATATAAACATCCACGACATGCATATGAGCGATAAAAATAAAATAAAACGTTCATCGCGGCCCGATCGTGAAAACGCACATTAAATCTAATCTATTACATAGATTTACAAAGTACAATTAAACTTGACGGGCCTCGCGTGCGGGCGCGGACGGATTCAACAATTGGGCCTCGCGTGCAGGCACGGACGGAAAATCTGGAACGGGTGCGGGCGGGTCGGCATAATCTGTCTTTGAGCCACAGCGCTAGGCGAGAGCCCGGCCGCGCGCCACCTCTTGTCATCCGCCGTCTCGCGTGTCCTCGCGAGCTACTCGCGATCGCTAAAGGCGCACCGTGACCCAACAGCGAACATCGCGTGGCCACCGCCCGGCGCGAGCGTCCGCGAGGCGTCGTCGCCCGGCGGCGAAGCTTCGCGACCGTGAGTGCGCTCGCGCGCCGGGTTTCGTGCGTGAGCGCGCCCGTCGCCGCTAGCTCGCTCGCTCGCTTGCCGGCGGCCTCGTCGCGACCGCTAGATTGCTCGCGTGGCGCCGGGGATCTCGTGCGTGAGCGCGCGCCCGTCGCCAGCGTCCTCGCGATCGCCCTCGCGACCGCGAGGCTCGCTCGCGAATACCGATCGAGGGGCCGAGATACCTATTTTTCCGTCGTTTCGTTCTTCGTTCTTTCGTCTTCGTTCTTCTTTACGGATAAGATTTACATAATAAAATCTAATCTAACCACGGATTTTCGTGGTGAAACAACAACATCCGACAAAAAAAATAAGCGAGCCACGATGAGCGGCGATCCACAATTAAATAAGCGGCGTAATAATCAAGCGTGAATTAATCCAGCGAGGCAAGATTACGATCGGGCTCGATACCGGTCTAGGAAAGCGTATGTTAACCTACTGGGAGGATCCATCTTGGGTGTTTAATTCACCATACATTGATTATAAACCTAGCATGCGTCTATATAAATAAATCGCAACACGTTGGGGTTTTCACGTGTTTACCTTTGGATCGAAGAGGTCGATGGAGCGAGATGAGCGGATCGAGCGGATCGGACTCGTGCTTTGACCTTACGGGCTGTATCCGATTGCCCAATCTCAGCGTCGGTGAGGGCGATCTATGGAGAATGCTTGGAAAATCACCCAATGCTCTCACCAAGCTCTCGAAAATTCTCTCAAATATTATGAGATTACGAAAATTTATGTGTTAATTAATGAGCATTAACTAGACTTTATCTCATACCTTATATTTATAATGCACTACCTTAATCCTATATGGAATATTACCATAATCTATATGGAATATTACCATAATCTATATGGAATATTACCATAATCTTAGGATTATTTCCATACTCTCGGGATTATTTCCATACTCTCGGGATTATTACCATAATCTTATATGGAAAGGATCTATGCATATACCATAAATATAATAATATCCTTGTGGATAAAGAGAATAAAATGTTGCCAATGGGAGCATATAGGCGCGATTTTCCTCTAGCTAAAGGGCACTGGATGGGCCGACCGAGGATCAAATCACGAGGAATAAAGATGGGCCTCAAATAAATTAATTATCTTATGTTCATTGAACATAAATTAATTTATAAACATTCGATCATGCCACTAGAGAAAGAATCTTGACTTACCCTTTATTACGAAGTTGAGTCGGGCTTGCACTTAGACATTCTGAATCCCGTATTTAAGATATCGAGCGTCCATTAAACATTTATAGCAATCACCGCTTAAAGCGATTAATAACTTCATTTCCTTAAGTAGTACCACTCGACCTTATTATTGTGCTTGAGCTAACTCAACTGCAGGTTTAGTACAATAAACCTTTGAGCTCTTGAGGGGCGTCATCATCCTAGCGGATACGGTGACTCGTCTGAGATAACTAGCGTGACATCAAACCGCCACCACCCAAGATGCGGAGAATCTTGGGTTAGAACATATAACCCTCACTCATAACAAGTCAAAGTGATGGTCGAGAACTCATACTCACCTAATACCTTATCGAGGTTTAGATCATCGTAAGTCACCGAGATCTTGGTTCTTCACGCGGTCGAAAGAAGAACTCATCTCATGTGATCCTTCAATACGTCGAGCGTACCGGCATAGACAAGCAACTAAGTCAAGTCACTTCTTATCTATCTGCGACTAAACCGACAACTCGTCCTTAAGTCGTCTCGGTGTGAAACTTTTATATCTCATTAAGCTTGACCAATCATACGGACTTACGTGATCTTACACAGCGTATGATCTAACTTATATATGAGATAAGGGACACGAGATATATGCAATCAAGTATTCAAATCGGATAGGAGATTGTAATAGTGGTAACGAAACATTGTATACAAGCTCAACCAAAGCGCTTTTGAGATACAAACCAGCAGACTCGATGCGCCGATCTCGGTGGTATGACGACCTCGGTGCGTAGACTAAGCTAAAGGGTGTTTCTCCGTGCAAAGTCCGGGTGTCGATTACATGCGACCCGGAGGACTTGAGGAGATTTTCAACCCAATCACCTTTAGCTCGGTCTAACCTCTTTTCAATCCTTGAACAATTGTGTGGTTTGTCGCCTTCGGTCGACCATTCGCCGTGGGTGTGCCACCGAGGTGAGTGTTGTTTGATCGGGCTCCTCACACCATTCTTTGAAGTTTACGTCGACGAGGCGGGTGTCGTTGTCCGAGATCAAGACATGTGGTATGCGAGCGTCAAACTATGTTTTCCACACGAATGTACGAATCCTTCTACTCGTGAGGTTTGAAAGAGGCTCGCCGACCCATTTTGTGAAGTAGTCTATGGCTACGACCAAATATCGGGCTGGCACGGTGCTCGATCGAAGGGACCAACGATGTCGATTCTCCATTGCATGAAGGCGAGGACTCGAAGGCTGCGAGGTCGGATGCATGGTAACTTCTTGACGTGGCGTGAAGGCGACACTTGGGCACTTTTGACGAGGTCGGCCGAATCTTGGATGAGGTGGGCCAATAATACCCGACCTCGGCATCTTCTTTGAGAGAGCTCGTGATCTATGTGGCTTCCACAAGATCCCAAATGAATCTCATTTAGTACGTAGTCGCCTCTTACGGCCCAATGCATCTCGGGAGTGGTTGAAGGTAGGATTTCTGTGAGAGTGCCTTCATGCGTGAGGTACTTTTGGGACTTGGCCATCATCTTTTGGCTTGAGCCGATCTTGGGGTAGTACACCTTCTTCCAGATATGCCTTTATAGGAGACATCCAGTTCGGTTCTATCTCAGTGATGATGCCGATTTGGGGCTCCGCAATGCTTTTGGAATGAACTTCCTCCACTGGTGGATTTGTTGATGATGAAGCCAATTTCTTCGAGGATGTCGGCTGGTTTTTCTCCCTCATGGGATACGATGAATTGTGGAATACCTGAATGAGGTCAGGATCGCTTTACCTTCTCAAGGTATTGCTTCATTCGATCATCATTGGCCTCGTATTTTCCTAAGACACGGTTTACCACGACACGGGAATCTCAAAGATTTGGATCTTTTCCACTTTCAATTCCTTTGCGAGGCGGAGTCACGAGATCGATGCTTCATACTCCACCTCGTTATTTGTGATGGGAAGGAAAACCAAGTGCATAGGTCACTTCTTATTTTTTCGGGCGAGGAGCAAGATGCCCGCTCCATTACTATTTTGCCGAAGCCCCATCCACATACATCGCCAATGACCATCGGGTGGGTTGAGGTGGGTTCCTCCGTTGTGAGGCGGGGGTTGGAGTGACCTCTCTAGTGGGGCTGACCTCGGTAAATTTGGCCTCTACTAGGAAATCAGCTAGAGCGTGCCCCTTTATGGCCGGTCTGGGGGAGTATAAGATATCATGCTTGCCGAGTTCCAGTGCCCACTTGGCTATACGTCCTGATGATTCCGGTTTTGACAAGACTTGTCTTAGGGGTAAGTCAGTCAGTACCTGGATGGAATGGGCTTGAAAATAAGGTCGGAGACGTCGCTTGGCGTTCACCAGTGCCAATGCTATTTTCTCGAAGCTGGTGTACCTAGTCTCCGGTCCTTTGAGAGCTCGGTTGATGAAGTAGATAGGGAGTTGTCGTCCGATCTCATCTCGCACCAGTACCGCACTGATTGCCTCGTCCAAGGTGGCTAGATATAAAGAAAGGAGCTCGCTTCCTTTGGGGAGGACGGTGTGGGCGGTCGTGAGATACTCTTTCGGTGGGTGAAGGCGACATGGTGTTCTTCCTTCCGAGTAAGTCAGGGATCTTCTCAAGATCTTGAAGAAAGGAAGTTATTTCTCGGCCCGAGATAGGAATCTCTTGAGGCGGCAAGCATCCGGTGAGTTTGTGGATCTCACGGATTTTTTGGTACTGCATGTCAAGTATCGTCTTCACCTGGAGGATTGGCCTTCAAGCCTTCTTGAGAAACCCAGACCCCGTGAATTTCCCGTTTCACCATGAGCGTGCACTTTTGGGGTTGAGCTTGAGGTTGACCGACACGAGGAGTTGGAGGATAGTTGTGAGGTCGTCGGCGCAACTTTACATTTTTGGCTCTTGACCACGATGTTGTCGGCGTGACCTCGACGATCTTCCATATATGATCTTTGAATATTGCGTCCACCATCCTTGGTAGGTAGCTCGGCGTTCTTGAGACCGAAGGCATTTTCGATGCGAAGACACGAAGTCGATGATGAACGCCGTTTTGGAGCATCCTCCTTACTCATCAAGACTTGGTGGTACCCGCATGCAGATCGAAGCGAAGATTTCGTGGCCCACCGGTCTCCACTTTCTTGTCGATATCGGGGAGGGTAACAATCCTTTGGGCGGTGTTTGTTGAGGTCGGTATAGTCGACACATCGCGCCACCCTCACGGCTTCGGACCACGTTGGATTAGCCATCCGGTCGGGTGCTTGACCTCGAGCAGATTTTGGCCTCACGGGTTGGGTCACCTCGTCTCTTATGACTGGCTGCGCTGCCGCAAACCCTCTTTCTTCTATCAAACTGGTTTGATAGCGGGTCGATGTTGAGTCGGTGGTGATGAGCTCGGGTGACACTCGGTCATGTCGAGTGGGGACCATGCGAACATGTCCTGTATTCCCTCGAAGGCATGACGACGTCTTGTCGGATATCCTTTGGGACCACAGGTGCCGACCTTGGCGACTTTGGAGGTCGTCATCATATAATTGGAGGTCGTCGGTCGGATCGTCCGGGCGGCAGCTACGAGGGATCTGTAGTTGCTAGGCACGAGGTGAGGCCACATCTTGGGTTGAGACTCGTAGGTATTCTTTAGCTGCCGTTTGGTCACCCTGGATGCTTGCTCCCACGGGGTGGGTATTTTGATGGTGAGGTGGTAGGCCGAGCGAGGCGGCCTTGGTGGCGTGAGAGCCGTCTCTCCCAAGGATGATATTATATGGAGAGGAGCTCGGACCGGGAAGAAGCTGGATGGCCTTGGTGACCGACTTGGGAGCTGTCCTCGGTGGCGGAAGGGTGATAACGCATTCGGTTGGACCGTCTCTGAGTGAAGCTCGCAGATTTGGACGGTGCGGGATGTATTTGGATCCTCCGACCTCGAGTTTGTCTAAGCGGCTTTGGAAGATGATCTTGTGAGGCTCCGATGTCGATGTAGACTACTGTGGACGTTCTTGTTGCCCACCACGGCTTGTATAGTAATAAGCGTCTTGGTGGGGCATAATCTTGAGCACCTTTGGTCGTCATTGGAGAACACGATGTTATCAACATCCGGTCATTTATTTTTGGCTCCTCGGGATCGATCTCGAGCTTGATTTTCAACGACGACCTCGTCGTACTATAAAGCGATCCGGTGATGGCATAGACTTGCTCCATTACGTTGGGACCATCGTCATCTTGAGTTGGGTCATCGTCGAGGTCGGCCCGCGATTGTTGCCACCTCCATTCTTTCCTCTGCGCTTCTTATTCCCGACTCGGGTCGGTAGAGGTCTTCTTAGCGCCCTCCTTTGGCGAGCTCATCGATCTGCGAGCTCAAGTTTACGTAATCCTCGGTATTATGACCATACCCTTGGTGGTAATCACAATACTTCTCGTCGATCTCTTCTTGGATCCTCCTTTTATGGGAGGGTTTGGGAAGAGCTTAGTATGGAGCTCAAATATTTCGCCCTCGATTTGAGCGGATGGCGCGTTGCCGCCAGGGTTTGGCCGAGGTCCCAGCCTGGATTCGATCGGGCCTTTCTTGATCCGATCGAAGGCACTTCGGCGATCAGCGCCTCTTCCTCGATCATCTGACTTCTTCATCTCAACCTTACGCACGTCCGGTCTCTCTCTTGCGGTCCGACTCGTCCCCTTTGGCGTGGTTGTCGACCGAGTCGAGGCGACTCGCCGTCTTGACTTTTCACGGTGATCTCTTTGTTGATCGCGGTCGGATCCCGTTTTGACGCATTGATGATGTAGAGATCGTTACTTTCATCAATTTTGAGGGACTCCTTGATAAACCGCGAGGCGAAATTTGATATCGTCTCGTCCCGTCCTTGGCGGACGGTGAGCGGGTCGGACGATGGTTCTTGAGGTGGCATCGATAAGCGCGCATTTTACGTTTATAGTTGATATTTTAAGATGATTTTAGATCAATTATGTGCGTTTATATCTTGGATCTCAATGCTTTTACATATTATTGGAAAATCTGCTCTTGGGTTCCGTTTGATGTTTTGTAGGCTTATAAGTTGAAAATCGAAGCTTGGAGCGAGGCGAGCAAGCGAAGGCTGAAAGCGGGGCTAGCGATCGCCGCCTCGCGGCCGCTAGCCAGCGCGAGCCCCATCTGTCTGTGGCCGAAGCCTCGCGACCTTCCTAGCGATCGCTAGGTCGGTCACGAGTTAACGCCTGACGCAGCCACACTAGCGACGCGAAGACCGCTGCGCCTTGACCTTTGAAAAGAGCTCTTGCCCGATTTCGCTACCACACTGGCGGTCGCGAGCGGGCGTGAAGCCCCAAGCGCACGTGTTCCTGCCGAGGGCCCGAGAATAGCCGAGCGAGGGAGATGCCTAGCGACCGAGCTCGCGATCGCGATCCCGATCGCGAAGAAGGCGGCCGACGTGGAAAGTGGGTTTCGCCTAATCTATAAATACATTCCTCGCGCCCCAACTTGGGCTGCGATTTCAGATTTTTTTACCTCAGTTTTTCAATATTTTTCACATCTTTTCACATTAGTTTTGATTTAGATTAATTCTAGCATTAGTTTTCCATCATTCTACGCTAGTTCTTCGCTTTGTTATCAATTTGGAACGGTTTCGTCCGAACAATTTCCACGTTTTCCCGTTTTTCGTTGGGTTTGGATACGAACCCAACCATTGTTCTTCAGACGTCTCCTACGGGTTTTATCTATTTAATTTCCGTTTTTATGATTATTGCATATTTTATTCCGTTTATTATGTCTAACTAAGTTTCCGTTCTAATCCTAGGGTTTGCATGATTCTATCATATATGTTGTGATTCCTGTTATTGTTATTTACCTTCCAGGCATTGATTCATGATTCTTGGTGCTTAATTATATGTGTTGATTTCGATCAATCTTGATGCATATCATAGTTGCCGATTAATTACGTAATGATTTTAATTGTCAATCGATCTTGAATGCATGATACGGATAAGCTCGAGTCGAATGGCGAGATAGAAACATTCGTAGGAAGCATATTCTTTGTGATCCTTTTGGAGTTGCTTATTTTCCTCTAGAGGCGTAATGATAATAGGGAAAATTAGTAATCAAGCGCCACAATTATCGTAATGAAATTGTTGGTTACATATGTGATCTTCCATCTTATGCGGATTAAAATGGTTAATAATAAGCGGGATAAACATATGTTGTGGATATGATTAATGCATCCCTAGGGTTAGTCTTTCTCTATAGTATTCATCTTTGAGTATTTATTGCTTTCATTTTTTTTCTAGTTGTTACCCTTTGCTTTGGATTTTATTATCTGAAGCCATAAACCTTTCAAACCATATTCTGTTGCTTGGATAATGATGAATGATTAGAGAGTTAGCTTCTGTGTTTTCGGATTGCAATCCCTGTGGATACGATACTCGACTTACCCATATACATCGCGCGTTTTACGTGCGATCAATATTCTGTCGATCAGCATCTTCTGGTAGAAGCGCCATTTAAACTGATCCATGAGATCCTTGAAGCGATGTATCTTTGTTACGGCGGAGTGAGGTGAACCAACGTCGGGCGTTGGAGACCGACACCGGGAAGATTTACACATGTGAAAATCTTCCATTCATTGATTCGCCATGTTGGTGGTGTAGGCAAAAAGGAAGTCGGAGGGATCCCCGAGGCCATCGTAAGCGGCGATGTTGGGTGCCCGATACCGGCGGGCGGTATCCAATTTCCACGGAGAAAGGAGATGATCCTCCGTGCGGTCGAACCCGAAGCTCGTTGCCATCTCTCTCGGAGGGTGGGAGACCGTGGCGGCCTATTGTCTCTTTGAGGGGGAGATTGGCTCCGCCTCTCCTCTCTTCTTTCCCGTCCAGCCGCGTGGACGTTTTGCCGAGGTGAGCGACTTCGGTAGTTGTATCGAGGTGACCTACTCCGCGGGTGACGCTGGGGCCTGTCCCGTTCCGCTCCGTGGACGGTGTGCCGAGGTGAGCGTTCTCGGCTATCGTGCCGAGGTGAGCATTGATTATTTCGGAGGGACGAACGACCTCGGGCGCCCGTGACTACCAGTCCGGGCGTTCTTGAGGTGCCCGCTCCGTTTGCCCTCTGGTTGAGGAAATTCTGGAATTGATCGATGTTGGCGTTGAGGAATTCGGACACGGCTCGGCCGAGGACCTCGTGAGATGGGTGAATTGTTTGTTCACCAGCGTTGAGATCGGTATCTTCCTTTTCGATAGGGCGGCGATCCTGAGGGTGTATAAGAATATTTTCTATGTAACCCTCAGGTGTATTGTTGCTGTCGGCCTCCGCGATCCCTTCCCGTATTGTGTGACCACTTGATCGTCCTCGGTGCGGTTGTTGCCAACACCACCAAGCGGTGCTAGCATTTACGAGTTCGGCCATTGATTTGTGTAAAAGCGAAGCTTTTGTTCGAGTTTTCCACGACGGCGCCAATGATAAATCTAGTGTGCGAGATTTATGAAAGCGATAAAGAACACGAGAGGCTTTTCGTGATTCGATCAAGAATAAGATCTCGTCCACGGAGGAGTGATTCCTCAATACTTTCACTATGTAGGATTCTGATGAATGTATTGAAAAGCTCTAGTATTCAGTAGTTGTTAACCCTTCTACCGTCGACCTAACCTCTATTTATACATGTTTGTGGATCTCTAAAGATTGTCTTGTATCCCTTGCCTTGTGGGATCCGATCGCTTCCATAACGATCCTTGAATATCTCGTTCTTCCATATCTTGATCCTTGAATATCTCGTTTGATTTGGTCTCGAATAGGGTTTAGATGTTGGGCTGAGAACTTGTCGCGTGAGGGTCATCCATTAGGTCGGGCCAGGTTCACTTGGGCTGTCGTTGGATCTGGCGGTTGGACCATATCTCATCAATCGCTATGATTGATATGAACATATAATAGAATATAAGCCGAAATTGTGATATATCAATTACAATATCATTGTTTCACCAATCGAAATTGTGAAATATTAAATAAAAATTATTATTTCACCAGTTAAATTTTCATCACGTACTCGCATATTTTTATCTTTCATAAATATTCGAAGTTTCTATGATGCAATGCAACTTAATTGGTAAAATATTATTCCTCTAACTAGTCAGTCGGAGTTTGAATCATTTATTTAATGTGTATAAGTCTATTAAAAGATCATCAATGTTTCAAATTTGTGAATGGTGATGACAGTACATACTTATACGCAACGCAAACGGGCAAAATTGTAAAAATTGAAAATAGCGATAGCGAAAAGATGATTGGATTAAAATCACAAATTATTAGGATATTTTTTATTGAGAAAATGAAGCCTGTACACAGAAGTAGCCCTTGCAGAAACTCTAGAAACATAGCCATTTCCATGGCTGCTCTCATCTTGTCTCTCACCATCAACACATCATCCACCATCAATCAAATCGTTCAAAACCAAAACTTTCTTCACCACTTCTTCTCCACCAATTTCAATCCACGAACCATCTTCCTCCATTATGATTCACATAAAATGATGGAATTCTTAGTGCTGAAGTCCTACCGGGTACCAGCGGCGGCATCACCTATGGAGAAGACGACGGCGAAGAAATCTGCAGCTTCGACGAAGCAGTTTCGCTATTCAATAGAAGGGATTACTACAAATGCCATGACGTTCTAGAAGCGTTGTGGAATAATTCCCAAGACCCCACACGCACTCTCCTCCACGGCATTCTTCAATGCGCCGTCGGCTTCCACCACCTCTTCAACCACGTATATATTTTTCATTTACTTTTTTTTCATGTAAAAGAAAATGATGTGAATGAGTTGATCGATTCATGTAGAATCACAAGGGAGCAATGATGGAGCTGGGCGAAGGGCTCTGCAAGTTGAGAAAAATGAACTTCGAAATCGGGCCGTTTCATCAGTTTCAGAGAGAGATGTCTGCAGTGTTGGAATGCATTTACCAGACACAGCTTGAACAAGCTGCCTGTGAGTCTCTCTCTCTCTCTCTCTCTCTCCTGTTAATAAAAATGATGGATATGTGCAGGCACTTAAGAAGTTTGTGTTGCAATGGATCAATCAGAGAGGTCGTATCAACTTCTCGGGGGCTATGCCGCCGGAGAGCGTCTCTACCACCTGGAAATCGACCGGAGCTGTAAAGCCTACATCATTTTCAGCCCGGAAAAGTATCGCCAGAGCGCTGCAGCGCCGCCTAGTATAAAGATACCACTGCTTGAGGCTTCTGAACAGCAGATGATGGAATTGGATCTAATATATTAGGTTTAAGTCTCCCTTTTTCATGTTGATAGATTACAAAATAGAGACACAATCACACAAAATGCTGATTTTTTAGACGAGCCGAATTTACTATTTAATCTCAAGATAACTGATCACAAAATTTGAAGCGCAGTTCACAACGGGACATATAAAATCTACTGAGAGAATAGTACTACGAGTTTCGAGTCGTTTCATATAACAAGGAAAAAAAGAATGGTAGTGCTGCTCAGTTCTGAAGGCAAGCTGATTTTATGCAGTAAGAGAAGCGTCTATTCCATTATGGCGCCGGCCTCCACGATTGTTCATGTCCAGGTACGGTAAGATGTTCCTGAAAAATTGATCGAGGCTTAGAAAGAATGGGACAGACTAAAATTTCAAATTAGTAGAACAATAATTTGTGAGAGAGCATTTAGAAGGTCTGGTCTAAATTCCGTGCTAGCTTTCATTGTTGAACAAATTATGATTATCAGCTAAAAAGAGGAGTCACAGAATGAACCAAATCTAGATAGGTATGGAAATATGTAGCAATCTGTCAATAGGTAAAGGTTTTATGTGTGTTTTACTCTGCATTGATATAGAATCAATGTCACATTTTGAGATGACTAAATCATACATGTAAGAGCAGTGTAAATGTATGTATAAATCTGTAAGAAACTGCTAATTCTCTAGCTTAAAACTTCCAGTGAAACCTAGGCAGATATGTTATTGGGGTAGGGGGGAAATTCAATGAAAAATAATACATGTCACAAGGCAAAGGTAAAGAGGCTGCTGTAGATTACCTGAGGTGCTGTTTATTCATGATCTTAGAGGTCACTCAAGTAATCAAGATACATACTTCTCCACTTCATTCCTTGGTCGGTAACGGAAGTAGACAAACTGAATGAGTATCTGAACAACACCATTAAGGATGATCGCGTAACAAGATTCATCTCAGAATCAAGATTGTATAACACATGAAAAGTAAAATAAAATAAAAACACACTTTTTGGTAACTTAGTCAACCAGGAGTTGGACAGTAAAGGATACAAAAGTATCAAGAATAACGCATCCTCCAGCGTCCACCAACCATGGAAGATTAGGTTTAATTTTCAACCAGTTTAAGCTGTTAGCCAGGATGCTGCAAAGAAAGAAAAGATAATACAGATTTTAAGAAAACATATTTAAAGCATTGTTAAGCTCCCAGTGAGAAAAGGTATGTAGATGTAACTAAACTAAGTGAGAAAAGCTGAAAAGGTACAATAGTATGGAGATATAACTAAACTAAGGGACAGCATGAACTTGCTCACCTCGCCACGTAAGTAGTATTTCCAATAACAGCAAATACAAACATCAATGGGTTAAGCCCCTGATACAATACAGTGGTTAAACGTATCAGACTAAATGCTCAACTACCTCAATGCATCGCTACAAATGGTTATGATATGAGAAACAGAGGCTACGGTGACATTTTTATGACACATTTGCTTGAAAGTAAAAAGAGTAAAAATATGTGTACCTCTGTATGCCCCCTTTTAATCTGCAAAAGAAAAAAATTCAAAAACCCAAGTTAGGCCTTACGTTATATTGATAATTTATTTAAGTGATTGTTTAAGTAAGATAGCAATCTGAGTTTACACGACACTGCATATTAACTATAATTTGACTAATAGAAATTATCCATATGTAGCCATATTGACTTGGTTTAGCAGGGTCCTCACCATTTTTTGTGGATAAAAAATAATACATTCATTTCGAAATACATAGACGAATTACATAACAAAAGGGCAGATTATATAAATTACATTTAGGTAAATCTGAGGAAGACGTCCACCCAAGTAAATCGCCGCCATTCCCCAACCAAGGACTGATCCAATCCCACTGTAACCTGCAGCCATATTATTGTGTGCTGAACTTCCTGTAGCCTGCAAATTCAGTGACTTATAAAATATAAATTTAAGTCCTAGATTGTAAATGGCTTGTCTTGCTCAACAGTTTACTTGTCTTTACATAGAAATTTAAAGAATCACAATCCCCCCAAAAATCTACCATATACTAAATATGTATGAAAGTTTATGAAAAGTACCATAGATGGACCCCCAAAGATCAAGAACAGACAAAAAGTAGAAGTATACAACAAATGAAATAACCAGCAAGGCATGTAATTCGAAACAAAGCTAAAACAGACTAGAACCTTTACCTCTAAAAGTTGTCGTCCAACTTGCAACACAATGCCTCCTCTTGGATTTTTAGGAACTGAATTGCTTTCAAGTCTTTCTGCTCTTAGGTGGTTGTGACTGCCCACTAAGAATGTCATCAAGGAAACCTTAAAGCAATGTGTAAAAACCAGGTTAGAGGAAAGCATTAAATTGGTCATCGTGGTAATCCAGCTTTTCATGGACGCTATAGGAAGCTCACCACACACAGCATGGTTTTGATTTTTGGAGTACCCGATTTTGGTGACCTGCCTTCACCTAGCAACGGTTCTCTGAACCAGCGTTGCTCGATGTCCAAAAGAGGACTTCTCAGACCAAGGAAAGACCCTGCAGGAGGTGTACGACTTACCGAAAGAGATCTTGCTGACCTGAAATCCCATTCATAGAGTAAGAGTCTGGAAAAAACTTAATATTATTTCATTCAAGATCTTTGTTATGAAATGTTAAAAATTCAAATAGAGGGATTTCTGACATGAAATATAGCTCGTCATAACTACTGGGAGCACTGGATGCAACATGAATAGTTGAACTTGGAGGCACTCCCCAAATCTGTACAGAATTGCCTTTTTCAGCATCAGAATCATTATTTTGCTCTCTTCTTTCCACAGCTTCAGCTTGCACAGCCTTGTAATACATATTGCAAGAATAGGAATCGTTAAAATTGGACATATAATGAATCCATTAATGATCCATGATGTATTAAAATGCCGAAGATGAGAGAATATAGGGTATTTCAGCAGTGGGATATTTGTGAAAGTCTCATTGCATGTGATCACTTTCAAATATGTAACTAAAAATCTAACAATCTCATTTGAGTTATAATTTTCTTAAAACCTATTAATACCATGCATCTAACATGGCCTCCTAGGAAATACACTGATGCATGCACTGAAAAGTAAAGTGCATTCATATATCTGTTCTTGTAAGGACAAACCTCCTGCCTCCTTTTGTTGGACTTCAGTCGTGGATAAATGTGGTCATAGTAAACCGCTTGTAAGGAAAGAATAATGGTAGTTACTGCATATAACTGCAATCAATCACAAGAAAATGTTTATCCAATCTGATCAGTTACTAATGACTGGAAGAATTGGACGCAAGAATGATGCCTGAAGGAAAAATCATACCACTGCTGTATAATATTGTGTTGGAAGCTGCAAAGGAAAAACATGAGTTAAACATTTTAGATTGAGGTCTCAAATATCAAATAAAAGTTCAGCACTGTGTACTAAGTACTTGATAAAAAATAAAAAAAAACTTATGAAATGATCTTAACCAATCAGTCAGAATTCAAAGCATATAAGCCAAGGTAACAGGCTGTGAAGATCAACCATATAAAAAAATATAGGATACATCAAACCTTATATATTGTATATAGCTAGAGTAATAGCAACAACTTACAGTCTCCGGTTCTAGTATGCAGCCAAAAAGGTTGAAAGAGTCTCTGCCAAAGTAATTATAAAGCAAATGATTAGCGAAAAAAAAGACATATTATATATCAAAGTATATAAAGCCTGAAACTAAAAACAGCAATCGACAAATCTTGAATTTTGCAGAACATCTGATACCGAATCTTCTCATCGAGATAGCATACTATACAAATAAAATTTCAAGCTTACGCTGTCTGTTTAGCTACGGTCTCAAAATCTTGTAGTAACACTTATAACTAACAACTGGATCAGTTCATACTCCATAAGCACAAAATTCAACTTTACAAGAACCAACCCCACTGTCTCCGAAACCAACTAACACACCAATCCAACAACCAAACAGAGCGACAGGGAACGCGTCTAACACACACAATAACTCACGCAACAGAAAAGCAATGCAGAATTACAGATTTACCCAACAATCCATGTCATAAGAAACAGAATGGAGAGCCCCTCAGCAGATTTCTTCCTGTAATTGGTGATGATCTGTGGTATCTCAGCCACACACCAGCTCACCACACTAACAAACCCCAGTCCCACTGAGAACCCGTGCCGCGTGCTGCAGAGGAACGACCCCATATACCGTCGAGCCCATTGGAAGCAATGCTGATAAACAGGGCACATCACTGATTCCCCCTTCATCAGCCCCACTGCAGACATGGAAAAACACCTCAATCTATATCCACATGCTCAACATGCATTAGCCTCTGATAATATGCATAAGATCACCATATAAAAATATTAGAAACATACATTAGATGTCCAGGTGCTTGAAAATTCAAATTGACGGAGTGCAGATAAGGAAAAAACAAATAAATCAGAAAAAAAGAAGGAACGATCGGATTCGATCTGTGTATTGGAAGATGATGATTTAAATAGACAATGTATATGGTAAGATGAAGATTGAGATGGAGTAGGTTAACGTAATGGATTTATCGCAGAAAACTTACGGCGGTGATGATCTGTATGAATATTAGGTTTAATTGTGAAAGGACATGAAGATTTCCAACGGGAATCCTGAATGGATACGTCAAGGTGGCATAACTACACTGGGAGTCTGCAGCGCTTTTCCAGTTTTTCGTTTTCTGCCCACTACTTTGTTTAATTCTCACTTAAGCCCCTCCTTTTTTCTTTTTTCTATTTTTCTTCCTTTCTCGTCAACTTCAGTTCTCTCGAGTATAGAAGATGGAACACAAGTTATATATAGATTTAGAATATTCGAATACGTTCGAAGATATTCTGTATCATTTATAGAGAGTGATTATTCGGTTAGATGCACTCTCTCATTTTATTCATGAAAATGTGATGTGATGAATCCATAATTAATACTCGCTTCATTTTTTTATTAAGTGTTATCTACCTTTGTAATTATTGATTACTATAATAAATACATTCATATAATCAATTATCAAATTTTAAGAGCATTAAATAAAAGTAAATAAAAAAACATATCATAATTTTACTTTTTAATTACGAACTAAGACGACACTTATTAAAAAAAATACTAATAATACACTTAAAAAAGAATTGAAGGAATATGAAACTAATAATTCAGGGTATTTGTTCTTCAAACTTTTCTGTTATTTATTATTGACAATAAATTCATATGTTATGAACTTATAATTATATATAAAATTTTATTTGGTATTCATTTAGAATGTATCAGGATATTTTTATTCAAGAATTAACAAAGTAGGACACTTGTATATGTAAATAAATTATTGTTCAATTTAACATAGTTTGTGATGTATTGGTAATAAATAAATATTATGAACTAATCAATAATAAGGAATGAAATTACTAATCTAAATAAAATTTAAACTTGAATACTAATACCTAAATTTATAAATTTCGAAACATTTCCTTATACACGACATTCGTAGTACATGCACTGATGTTATCATCTCATCGCATATCAAGATTTTGATACTACTAGGCTTCGTACTCTTGAAACAGAAACGTAAAGCTAACCATGAGAGAAAATTAGTTTCTTGAGAAAAAGTCCAATGTATGACAATGATTGTCCTTGACTTTTGTTGACCATCATCGCATAAAATATAAAAAAGAAAATTGTTGTTGTTCGAACTTAAAATGGAGGTGTTGATCTAATGGAGTTAGTGACATTCTCGGAATGAAAACCTTTTGGTCATAATTATTTTCAGTCAAAATCTTAGCTTCCAAAACATACTTTCCAAGTCTTGTGACCACCAAATGTGTTCCATTACACATCCCAAGAGAATGATCAATATTTTTTGGTAGCATAATAGGGGCATTGGTCTGTAGATTAAGCTCACGGTTCGATAATCTAGAACATTTCAAACCTTTCAAAAATTCAAGTGTGTGAACATCATTCAAAACATCGAGCATCGCATCCGAACTACATGTTTTGTCTGAGTATAAGTATTTCCTGATCTCAGATGGTCATGAAAATCATGTGCTGATTAACTGAATCGACTACATCAATTGTTGCTTTCAATTATGCTTTGTCTTAAAGATAAGATTAATCATCTGAAGTGGCCATCAATGATGGATATATTCCCTTAACTATTATTATAGTTGGATTCCCGGATAATTTTAAATGAATGACGTCTACTACATCAATATTTGCTTGTCCATCAATAGCACCACCAAGCAGGTCGTCTCCTACTGTTGCCAACCCATCAAAGGATTTTTGTAATTCAGTTGCTTCAGATTAAAAATTCATGCTGGACCGCCTCGTAATTTAGTCAATTTCAAAACTTGCAAATCAGTCCAAATATAAGAAGAATTGATACTTGTATTCACCCAATTTTGTCCGGTACCTCTTGGCACGATAGGGGTAATATTTATCTAAAATCACATCCGAAAATATTTGTTTTACCTCCAAATGGTAATTTGAACCTTAAATTTTTTAACCACATTATATCTCTCAAGGTTATGTATAGAGTTCCAAAATGATATTTATGCATTATAGGTGTCCAATCCCATATTATGAGCTTGCATCTAATAAATAGTTCAATCAATGACTTCGTTGTTTGATATTACACATTGAATCCTCATTCGGATTGATAGGAATAGAAAATAGGGAATTCATAGTCCTCCCACCCGGCAACAACCAAGAGAATATACCGCTTGAGACTACATTTGATACAATGTCCATCTCGACCTTATTGCAGCATATAATGTGCTCAAAATAAAGATTTTACCGATCTAGCTATAATCGTATAAGAAGAAAATACCACATAATCAGATTGCACTCAATCAATTATAATGTTGTACACATGGTGTCGGTTTTCTATAAAATCCCCAATCATATCGATTATAACACCACTCATTATTTATCAAAGTATTACCCGATTGACATAAATATATAGTTTGTGTCTGGATACTGCATCTCATTGAAATCATGAAGACTTTTCTAGCTCTGTCAATGCATAATTATTCAGTTGTTCTTCTTTCAAATTGAGATCTGCTAGTAATTATTGCACTACGTTATAAATGATACAAATATATTACTAATTTTGTGACTAATATAATTCAAAATACCTAGTTTCTTAGACAACTTTCGATCTATTAATAGATTTGACATATAAAGATTTGCAAACAAATATCTCAGTGAAGGTGCAGAGCCCTACTGACTTGCTTCTACAATGACGTCACTGTTTTCAAAGTCATCATCCAACAAACACAAAGTATAATAAGGATCGCAAAATAAGTTGTATTATACACCATTTATGCATCTTATATTATTTTAGCATGTTGGTCCACACAAAATTAGAAGCAATCTAAGATAGTATATCTCACCACTTCCCAAATATATGTAGAAAATTCTTTCAATATAATTTTTTTTTCTAGGGACCCATTCACGAATATCTTGTTTCTCCACAAACTTGGTTGGAAATTCATAATATGCCAACTCCCTAGCATGTGGGTACTTTTTATTCGTATCGAACCATGCTAAGAACATGCTCTGTGCAATAGTTCGATGATTAACAATATTATCGACTGCATCGTCTTTAATGGATGTGGTGGGTTTCTCATCCGGACAAGTAAAAGCTCAACCGCTCAACCTATGGTTGCATATATTGAATATCATAACTAAATATCTTTCATGCTGCTTCACAGGGTGAACATATCTACAGTCATAATGCATATTCACCTCATCCACTACTTTACCTTGTGCTTTGCCTTTATTATTTTGATAGAAAGATGTTACCCGATCATTATCTTCAAGTACTTTGCGGATCTTGATTGGTTGTACTATTCAACATTGATATGAGCCTCATACGTTAATTAACAAAATATATTTGTTATGGGGAACAACATATATGTTGTCCACTATAACACATTCTTCTGAATTATGCATCAATCATCCTTTCTTCTATAGCTTGGATAACCATCTTCATCAACAGTCGTGGTCTCAACATACTTTTAGAAAAATACTTTGTGCATCTACCTTCATAATCATACGTACCCAGTGAATCTTTTCTGGTAGGACCACATGGTCTATGAATCATAAATTCATGAACAAAATTGTAGTAGGACTCATTGTTGGATTTGTATATTGAAAGAAGATTGGTTTAGCTTGAATGCAATGTTTCCTACTACCATTATTTTGAATCAAACTCGAATATCATGTTTATTCTCTAGTGGAATTAATGTATATTTATGAATTAATTTATGTACCGGGCTGAACGTAAGATAATTAATTCATTTTAGATTCATCTTAATTCTTTGTATTTGATCATTGGGCTGGCCCATCAAAGCCTTTTAAGCCATGAAAATTTCGGCCACTATGCAAAGTTTCACTGGGACTGTGTTCTGATTATTGTACTATTTATTTAATATAGCTCTAATCTAGATAGATATTATCTTATATCAAAAGATTTTAAGAGATAATTATTCTAGAAATAAATTATCTCCAAAATTGTATTTATTAGATGTGCTTGAGTCCTATTACAATATGATTCTAGGGAGAGTACTTTAAATACATGGAAGAAGAAAATCAGTATAATCATCAGACAAACTGTGATTTTTGAAAATTACAAGAGATTGGCGAAAATTTGGTGTTCTCCATATATTTCTCTCACTCAGTATTTGAGATCAAACATCCAGAACACAATCCAGAAGATCAAAGCTAGAGTCAGTCATTGATCATATTTGCCAGAAATTCGCAGGTAAACTATAGAAAATCCATATATGTTGCAATTAATTATACAGGAGCATGTCATGAATTTAATCAATGTATGATGAATTAAACATTCAAGATAGATCATCGGAAGCAATGAAAAATCACATTTCCCATCACTCATCCGATGTCTGATCAAGTATTTCAACAAAATGATGCAATCGATATTTTCACATGTGCATTCTACAAATGATAAAAATTTAAGAATATGTGCATGAGGGAGACCTCTATATAAGCTTCAAGTTCAAGCAAGCACTAAATAATTCTCTCATATTTGGTGATTTTCAGATAATTTGTATAAATAATTGTAAGTATTAATTATTCAGGATTTTTTTTATTAAATTATCAATATAGCATATGATATAAACTGCAATTCTCTTACTTTTAAGATTATTTGTCTATGTATTTGTGTGAATAATGTTATTAGAATGAAAAATTATTAATCGTAATAATTTTAATATAATATATTATGAAATTGTAACTCTAAATAGTTTACTTATATAAAACCTTTTAATATGATTGTCAAATATTTAAAACGTGCTTATGAACTCACCGCGTAAAGCGTAAACTGAACACATTTTGGCAATTTCAATTTGAAAGAAACAATAAAACATTAGACAAAAACTTAGGTGAACGCAGCCTCACCATACACTCAATCAAGTATATATTAATTATATATTATATATTAATTATATTGAGTAAGGATAATTATATTTTATTAATTTATAATTAATTATTTTTAAAATTATTAATTCATAATTATGGTTTATAATTCACAATTAACGTTTATTAATTCATAATTAGTTTTTATTAATTCAAAATTAGGATTTATTATTTAAAATTAGAGTTTATTAATTCACAATTAAGATTTATTAATTCACAATTAGGGTTTATTATTCAAAATTAGGGTTTATTAATTCATAATTAGAGTTTATTAATTCAAAATTAGGGTTTATTAATTCACAATTAGGGTTTATTAATTCTAATTAGGCTTTATTAATTCAAAATTAAGATTTATTAATTCACAATTATGGTTTACTAATTCAAAATTAGGGTTTATGAATTCACAATTATGATTTATTAATTCCAATCAGGCTTTATTAATTCAAAATTAAGATTTATTATTTCACGATTATGATTTATTGATTTAAAATTATGATTTATTAATTTATAATTAATATATATTAAATTAATTAATTTTTAATTAGAATTAATTTAATAATAATAATTAATTAATTAGGGTGGTGTGCGTGCAGCCCGCACAGAGACCACCCCTAAACCTTATTCATAGTTTATACTTATTCTCCCGATTCATCAATCAAATGTGATACTTTCATAATCATTTTTAGAAACTATAAATTTTAAAAATTGAAAATAAATTTAAGTTTGGTTAATATGAAATATTGGCACCCAAGAACATGTGTTGGTGGGGTAAAAATAAAAGCAATTTATTCGTGCTTATCGACAACAAATTTCTAAAGATCCTTTATATATTAAATGAGAATAGCTATCATTAATTTTAATATAGAGAAACAAAAAGAAACATGTTATGTGTATAATTGTTTTTTCTTTCAAATGAGCGTAGAAATACCAGACTAATCTGAAATGACCATTCAGTCAATAAAAAATTCTACTTATGGTGCATATAAAACACAAGTTATTTTCACCTAAATATGCCAACATAACATACTTTCTACATACCACAAAATTAGAAGGAGATAGGTAGAAGTGGGCATATAAATTTCCCCGAAAAATAGATTAATGAGATGGGAACACATTCTGAAACACAAAAGATTATAGAGATAAAAGTTACACAAAAATACAATCCAAATTATTCAGAATATATAAAAGACAGAACCACAAAATTTTTCTTTAAAGATTATAATATATTGTGAATTTGCATTAATAGAGTTAGAGTGAGGAGGAATTTTTCGACTATCATATAATTATATAAATTAAAATTGCATAAACTAAAAAAATATTACATTTAGAACCACGAAAAGCTAAATTATATGCTCAAATATATATTCTCTCAATGAGCAGTTACACTGCCATGATTTTCTTCTGTGCAAAACAAAAATATATATTCTCTTCTATAATAAAATAAAGTACCAAGAATGAAACTATCCAGATGACTCAAACGCTATGGTCGTTTGCAAGCTCATGCTGTCAACTGCAGGAAGAAGTGTGGACACAACAACCAGTTGAGATCAAAGAAGAAAAGCAAGTAGATTACAGGTTGTTTGGTTTTGGTTGGATAAATGATTGAACTAATTAAAGAATGTAGCTTTAGAATTTATTGTTTTTTGACTTCGATTCATTAAAAAAAATTGATTGCGGAGACATAAATTCAAATCCTATTCAATATTGTTCCAAATTCATGTCCGCTGCCAAGAAGAAACGAAATAATGAAATCAGATTATCCTCTATATATCAATATTGAGGACTACGATAATTTAGTGTTGATCCTGCAAGAAACCAAACACTTGATATTGATATATAATTCCACACAATAAATCATATATACAAAATAGTAAGAAAACAAACGCAAATCAAATCAATTTTTTACAACCATTTTTGGTGTTTGTGTGATGAATAGATTGCAGAAAATAAATTCTGATTCTTAAGCTAGTAGAATATCAAGAGGAGATCATATTAATATATATATATATATATATATATATATATATATATATATATATATATAAGTCTAGACAATCGCAATCGTGTATCCAATTGGTTGATATTAAGAAATTCCATAATTTCCATTAGCTGATATTGATGAGAGATTTTTGTCTATAGTATAATGTCTAAAAGTTTGGCTCCAACACATAATTTGCATTGCACAATCATTTGACTTTGTGTAGCATATTCTACACTATTTCATATTGAAAATCATTTGACTTTGGGTCACTAAAACACAAATTTCCTAAAGTGATTTATTCCCATATTTCATCAATGTGTTTTTAATTGAACTTTTAATACTTCTTATTCGTGAAATACTGAATTTAGGTGTTGGAATTTCAATTCTCTTTAGCAAAACTTCAATTACTAAATAATGAAATTAATAAATTATGAGACCATTTACGCTTTTCAGTTTTAAATATAAAGAAATTTGATTTCAGAGATTTAGAGGGTATTTGGTTAAGTTTATTTTAAAAATATAAGATGTTTTAAGAGCTTATAAGATGTAATGTTTCAATAGCTTATAAGTTGTCAAAATATTTGGATAGTTGAACTTATAAGATAGAGAATGAATTATGAATTAGAGAGAGAAAATTATAGTTAGAAAGAGAAAATTGACGAGAGGTGAAATTGATAGTTTATATGTAAGAAATAACGAATCATATTAAAGTTATTTTGGTAATTTTATAATTACTTATAAGTTTATGAAAAAATAAATTAAGATTGAACAACTTATTTTTAAGGGAGCTAATAATCTATTGAAGTTTATTTTTATAATTTATAAACGGTTTAAAAGCTTAGTTTATCAAATATTTTATAAAAAATTAAAAGCTATTAAACCATTTATAAACTATTTTTTATAAATTATTTTGAAGAACTTTATAACTCAGCTAAACAACCCTATTAGTTTATGTATCAACTCTGCTTCAAACAATACAACGCTTAAAGAAAGTCTCTCTATTTTGAGCTAAAAACAAATTAATTAAGCAATCTCACGAATCATTTGAGATAACATTTATAGTCTCTCTCCTCAAATTAGAAAAAATGTCGACGATTTCTAACAGTAAATCTTTGTGTTAGCATTGTTTAATTATACACCATTTTTCCACATATTCGAAAAATATTAAATTATTAAATTTAAATTTAAGTTTAAAATTTTCATCGATTTCTAATTCCTCTGCAGTTCAAAGGTGCGTACTCGTTCTCAACTTCCAATGATTCTCATTATCTGATTCAACAATGTCTATGCATATTACCTTGTATATGTATATCTTTTTTTTCTGGATAATGGATTCCCAAATTCAGTTCCGCTCTTGGCAAAATTCAAAATTTGACCTTGAATTGTCACTGGAAGCTTCGTTTCCTGAAATTTGCACTTAGTTTTGTGTTCGAATTCGATTTAGGTAGATGCTGTATGCTTTCTGGAAATCAAAGCCACAACCTTTCATTTCTTCTTCTTTTATTTTTTTCTGCGCATGTGATAATATTGCGATTTTTTTAGTAGATGAAAATTTTGCAGCTGTTCATGATCCCGCTTGGTCGCTCCTGCGTTTTTTATTGGGTTCTTTACCGATGATGCACCTTTCGAATTTGTAAGAGAAGCTTTTGTACATATCTGATTGAGGTACGATTTCATCAGAATTTGGCTAAATAGTGTTCCATTTATTTGGGCAAGGGATCTAATTTGCGTTTTCATGCCCTAAAAAAATTGTATTGCAATTGGGACTTAGTAATATTTGAATGTTCTTAATTGGAACTTTTAGGGTAAAATGATTGTTAAGAAATTGTCTCAGAATATATAATTTGACTTTGGGGTTCACACTAGGTCGCTTGCTTTGTTTTGTGAATGGGTTTTTCATTTGCATCCATATGCCCAAAATTTTATGCTTTGTTCATAATATGGATGATAATGGTGCTAATGCTGTGCATTTTGGGTGGTCTTATGAGTTGTGGAGGAAGTGGTATGCATAAATGTAGAAGATATCTGTTATGAAAAGTATAATAGTCACCTATGAGTTATACGCAGTTTTTTAATTTGATGAGAAAAAACAGAATGCCATTCTTACATGGAACTTTGACAGGATATCAGTTTTATTTGACTTTCTTCTGAATGCTTGCTGGAGGTTGCTGCTCAAGCTCTTTGACAGGACAGAGCTGTGAATTTCTTGTCTTGTGATATGGTGGGCCAGAACACATATGTTCCACCACATTACATCCCCCTCGGACAGTCAGATGCAGAAGTAGATTTAGCACCTCCTGCAGATGTTGATCCTAGACCACAGCACAACTGTAGTGTTCCAGGGCAGTGGTCTTCAGGAATCTGTGCTTGTTTTGATGATATGCAGAGCTGTATGCTACTTATACTGCCTTGTGATCTTGATTTATCAGAAGCAAAAAAGTGAATGAAAGGTGCTTTTTGATAGTGCTGGAATGTCGGGTCATGCCTTACGAATTATAAATTAGTATGATATGCATGCAGTGAAAGGATCAGTTGTAGGAGACTATGTGGAAGAAAATGTTTTACAAGTGATTATCTATTTTCAATCTCTAGACCAGATAACTCAACGTCCTCACTCATTAATAAAATTGTTGTTTCCTTGTGTGACGTTACTTGCTCATGATTAGTGTTACATGGGACTGGTCTGTCTAGATCTGAATTGGTAATGATGCATTCACTCTGAGTGGTTCACTGAGAATATGTTTTTGTCCGAAATCTGGTTTAGTCAACTAATTGCTGGAAAAATATCATTTACATGACAGGTTGTGTTGGACTCTTTTGCCCGTGCTATCTTTTCGGGAGAAATGCAGAGTCTTTGGGTTCTGGAACTATGATAGGATCCTGTACAATGCATTTTGTATTATGGGCTCTTGTCAATACTATATGCTGTGTGATGACTGAAGGTGTTATGTTGGGTGCCCCTGGATGCTTTGTTGCCTGTTATGCTTGTGGCTACAGGAAGACTTTAAGGAAAAACTACAATTTGGAGGTACATCTTCATTTTGTTTATCTATTCTTGCTCGTTTTGCTCATGTATACTCACTTAGATCACAAGGGCCTTTGATGCTAATCAAATAGATTGTTTGAATGGAATCAAGGAAGCCCTTAGCACTTGAGCTTCGTGATTATGTTTTCCCTCCATTGGCTTTAAATATCCTTCTTTTGTCCAAGTTGTGTGGACTCTGCTGTTAAAATGCGATTTTATGCTGCATCACGACCGTTAATAATCAAATTCTTTTGCACGGTTGGTTTTGAGCAAGAATTAATGCTGAGATTATAAGTAGGGGCTTGTCTGCCTTGTTATGTAGTGTTACGTGTACTAGTTTGGACCCGTGAATTTCTGTACTATTCTATTCTGTTCCTTTCTCCACTTGATTTTCTTTATTTTCCTATAATATAAAGTCTCTGTTGCTTATTTGTAAGTCGTGATGCCTCTCAAACAGGCTAATCTTGACGAGGATCTTAATTTAACCAATATAAGTTAAAATTTGGCACTGCTTTACTCAAGTAATGCAGCTTCAGATAATCAATTTTTACAGAATTATATCACCATCTGCACTAATAGGGTTTAGATAACATAAATTCTCTTTTATTCTTGTCCAAGTAAATACATCTCAGAATGTTTTTGTATTGATTTTTGGATGCAGGAAGCACCATGTGGAGATTTTGTCACGCATTTCTTCTGTCATTTATGTGCCATGTGTCAAGAATACAGAGAAATCCGCGAAAGATCCCAAGACCTGAATTCCAGTAGCCGGAACATGGTGGAAGTGGCTGCGCCTCCTGTACAGAAAATGGAATCAGCTTCAGCAAAATAAACCTTTCTCCTCCCACAGCGATGCTCTTCACCTTGTATTGTTTCTATCATTGTATGATTGCTTCTGTCATCTCTTCATAATTCTACCTCAATATATAATATGTAAATTTAAAGTTCTCAGCCACTTCGTCCCGGTTCTTCTTCCTTAACATCTGCAGTGCACCATCCTTGCCTGGTTCTTTCGATTTGTATTCCGAATTTTCTTGACATTTTATCCCCTTACAACTGTACAAATAAATCGGACGACCTCGTATATTTTGTCGTAGCAAAATGTTTGGTGGCTGTTTCAAGCTGCATGCTCCTGTATCAGATGCTATGTCTTTACGTATCATATCCATATATAATTTATTTGATTAATTTCCCCTACTTCATAAAAACTGAAATGCAGTCAGTTCATCATTTTACATCTTTTATTTAAAATCTTATATACATGCATTTTAGGTCGTGGAGCTTCTTGTTCGCATGGACTGCGAAGGTTGCGGGAAAAGAATTAGAAAAGCAATCTCCAAGTTGCATAGCAAGACTCTAGAAACTTAAATAAACTTCATTTTTTATTATAAAGTATGTTGTTATTAATTAGATCTCTTGTTATATACATAATATATATATATATATATATATATATATATATATATATATATAGGTGGGTTCCCAGATCAGGATAGTATGTAGATCTCAATCTGACCACACATTTTGAACACGTGCACGCACCTGTCGACACATGGCAACCCTTTCTTTTCTTTTTCTTTTTAATTTTCGCAAGGGGTAAAATGGGAAGAAATCAAATCAACCTTCTTCTCCTCCTCCTTGGTGGCAACGGGCGACGCCGGAGACGACGGCGGCGGCAACGGCGACGGCGGCAATGACGACGACGGCAGCACCGACGAACATCAACAATATAAACAAACAACAACAAACAATAGATTTTGAAAGAAAGAAAAAGAAGAAAAAAAATTTGAAAACAAAATTGATGGATTTTGAGAAAAAATAGAAGATAAATTTGATAGATGATTGAAGAATCGAGAAATATGATGGCTATGGCGGTGGTTCACGGCGAATCACCGGTAATCAGCGAAAGAGACGACGGAATTGACATAGAAGGATGAATGAGAGATTTTATGTCGAAACCATAAAATGCATTGAACAAAACATGAAACTGCATTGAACAAAACATGACAATGCATTGAATAAAACATAAAAGCGCATGTTGCATCAAAACACAAACATGCATTGAACAAAGCACGCATTGAACATGCATTGAACAAAGCACGTCCATGCATTGATCAAAACATGTCAATGCATTGAACAAAACGTAAAAATGCGAGCCAACGGCGCTGAGCCAGCGCCGGGCGCGAGCACGAGCGCATCTTTGGCGCACGGGTGAGCGACGCTAAGCACGCCCATGAGCCGGACGCGAGCTTCCAATCGCATGCATTATTGTGTTCAATCGCATGCATTTTTGTTCATTTGAATGCATTATTCGTTCAACTAAATGCATTGTTTGTTTTCGCAATCACATAACAAATCAAATTACTAATCTACCCTTAATGAAGCGAAACCGGTGAAATTAAGCTTAAAAGTCCGAAAAATCTCAACCATAAGATTTATGAGATGAATGGATGAGATTGAGTATTACATACTATCTGGGGCTTGGGTACTATATGATCTATCCTCTATATATATATATATATATATATATATATATATATATAGGGAATGGATCAAATGAGAACCACATCTTTTTTGCGAACTATGCATAAGACGTGTAAAGATGATGCACAAAACGGTATAAAGTTTTACATAATGAAAACTTTTAAAATTATTTTGTTGTGAAACATTTTTAGAAAGTTTTCGTTGTGTACAACTTTATAGATTTTGTTCATCGACTTTATACGCTTGTGCATAGTTCTAAAAAAACATGAGTTCTCACTGGATCCAACTCCTATACACACACCCAAACACACACACACACACACACACACATATATATATATATAGATGGAGTTGATCAAATGAGAACTTTAACTTTTTAGAACTAAGAACTAATTTGGTCTGTTTATTTTTATAATCTAACGGTCAAGATTAATTATAAATAGTTTATTATCCTCATATTTTAATGATAATCGTTTAGCCATAAAATCAATGGATTTTGTATATGGATTTTCGTAATCATTCTCATATGCATAATTACTATGATTATATGCACAACATCATGAATTACTTGAACATAACAATGAATTGCAATTGATAGCATGCATAAGAACTACGATTACATGAACAATAACATGAATTATATGAACAACGAAGAATAGAATGTGAAATATCAAAATAGCAAAATTTAGGGATTTGATTATTTTTATCATTAAATAGTTATGAGTCGTTCGATCTTATCTAATCTAACGGTGATTATTGGTTCTTAGTTCTTATCTAAGAGGTGGTTCTCTTTATAACCAACTATTATATATATATATATATATATATATATATATATATATATATATATAGAGAGAGAGAGAGAGAGAGAGGATCAAATGAGAACTCCAATTTTTTTTTAGAACTAAGAATTCATATGATTCATCAATCTTTTATAATCTAACGATCAATATTAATTATAAATCGTTTATTATCCTCAAATTTTAATGGTAACCATTTAACCCTATAATCAAGGGATTTTATATTCATTTATGGTATTTATTCTCATATATATAATCACTACGATTTCATGCACGACAATATGAATTATATGAATATAACAATGAATTGGAATGTGATAGCATGCACAAGAACTACGATTACATGAACAACAACATGAATAATACGAACAACGAAGAATAAAATATGAAAGATCCAAATAGCAAAAATTTAGGGATTTGACTATTTTTATCATTAAATAATTATGATTCGTCCGATCTTATTCAATCTAACGGTGATTATTGGTTCTTAAGTCTTATATAAGAAATAGCTCCCTCTATAACCAATTATATATATATATATAGGAGAAGGTAAACGTGAGAATCTTTTTTATCGTGAGAATGTGAGAATAAAAGAATGATGAATTCGGTGTAAAAGTTGATGAATCATCTTGGAAAGTTACTGAATCCAAAACAAATGAAATTTTCATCCCCATGAGATTCAAACCTTGGGTGAAAATTCCAAAAAAAATTGGATTCGGTAACTTTTCCAACGGATTCATCAATTTTCATAACGAATTCATTTTATTCACAACGAACTTTCGTGTTTCTTAGTTTAATTGTACTATGATAACATTATATGTTCAATGCATTATTGTAATGCAATTACTTTATAAGTTCAGCGCAAGTGTTTTTACAATTCTCTCTATAAGATATTTTTATTTGAACTATCCATATATATATATATAGGGTTGAGTTATAATAAAAACCTACTTTTTCGTAAAAACCTAAAAATCAATGCACTTTTACGTATAAAGTTAATGCATTTTATGTATAAAACTAATGCACCCTTGAGTTCTGATAAAAGAAAACACTATTAATCAATATTTCGTAGTGCAGTAACTTTATACATAAAGTGCATTAACTTCGTAAAAAACTGCATTGATTTTTAGGTTTTTACAAAAGAATAGGTTTTTATTTGAACTCTTCCATATATATATATATATATATATATATATATATTTGAATAGGAAATTAATGATGATGATGCAGGTGTGAATAGCTTGGATATAGATATGGAGAAGCAAAGTGACAGTGAGAGGATATGTGGACAGGAGGAGGGTTTTGAAAGTGGTGAGGAGAATTGGTAGAAAAGCTGAGTTTTGGGCATTTCCTTATGACTCTGAATATCACCCCTACACTGCTACCTATTTGGATGAATCCAACTTCATCTCTTCCCACAACTACTTCATGCATGGCTACTTCCCTACTCCACCATCGATGATCACATTACCTGTCGTTTTAGTGATGACAACATACATCTTAATAAGGAACCTTGTTGATATTAGAAAAGTAATTAGGGGTGTTTTTATATATATGTCAATTACAATTTTATTATTGCACTCCTTAGTCGATTACATTTTATATATCGATGCAACATTTAGAATTCTGATAGTTTTCATGGTATTTTCTAAGCAAAAGATGAAAAGTATGATAGGATTTATTTTTTTCAGATTTTTTTTTTGTATAAATCATATTCTTTCTAAGTCAACCAAACAAGCTTGTTAATTTTTTTTATTTCCTAAGCCCTCTTGAAAAAAAAAACTTTGTATTTTGGGAGAGACTCGGAAACTCAAATATATGGGTTGGACTAGTAGTCTGAAGCCAGGCCCATAGCCCATTTAACTAGTTTTAAGTCAGGTGGACATTTCCATGGGCTAACCACATGTGGGTCTTGGCAATTTTGCTGAGGAATAAAGAAGATAACATTGAAAGAAGCAATAAACAACCAGCCAACCACACCACCCCTATAATAGGCGCTAGGGCACCAGAGGCATAGACTAGCGAGGCCAGCTGTAATAAATTCTTAGACTTTAAGGTATTTTAAAAGAAAATTCTATAAAATATATAGTACATCCTTTCTCTTTCTCGTATGTTCTATGAAAGTTCTCGTATTTTAAGTTTCTATTCTCATCGCAATTTAATACCTAGAATTTAAATTATGATATCTATAGTTTCAAGTTAATTCATCTGTATACTATTGTCAAAATACATAAATAATTCCATACCAGAGTTGATGATCACTTCTCCAATAAGTAGTTTGAAGGTTCGAGCACTTAAGGGATTAATATATGAGTATGTGGGTAGGTGGGTGTGTGAGTCATCTAAAAAAAATCATATAAAAAAAATTGATAAATATTATAAGGCATGTAATTAAGATACACGATTATATACAGATCTTCGATCATCTTGTGAGTGCTTTACATACTATAAAATGTGGTTTAATAAAATTAAATCTCTCGTTACTTTTATTTATAATTGAAATATCCTCAACTGTTACCTATGAGAGTAAATAGAACATCCCTATTATTTTTATTTAAGAAAAAATAAAAGTTATTAGAAATGGAATCATAATCTTAGATGATTTGATCGCCGGCAACCACTTTCTTTCTTTGGTTAATGATACTTTTACCTCCAAATGAGGGGAGGGGAGAAAATAATAGAGGAATAATGATTACGAGGATTCTTGCTGGGCTTCTTTTCTTTCTTAGATTTCAAACATTGCTGCGCCATTGTTATACTTTCACCACCCAAATTTGTTGCAAAATTCAAAATTATGGACCACATTTCTGTTTTATGTCAATTCTCTCTAAAGTTATTGAACATGTGACAAAACAATTGCGGCCAATTTTGTGCGCAGATAATAAAAAAAATTGACTTTCCAAAATTTATGTCCGAAAATGTCACAATATTGACATTTGGAGTTTAGTCAAGGAAAACATATTGATGAATTCCGTTGAAAGAATTCAATGAGTGCATGCATCTTCACTAAGTTTTTTGCCCCGCTTTCTAGATGGTTTAATGCTTAATTACGTTATTTATTCCTAATTAGGATAACTATGTTTGATGATTTATTCACCACCTTTAATGTGGTCAAGTAATGTTTAAGGTGTCCCTGGGATGACCGATGGTTAAGATGAGTTTACGTACGAAAGGTCACATGTCGAACCCCACCAAACGCCTATGGGTTTGGCGCATCACACTTGGTTTTCAGTGTGGTTTACCTATCTGTGTGGTTTGTTTATTCATGCGAGGCGTGGGGTTTACAGGTCTTGCTAAGGTAGCGGTGTGAGTTCCCCGTGATATAAAAAAAAAAAAGTAATGTTTAAGGTTGTTAAATTTATTGTGCAACTGGACACGTAAGGTACAATTTTTTCTTTTCTTTTCGATGAGATACTTGAGAACTAAATTATTTCACTTGTCAAATAATCGGAACAACCGGGTTTGGTTATTTTTTATTAGAAATATGATTCGATCGATTTGATTTACGGTCCAAATCTTATTAGGAATATTATTAATGGCTCTTTTGTTTGGTTAGAAATTAAAATTAATTTGGAATGTAATTCTAGGGAAAATTATTCCAAGAAAAATAAATTCTAATAGATTCTTTATCATCTGTTTGAAAAATACAAAAACAAAGGATTCTTAATAATAATAATAATAATAATAATAATAATAATAATTATTATTATTATTATTATTATTATTATTATTATTATTATTATTATTATTATTAAGGTTGTTTTTATTGTTATACAGTACACAATATGATTCATAGTTCTAAAAATTTAACTAAGATTTTCTTAATATGAGTTATTAATTGAATAATAATAATAATAGTTTATATTTCAATAAAATAATAAAATAATATTAAATATGTAAATAATATAAGAATCCCTAGAATGGGAAAAAAAATACTTAAGATTTGTTGGGGAATAAGAATCCTAAAATATTGCACTACTTTCTTTGTTTTCATTTTTTTTTACATTTCTTATCTTGTAAAAATACAACCAAGCATATGAATTTAAATCTTTTGAATCAATTTACTTTCCTATGACGGAATTCTTGCCAAAGAAACTGGTCCTAAGACTTTTATTTATACAAAGCTAGTAAATAATCAGTCGAATATCGACAGTAAATATTTTAACTTAAAAATTAAAGAGCGATCAAATAAAATACATGGGTTGCGACATGATTATGTGACAAGGATACCTATAATTTTATTGGGGTTGTTCAATTAAATACATAAATTTTAAAGGCCGCGTCACGATGGACTCGAACCTTAGACCTTTGGCATCGGGCATTAACCACTCTACCACTAGACCAATACACACACATATAATTTCATGGGTTGCGACATGACTATGTGACAAGGATACCTATAATTTGTAACTCTGAATCAAAATTGACTTCATCCACACATCTCATCAAATTCTCATCAATTTCTATCCAATAGTCACCCATATAAAGTAATCATAATTGTACATTCTGTATACATTGGCAAACAAACGAGAATATTATGGTGGAAATAAATATTAATGGTAATATTCTCCTCTCCATAAAATTTTCAATACCAAATCCTTCGTCTCTTTTCTATTAACTACCTCTTAATATCTCTGCTAGCTTTTGTTAGGTCTCATCCAAAAACACATACTTGGTTATTTGTTTATTATCTTCCGATCTTTCTTCATTGCATTGTCCATGTGAATACCAACCTAAAACAATAATATAGATTCGTGCATACTCTTATCCAAAACAATAATATATCCACATCAGATCAAAATCACTACAAAAAAACGCGCGAATAGCGACGGATCCGAGACGGAAAAAATCGGCGTTGTTAATCCGCGACGACATTGCTACGGAACTGCGACGAAAATTGTTTTCCCGTGTTAACGACGAATTAACGACGGAGTAGCGATGGGCATTGGCGGGAATAACTCGCAGGAACTTTTTACGACGGAATATTTGTCGTTAGTCCGTCGTTGAATGTAACGACGGACATACTCCGTCATTATATATTGTATTTTTTTTTATTTTCTATTTTCTGATAATTATTACGACGGACATTTAGTCGTTAGGTTGTCGTAAATTGTAACGACGGAAACATTCCGTCGTTATATTTAATTTTTTTTTATAATTTTTATTTGCGATTTATTATTACGACGGACAAATGTCTGTTGTTATATTATTTATGAATATAACGACGGAACAATGACAATATGTCTGTCATTGTATCGTCCTTGCTTTTAACGACGAAAATATTCCGTCGTTAATATGGTTTTATGAATAACGACGGAATATCCTTCGTTATATCGGGAATATTTGGTCGTTATGTTTTTTAATTTTAACGACGAAGTTTTCCGTCGTAAGTCCGTTGTTAATAAAGAATTAACAGACGGGTTTTCTTCCCCAAATTTCATTTCCGCGCCCTAGTCTATTTCTCCCTCTCGCCGACGTTGCCCCGCGCCGTCATTGCCTCCAGCCGCTGCCACTCCCGTGCCGCCGTTGCCTCCAGCCGCATGTCGCCACCGCCTCCGTTCAATTCTCTCCACCCGCGCCGCCGCCTTCGATGGTAAGTTTAATTTGAGTAACACATTTGTTACGAGCAATTCGTGAGCTCTAGGGTTAATTCGAGCATGTTAGGGCACAAACATGAAATTGCCGAATCCTAGGGCTTGTGGGTTTCGAATTTTTGATTTTTGTATTTTGCTTTAATACTTTGATGGAGCAACCATATAAGTATATTTACTGTATTTGTCCAAGGATATAATCTGTTAGTATTCAATTTTTTCATGTTGAATTGGACCTCTCTTTTTTTTCTTCAAAAAATCTTCTTTCTGGTGGACATTTTGTTCTTGCCCATGATATTTGTTTTCTTCCCGTAGAGGTGGAGTGTTATGGCATTCAACATGGTACATGTGATGGAATTCACATATATTGCAGATATTATAAGTAGTTCCAAGACTACTTCTAGGATTCGAGTTGGGCTTGTAATTCTAAGCTTAAGCTTGAGTCACCTATTATCGGGAGTTGGGCTCGAGTTATTTATTCAACATTTTGAAGCTCACAAGTCTGTCGGGCCAGGCCAATCCTAGCCCATTGGGCCCAATTTAATATACAATAAGCCGTTGTAAAAATTCAATAAAGCCTAGACACGACGAGTTGATAAAATTGTTGATTTTGTGTTTTTTGCATAAGTTGAGACATAAAAAAATATTACTTGGCATCATTTATGACCAAATTGAGCTTCTTGTTTCGAATTCTATTTGGAAAGAAAAAAGGGAACATCAATCCAATTCTAGATTTAAACCAAGCTAGAATTATGAGTCTAATTTATATAGACGTGGTAATACAACGTGGTGTTACTTCTTCTTAGCTGTAGAGTTATATTAGAATATGATTTGCCCTTAAAACTATTCTTGAATTTTACTTTGTGTCCTTTATTGCATTTTTGAAGTCCCATTTAATAGCATTCTGTTAGATTTTAAACATTTTTTCTTCAATTCTAATTTACTTTACTTTTATGTAAAGATGAGTCAGAATCGTGAATGGATGTATAAGCGTTTTAGTACTCGTGGTGGATTAAATCATGATTTTATTCGCGAACTTGAAAACTTCATTGAGTTTGCTAGTAATCAACTATCATTCATGGATGGGGAAAAGATCAAGTGCCCTTGTAAGAAGTGCAATAATATACCTTATCAAGTACAAGATACCGTGCGATATCACATTTCAAAATTTGGATTTGTTCCAAATTATAACACTTTGATCTTTCAAATGGAGACAAATGTGAGTATAGATCCTGCAATGCAGTTGGAAGTTGAACCTCAATCAAGTACGTATCAGACGATGGTAATAGATGCTGCTGGTCCTCAGTTTAACTTTGCTGAGCCTGAAGAGGAACCAAATGCTGAGGCACGAAAATTTTACGACATGTTGGATCTTTGTCGATAAACCTTGTGGCTGTGTTGCTCAAACCATTCACAATTGTCATTGTGGCTCGACTTCCGAGTTGGAAAGAGAGAACAATATATCCGAAAGGTTTTGATCAAATAATGAACTCATGAAAGAGACAAATCCGGATGGTAATCTTGTACCTGATGACTTCTACATCACGAAGAAATTATTGCGTGGCATGGGATTGTCTGTGCACAAGATAGATTGTTATCCACATAATTGCATGATTTACTGGCGACAAGATTCAAAATTGACGAGATGTAAAACTTGTGAGCATCCACGTTTCAATAGCAATAATCGAGCATCTGGAAATCGAAAGAAATCACAAATTCCATGTAAGAATTATTATTTTCCTCTTACTCCTCGACTAGAGAGGTTGTATGCATCTGAGGCTACAACGGAGAATATGCGTTGGCATGCATCGTCGACTGATGATGGGGTCATGCGCCATCCGGACACACACCGCATGGAAACATTTGAACATGAAGTTTCCTTTGTTTGAATCGAGATTCGTAATGTTAGATTAGGTGCGTCGATTGACGGTTTCCACCTTTTGGTCAATCAGACAACAATATTCTCCATGGCTCGTTATAGTTACTCCTTATAATGTTCCTCCATGGATGTGTATGAAGGAACAATATATGTTTCTCACAATTCTAGTGCGGGGCCACGTAATCCAAAAGAAAAGATTGATGTGTTCTTGCAACCATTAATTTGAGTTAGTAGATTTGTGGGAATCGGATGTACTTATCTATGATGTCTCATTGAAACAAAATTTTCGGATCGTCTTTGCATTGCTTTGGACAATTAGTGACTTTCCTGCGTACTCTATGTTGTCTGGATGGAGTACAACTGGAAGGTTAGCTTGTCCACATTGCATGGAGGATACTGAAGCGTTTACTTTACCAAAAAGTGGTAAACAGTCATGGTTTGATAATCATCGAAAGTTTTTAAATCCCGATCACCAATTCAGAAAGGATAGAAGATGATTCAGAAAGAATATGGTGATTACTAGTAGTCCACCTGAAGCGCTATTGAGAGAAGAACTATTATCTAGGATTGAATGAATGAGACTAGTAAAGGTGACTGAAATGGGTAATGATGCAATAAATAGTAGTATTTCCAAATATTTTGGTAGTGGTTGAAGGAAGTGGAGTATATTCTTGAAAAGATTACATCCACGGATCTCCTCCTCTGAGATTCAAAAGGAAATCGAAAGAAACTTCTCACATTGGTTTGATACATATGTGAGTATATAATCCCATTAACCTTAACCTTTTGTAATATTTAATCAGTCAGATTGATAGATGTTTATTGATTTGTTGGATTTAGGTCAAAGACCATACCAACAATGTCGCCAATCCATTCATCTTGGATTTAGCAAAGGGCCTTCTCCGTTGATTAAGGCGTATCCGGTACTACATAAATGGGTATAAATTTCACACGTTAGAGCATGGGACACAAAGAGCCACCATGAACAGTGGTGTGTGCATTAAGGGTGAAACTTATGGTGCAGACAAGAATGAACTCGATTTTTATGGGCGATTACTGGAAGTTTTTGAGTTGGAATATCATGGGCTACCTATGAAGACCATAACAATGTTTAGATGCGAGTGGTTTGATCCATCACGATTGGGGACATCGGTGCATCCTGAATACAATTTGGTTTCTGTGAATCATAGACGAAGGTGTAATAAGTATGAACCATTTATCCTCGCCACACAAGCCGTTCAAGTACACTATTGTTCATATCCGAGTTTAAAATAATCTACAAAGGATTGGTTGGATGTATGCAAAATTAAAGCTAGAGCTAATGTGGAAGTCTTAGATGAATCATCTAGTTCGATAGTACCTCCGCCATTTTAAGATGATGAAATGCCTTTAATTACAAATGTAATGGTTGATGATGACATGACACGAGTTCATCCTGACGACACTTTGATAGACATAGAAGAAGCAGATGACGAATCAGTCGAAGATGATGAATTATCGGAATCAGAAAATGATAATACATTGAATGATGATGATTATGATGGAGATGAATAGGGTCAGAATTATGTGATTGTTATTGTCTCTCATTGATTTAGTTTGTATATTGCATGTGGTTGTTATTGTCTTAAATTGATTTATCTAACACTTAATTCATATTGTATAAAATATTTTTCAGATGGCAGGTCGAGGATGAGGTGGAAGAGCCGGGTCTAGTCATAGGAATATTTCTGCACCTACCTCATCAGATGACGGAGTTGGCGCCTCGGTGGAAGGACTTACGCTAGGTGGAGGAGAGGGGTCGAGCAGTGGGTTTGCACATCAGATGATGGGAAGACTTTGACTATTGTGAATGGGTATCTATAGTTTAATTAGATTATTTTTAACTCAATTGTACTTATTTGAATATAATGTATATTATTTTTAACTCAATTGTAGGATTTTATGTCCATCGCATGATATTGCACATGTGATAACGGAGTCGTTCAAGAAGGTCATGAACCATCGAGGTTTCAGTTGGAAATTGGTCCCTGATGATCAGAAGCGGGTGTATTTTCAAGACTTTCAGGTATTCTTTCTAATTTATTGCATATATGTTTATATATATATATATATATATATATATATATTATGAAGAATAACTAATCAAATTTATGCTTTCAGAATTATTTCTGTTGGGATGCGGCTTTGTCGACTGAACTAGTGTATCGTGCATGGTGCCAAAAGGCGGCAGTGAGATACAAGGATCTAATTCATAAGATCAAGAGGCATAGAGTTGACGACTTGCCACCTCCACACATTCCCAGATCGGATTGGCCTGCGTCGCAGGATTATTGGAATCAGCTTGATGTGCAGACTAAGGCGGAAAAAGCTAGAAGGAATAGGATGACAGAGCCAAATGGTGAGGGGACGGGGATCGTCAAGCACATGGGTGGCTCCAGATGTGCTTTAGATTATGCTACCAGCATTGTAAGTATTTTTTTTTCGGAATTCAATTTGATTTAATCTAAAATGTTAGTTTATGTACATTAATAATGTTTGAGTGAATGAATAGGTCAAAGAACGTGGAGTCGACATTTCTCAGGTCCAATGGGATGTTTTTCAGAGATATCATGTCGCTCCCGATGGAAGTTATACAAATGGGAAGGCTCGTAGCATCGCGGTAAGTAGATTAAATATTAAATATGGTAGTGATGTAAAAATACCTTCTATTTGGAAACTTAAACGATTTTACTTCAAATACAGGAGTAGGTGGAGGACCAAGTTCAGATTTTGACTCAATCTGTTACCAGCGCAGATGAAAGCCCAGAAGTAGATATGATTCAAATCCTCAAAGGTATCCTCGGAGGCGCTGCATCGAAGAAGAAAAGATTGTTTGGTGTTGGTTCTCTCTCTCGGACATTCATGGACAGTGGCTCTAGTTCTAACTCTGTAGCGACATCTCGTATTGAGTCTCCATTATATCAGAGAAAATTGATGGAGATGGAGGAGCAGATAGAGAGAGCGCAGATGGAATAGCAACTGCGGTTGGAAAGAGAGATGTGTGAGCAGTATGAGTCGAGGATTGAAGCACAACAGGCTGAGCATGCACGGTTACTTCGACATCTTCAAGCTCAGTTACAATCTCAACATGAGGCATTCCAGCGATTCCTATCGGGCTCGAGTAGCGGTACTGGACCTCGATCACCCCCTCCACCATCTTGATTACCATCTTTACGTTTTTACTTCATTTATGGATATACATTCGTAAGTTGACATGTTGGATTTATAACTCCTTATTGAATAGTTGTGAATTATGGAATTGTGATGATTGTGGATTTATTGAATAGTTGTGAATTATGCATTTGTTGGATTTGGAAGTATTTATAGATATAATAAAGGTTAAAAACCCCGCTAAAACCCCGTCTGAAATTGGCTGTCAAAAAATTTAAAGCATACCGACGGAATAGCGACGACAACGGCGATGGATCTGCGACGGAATACAACTTAAAGTAGCGTGGATTTTCTACGACGAAAACTAGTCCGTCGTTGATCTGTGACTAATCTGCGACGGATCTATGACGGACTCGCCTTTAACTTTCAGCGACGGAAACTAGTCCGTCGTAAATAACGACGCATACTTTCTGTTGTTAGTTCACGTCAATAGACGACGGGTCAAACGACCACTGGACAACGACGGATTTTTCTGTCTCCAGTCCATTGCATAATTCAGTGACGGACACTATACCGTCGTTGTCTTCGTAACAACTAGCCATTCAACGTCGGATATTATCCGTCGCATGTCTGTTTTTGCAACGGAAATGTGATATTTAGCAACGGATTTGTCCGTCGCTGTTCGCGCGTTTTTTTGTAGTGAAAGTTCACAATTTGAAAATACTAAGAGGGATCCAAGTATCTAATTAACTCCAAAAATAGAAAAAATCAAATTTGAATAAACAACAATCCTAAAACCATAAATACTATTATGCAACTAATAATTTACAACATAATGCGACGCGGCTTCTTTAATTACCAATCATTGATTGAATTACAACATAATGCGATGCGGCTTCTTAAATCTCTTAAAGCTATGAAGATGTTCAAAGACTAATAATTCTACAACTTTAATAAATTCATAAATTGGAATGCAACAATTGAATTAATCATCAGTATTAAATCATGCCACATATGAAAAAAAAATCATCCAAGTCAACAAATTAATAGTGTCATCGAATGCTAAAACTTGTCTCAATATATAAGAGAAAGAAGGCAACTAAAAAAATTTACTTTTTTTTTACTATGGATTCTCTTTGGTATTTTGGAACCCTAAAGAGAGATAAGAAATTGTATTGTTGTAAATGTGAAGAAAAGACAATTCAAAAAAATGTGAAGAAAAGAAAAAATCGAAAGAGTGGCATAAACCTTGTGCCAATTCCTATATTTACGTTTTCTATTACAGACTGAAACAATAATTATGCATAATTTGCCACATAAATCGTACATAGAAAAATGTATATTAAAAATGAAGAAATGGAAAAAAAATAAGAGAAAATCTACAAAATTCCACATAGAATGGTGGATTAATATGGAGCATTTGATTCATAGTCATATATAAAAAATGTATATTTTCTAAACGATAATATTTAAAAATATAGTCGAATATTCTCGGCAGAACTAATTTTAGTCTTTGATGTTGAATGATGAAATATATTGAATTGAAGATCCTAAATTCCTTGTTATATCAGATTTAATTATTTTGTTGAAATGGGAGAAGACGCATGATGCCAATTCCAAGTCGTGTCAAAGGTCTTTGGAACTTTGATTGGAACTTATGAGAAGAAAATATTTTAAAAGGAAAAGAAATCATAGGTATAGGTGTATGTGTTCACACACGAACACATTTAAAATAATATACCGTATCCTATTATACTAATATCATTACAATAATCTTAAAAATACGATAATTTATAACCTTCTAAACAAGACTTTACACATATTTCAATAGTATATACTCCTCCATCCCAATATTCATGACACGTTTCTTTTTACACGTAGATTAAGGAAAGTTATATTTTGTGTGTAAAATAGTGGATGACACGAAATTCGATGTACTTTTTAGTGTAAAAAGTGTTTCCTTTTTTGGAAAATGACATACTTAATAGATCAGCCCAAAAAGAAAAACGAATAATAATATTGGGACGGAGGGAGTATATTTTACATACACATACACATACACATACATACACATACACATACACATACATATACATTCTTAATTGTAATGTATATTTTAATTATAAATAAAGAGTAATAAATAGAGAGGAACAACGAATGAATTAATTTTTTCTTAATGCAAATGGAATGAGGAATTTCTTTTCCCATATGGAGAAATTATCCTACACATGATTTTAACGACAAAGATATTCTTTCGACAAATAATTATATGGAGACGAGACATGCAACTGTGTCAAAAATTTCAAATGAGTCCCTTTCAACTATCAACTAAAATAATCTTAGGTATATACATAACATTTTTTATACACATAGATGCAAGAAAAAGTTAGTCGGCGTATTGACAAGTACTTTTATTCCACATCTAGAGAATTTACTCAATAATTAACTATTTTATTTCCAACTTGGAATAACTAACATGATAATGACAACAGTTTAGGCATAGTGAAACCTAGTTTATATCATCAAATAATATATAAGTTTACGGCGATGGAATAATTAGGCAGCATTATTGAACTTCGAGGATTATTATAATGTCGTTAAACTATAAGACAAGGGTATTAGTTCCGTAACGACCAAAAATTAGTAAGATAGTTAGTAATTAATTTTAAGTTGGGTGGATAATCACAGTGCTTCGAGTTAAGCCTCGTGTTTGGATTTAGGAAATGTACACCACCTTTTGTTAAGATTTCAAAACCTAATTTTGGACACATTTGAGTCTTAATAGCTTAGTTTTGATTAAATTATTGGTCGGTTTCAGTTCTTGGAAATGCAATTAGGGATCTGATGAGAACAAGAAGAACAAAGACTGACATGTTTGTTTTTGTTTAATTCGAGATTTACAACAAAGAATCAAATTTAAATTCTTACAAAGATTCAAGAAACACTCATGCCTAATACCTAGGGATGTCAATATGGTCGAAATCACGCAATTGCCGAATAAGCGATAAAATTAGAGGTTAGGGTTGGATTTTATAACCAAAAAACGTCAACCCGAATAGCCCGAACCGAATAACCCGACAACCCGAGTGGGTTAGCCGAACCAGCGGGTTGGCCGATTAACATCCCTACAACTATACAAGAAATTATAGAAGATATTCATAGTGTTGTTAAAAGTTACAAAAAATAGTGAATTAGCTATTATGGAATATGAATATTCGACATATTAAAAATAATTTAGTTGTGAGCATTATTTTCTAATTTTGATATTGTAATATATTTTAAATAGTATTATATTGAATTAACTTATTAAAATTTTTCTAGATATTAGTTTTAATTCGCTATAATTGTATTATATTATTAGAGATCATTTAGTTACATGGAATGCGGACATTAAAGCATATTAGAAAAAAGAATTTAATTATGAGCACTATTTTAATTTTATTGTTTGCTATTCAAAGTTAGTATAATAAGATTAAAAATAACTTGTGGAATGTATTATATTTATTTTTCAATTATTTATTTTTACTCCAACGCTAATATAAAATATTTGATATATATATATATATATATATATATATATATATATTAAACTTTCGCCCGATGGGTTAGCCGAAACCCGAGAGTTTAGGGTTAGGGTTGAGTTTTTCTAACGAAAAAATGTCAACCCGAATAGCCCGAACCGAATACCGACAACCCGAGTGGGTTAGCCCAACCCAGCGGGTTGGCCGATTGACATCCCTACTAATACCTAACAGTTATTTTTTCCGTTACCCATCTTGAAATAATCGATTTTTTTTTGTTTGCCAATATTTTCATCTTTTGAGATTATGTTCAATAATGTTCTCCATTTCTAATTTGTAGTAAAATAGAAATGCTAAAAAATTTGAAAAAAAGAAGAAGATGAAGAAAGGTTAAACTTTTGTGAAATGATAATTTTGCGTTGATTCCCTATCTCTCATCGTTCTTTTTCAACAAAGACTGTAATAATGTCTTTTTCCTAAATCTGAAAAGTTACCTCTTAGTAATCCTATATAGAGGAAATAATATAAATATTAGGTTCGGTCTCATAATAATCTTGTAATAAAAATCATAATATAAAGTTAACCATTAATGAACTATGCACATTGGCTATCTATAACTAATCTAAATATAGTTCTTCAATGTATAAACAAACATTTGAATTTGTTTTGGTCAACTTCTGTTTGAAATCAAATAGTTTTATTATTACTCATTATTTCACTTATTACGCACAACATATTCGTAAAGAGACCAAGTTAGTTCTTAAGTATATTCATCTTGAAGAGAATATTTAAATTTTAATTTAATTATATATCATACCTAGTTAGGCTACTTAGCTTGCCGTTTTCAACTGCTTCAATAATTTCAAGTCTTTGAGTTTCAACTTTGGATGTGTCTGCTTCATAGAGATCCCTGCAGTTAATTTATTTGTATTAATTTAATAAAAAACAATTTTTTATTTTTATTTTATGGAAATAATTTTATCAACAAGTGCATGTCAAATTCCAAGGACCTTCCATTTTATTTGCATTTTGTCTTATGTTGCTTTTATGTGAAGTGCACTAGTAATTTAGAGATGTTAGAGTTTATAACGCTTATACTTCTTTCATATGATTCCCACTATCTTATAATTAGGAGTCAAATTTTTTATTATTATTTAGAAAAAATGAGGCATCGATTGTATAAATATGTATGTGATAAATAATTGGGGAAATTACATAGTAATATCCAAACTATTTGAATTATTGACATTTTCGCAAATACATCCCCATCCAAATAGAATAATAGTTAAAAACTAAGAATCAAATTTCAATCAATCACATCCTAAAGTACGATTTTCTACAATGGAAATACTATATATGGAGCACGTCACTTTTAGTTAAACTAAAACTAAAAGATAACTTATATATTAAGGCTTTTTTGGTATGGAAGATAAGATATGTTGAGATAACTTAGACATAAGATATGTATTTTAGATTGTTATTATATCTAGTTGTTTGGTAGACAAGATATATAATACAGATAACTTAAAAACTTATTTGGTAACTTAGTTTAAAATCTAGATTAGTTAACAGCTATTATAACCTTATTACTATTGTATGGAAACTGATGGAATTACTCCCAAATGCAGCGGTCATCATTTTCACCGTTGCTTAAATGCTATCCTTTCTAAGATTTCTTTCCTCCACCACCACCACAAAAAGAATGCAAACAGAGCAAAATAGAAAGGCAAAAAAAAGAAGCCCTCAAAATGGCTAAAAGGCTTTAGCTTTACACTTCTCAAGAAGAAGCAAGGTACAAATTAGCTTTCACAGCTAAAAAGAAAAAAGCGCAGTAGCCTCCTGGCTCCTTCCTTTACTTGTGTTGTTAAAAAGAGAAGTCAAAAGGAGATTATGCACCACCATTTCTACCTCCCAATTTCTCTCTCTCTGCCGATAAGAGATCTGAATCTGTAGAAAGAAACTAAATTCACCGCAAATGGACACACGATTACCAACCCGCGGATGAAAACAAACTTTGTTTTTGCCCCTTGCTGTTTACTTTCTTTAATTTAAAGAAAAGAGAGAAAATTGGGCCATGAAAAATTAGGTACTGTAGAGAAATACTTAAAAAGAAGCAGAAGGTAGCACCAACCCAATTATTATGCAGGAACAACTATCTCTACTGTTGAAGTTGCTGTAATTTTATAACTTTAACAGAGGTGGAAGAAGAGGAAGGAGGAGGAGAAGACAACGCTCCTTTTGGAGGGTACATTTGTAATTTCATTTGCATATCCGAGTGTACTGTGAATATTGAAATACAGAACTGGTGCAAACCGAGAGTTACCATTACCAAAGAGGCACAATGAATTAACTCGGGCCTGCATTTTATCACGGACTCACGAGATAACTATCTCATCTACAAAACAACTAGATAAGGTAAGATAAGTTCCATATCCAGTCTATCTCATCTACCAAACACCCCCAACATTGTCATTTTAATGCTAAAGATAAGATCTTTGTTAATTGAGGTGAATTTAAATTTAACTCTTTTTTGCATCAAAACAACATATTTTTTATACCAACTTATTTTTAATTTATTTTATTAAAATCTAACTCAACTTTTGATATGCCATCTAATATATTCATCATTGAAATTGAACCATAGAAAGTAGTAATTATTAAAACTGTGGCAGTTCACTATAAATTAATTTAGTTATTTTTTAAATTATGCTGTAATTATAAAAATGTCAATAATTTTGGATATTAATATGTATTTTTCTCTATATACTAAAATCATAAATTCGCAAACGTGTTTTTGACAGGCAAGGCACCCACGTGTGTGTGTGTGAGAGAGAAAGAGAGAGAGACGGTTTGCAGAGATTTACGGAAACAAAACAAAGTGCCAAAACCAATGAACGCTTTCTAGTGTTTGCTGCACCATTCTCACCTAACCAAAACAAAACCCTCAAACTCTTTTTTTTTCTTTCTTTAAAAAGAGAATATCGCGAAACAAAAGGCAGCCCTTTTCTTCCCAAAAACAAAACTGTACGTTACTGTACACACACAAAACACATCTCTTTCCCGTTTTGCAAAATGCAACATAAAATAATTAGTTACTCCAAATGTAAGAAGATCCTTTTAAAGTATGTATACCATCAATTTTAATTTCAGACATGAAGATATAAAAGATTTAAAGTGGAAGTGTTGAATTGTAAGGAAAAAACAAATGAAGCCAAAATGGAGCGATGAGGAGGGAAATGGTCCAAAAGATTTAAAGAGAATTATTGTTATTATTACATAACTGAAAAAAATATAATAATTAGAAGAAGAGTCAAACAAGAAATGAGTTGTTCATTCAGTTACGCAAAGAGATACGCAAATGTCTTCCTCGTGACTTTCTCTCCTCATTTTGATATGATCTTCCATAACAGTTTTCTTTACTGCGTCATAATTTTGCCTTTTCTCCTACTACATTTATTTCCTCTCAACCAACCCATTTATGTACATAATACACATGTGTGTGTGTTTGCTTGTGTGTAATTTATTGCTCTATTTTAATTTATTTAATTTCATGTAATTGATGTTGGTGCTTTTGTAAATTATTAGGTGTTTAGTAGAAAAAATGTGTGCTTTGGACTACTTTACTTCTTTTGAGTATGCATAAATTAGTTTACAGTGAAATTCAATGTATATAAGCTTTTATTTTTAACAGTTAATCCCATGCACTTTTGTTGCATTAGAACTACACACCTAACTTAATAAGCTACTGAAAAGTTATATGAATCGGAGTACATATTATTATCGACAATTAAATATAAATACGATTTTTTTTCGGCTGAGATTAATTTGCGGTTGTTATCCGACTTGCACACTAATAAATTATATTTCTTTGCAATAGCATGTAAAATAATCTTTGGAGATGACCCAGTAATGAGGTAGATATTTTTGAGGTCAAATATCTCAAGTTCAAATTTCATTAAATAGAGATGTCAATATTAGCCCTAAACCAAGGTTGGCCTAGATAGATTGAACAAAAAAGAAGATCATGGATAAAAATTTCTAGCTCGGAATTTTTTTAGTTAGATTGACTCATAATCGAATAGTTTGATAATCCGATAGGGCTGGTCTGAAAATAATGTGAGCTCAATAGTGTTGACATGAAAATCGAGTAGGTTATCCTGATTAATCAAAATTTTATTCGATACTTAGTTTTTAAACTTCATTACCTTGTTTTGGAAAGTCAGTAAAATAAGATTTTTTTTCTAGATATTTGCGGAATATGCTTTGGTTAATATTCGAAAGTTATGTTTATCATTTTAGTTCTCAATCTTTTCACTATATTGCTTAATATAGGACGTTTTAACAGAAAAACAAATCATTTGGGAAAAATATGTGTCAAATCCTTATCTTTCTAAATGTAACTTATTAATTACTTATGTAGTTCGAGGTTGAAACATAATAGTCTAAAATTATATGGAGTATCCTGATTGACGTCTCATCAACACCTAATCTGAACATGTTATACTTCATTTTATCAAATAAAATTTACTTTTATTGTGTGTGATTGACTGAGGGTTCTCACGACATAAGCAAGAGAAGAGAAAAAGCGTGTAAGGCACAACTTAAGAATACAAAACTATGATTTACGTAAAATATCAGATTAATTGTGCACACTTTACGTTGAAAATAAATGACTAAACAGAGGGAGAGATAGAAGATCACCAACATATTTTATTAATTTATCTTAACTACCAAATTCTGAAAATGACTACGAAAGATATTTCTAGTAATTTCCACTATTGCCATAAGACTACCACTTGACTAAGGGGTCGGCCAAAATAAAGAATCCTATGTGGCTTACATAACTAATAAAATAGATAAAATTATGATAATAATTTTAAACTAACTAATCACATCCAACATTATTAAAATAAAAAAAATATACCATCGAATAAGCGAATATTAATTATATACGACTGTATGTGTTGGATTTGACCCATTAGTCGAAAACAAGCTTGTAAGTAAAATTTATTGTTCTTTATTTTTATCCGTTGCTTTGTTTTTTCCTACTCAACACACTGATTTTCTTATTATAGGTCTCATAAATGTGACCATATATATATATATATAGGGTGAGTTTTTATAAAAACCTTTGATATTCTATAAACGTGAGAACAATGCATTCTCCTTGAACCATATTGCACTAAAAAAAATATTTAAATTTTCGCTCCTCATGGGATTCGAACCCGGATGGTGTACAATGCACTCTTCCAGCAAAGTAATGCATCACCGTTGATCTTCGCGATCTAATAATCGAAAACGGTTCTCACGTTCTCACTTCAAATATGGTTTTATTTGAACCTACTCCTATATATATATATGTGTGTGTGTGTGTGTGACCACTGTGTAATCTGTTTAATTCCGACGAAAATCATTTTACGTAGTAATTTATAATTATTTTATATTAATTTTATTAAAAAATGACTACTATTCGTTCTATTCTCAAACTCATATAATTCTATTGGCTATTTACCCATATTCGCAAAAGTTTATAAATATAAATTGTTATAATAATTAGTTATCCATCACAATAATAACTTGAACATTGCAAAGTAAACATAAATAATAGAAAAAAATGCATGTAGGCATTTCGATTGATGTTCGAACCTATTTAGAATTTATATAGTCGTACATGTCTCAAATCCAACTAAAAAATAAGTTTACTATATGTTCTCATCCCAAATCCATATAATATACCTGCCAATTATCCAAAAATATATTCTTTGTACCTATTTGAATTTATAAATATAAGTTATTGTAATAATTGATTATCTATCTTAATAAAATTGGAACATTACAAAATTGACGTTAATAACTTAACTTATCTCTTCACTCTATTCATATGATACCTTAATAGTTGTCTCGTTCAGCCTAGTTTTCTAAAAGTGAACGATAATACTAACTAATTACCCATTCTTGTTTCAAACTTGTATACTAATACCCACTAACTTAAATCAAAGACTACTATTTAAAAATGAATTGTTCAACTATATCAATTTTTTTAGGTTTTCAATTGGTAAAATATCATGAAAAACGATGTGCAATTCAAGATGTACTATTTTATTTTGATTTTCACTCGATGAAGTTTAATCGATGGATGTGGGTCAATTTGCTCACTAATCGTATACAGATATGATATTCGAATATAGTTTTTTAATGTAATACACACTTAAGCAATACAAAATGAAGATAAAGATGTTAAAAAGAAAATAAATAGTGGAAATATGTTACGATATTCTTTATCAAAACAACCTGTGATACGTTTCTTTTGACGCGTCTAATGGTTCACCAATGAATACCCTAACTTTTGGAGAAAGAAACAAACGAATTAAGGATATTTATATTCATATACCCTTTTTGAATTGAGATTCCGTACTTTCATTTCTAAATATCGACTTCATATATTTTTGTTTTGTTTTAATAATGTCTGTGAATTTTATGTCATAACTCATTTTCTTTCTTTTATTTTATATTATATTATAAATAAAATGAAGAAACTATTTGTTTGTATGTAGTTTGAAATGTGGATTTTGGTTGAGAGAATAAAAGTATCATTTTATATAGATTTTAATTTGGTAAAATCTTATAAAAATTCGATATGAGATTGATAGGAGATAATTATTATTATTGAAATAAATGAAAATTTTCGATAAATAAGAAAAAAAATTAAATAAAATCCACTTATGATAAAGAATTAATATGATGCATTTGCTTAAGAAAAAATTGAGAAAAGTCCATGTAGGATAAAGAACTAATGTAGTGTATTTACTTCATATTCATATATAGAATAAAATTAATACAATATTTGCTAATATTCTACTTGCTGTCATGACTCATGATTAAATAACTGTTGGTTCAAATCTACCAGTATTTTCAAAGTCGAATGCTTTTGTGCGAATGTCTATATTTCTAGCAATCTAAAATTAGATATTACTATTATCTGATGTGATGTTCACTCAAAATTTTCTTTTGGTTAATTAGACTTCGAACTAAATGGAAAAAGCTTTATATTTAAAAATACCGAGTTATGGAAACCAAGGGTGTGGGGTCATAACTTTTCTAAAAACGATAGTGAAAAAACTGAGCTTTTGCATTCATTCAAATTTATATCTTTTGAAAAATTAATCAACCAAAGGCGATCCATGCGATTAATATAATGAACAGAAATAGTAAAAGATTAAAAACATCTTTGATATTTAGGACAAAGTAATTAGGAAAGGGTGGGATCTAATTGTGTGCTTGAAAAGCTAAAGAACAATAATGCAGCAGTACTCATGCATTTGAATAAAAATTTCCTCGTTTCAAAAGAAAAAATCTTTTTTAGAAAGAGTTTGAGAAAAGAGACGAACAGATTCTGTTTTTTCTTCTCAAAAACCGAGATCGAGATAGCAAAAAAAAGGAAATTAAAATATAATATTTAGAAGAAAAAAAAGAGCAGTTACACACCCCGAGTCCAACAAGTGTGTTGAATGGGGTTTCCCACCATCACCACCCACACGAGCGGTTCTCGATCTGCATGCACACACACACACACACTCATACAATCAATATTTATATATATTTGAGGTAGTACAAGTTTTGGATGGTAGTGCAGGCTTTGAGTTTTTATGTATGAGTCTAGTTTGTTACTGGTCTCAAAGAGAAAACATTTCTGTGCGAGTTTTCATGTTTCTTCATCTTCTATCTCACTGTGTTTTGTTTTCTGCGTTTGTTTGTTGTTCTGTTCATCTCCTTCTCTCTCTCTCTCATCGTTTTTCTCGGACCATTGCTCATTTTCTGGCTGTCCCGAGGATAAATTCCTCTCTCTCATCTCCATTTCTCCTCTCTTCTCATTCTTAACTTCTCCTCCTTTCACATTCAAGGCTTGATTTTTCTAGGGCTTTCAGTATAAAAAATGAATCTACACAACCTGATTAACAGTTGCGGCGGTACAAGAAACGGTCCTAACGCGATGCAGGATTTGAAGTTTCTACCCCCACATCTCCCCTCCACGACCGCCGCGGCCGAAACGGGATCGAGCACTACCCTAATGCTCCATCAATGGAGCAGAAAATCAACCTCAGAAATCCATGGCAAATCGATGAAGCAAAGAAGCTGAGAAACGAATGTCCCGAATTCGAAGAAATCACGCGAAAATCGAAGCTGTGTGCGAGAGGCCATTGGAGGCCCCACGAAGATGCTAGGCTCAAAGAGCTCGTCGCCCAATTCGGCCCCCAAAACTGGAATCTCATCGCTGAAAAACTCGAGGGCAGATCAGGTGATAATACTAAACAACTAACGAAAATCCATAGCAAATTCTGCAAAGAAGAAGATTTTGACTCTATATATATATATGTGTGTATGTATATGTTTGGGTGCAGGAAAAAGTTGCAGATTGAGGTGGTTCAACCAGTTAGATCCGAGAATCAATCGTAGGGCATTCAGCGAGGAAGAAGAAGAGAGGCTGCTGGCAGCACACACAATGTATGGGAACAAATGGGCGATGATTGCGAGACTGTTTCCTGGCAGAACAGACAACGCAGTGAAGAACCATTGGCATGTGATCATGGCCAGGAAACACAGGGAGCACAACAGTGTTTACAGAAAGAGGAAGCCCTCTTTCCCAAATCTGCGAATCCCTAATGCATGCAGTGATCAGTCCACTACTCTAGATGAATCAGCTGCCTCCACCTGCACCGATCTCTCCCTCACCCCATCCTCTGCAAAACCCCCTCATTTTCTCACCAGGTTTAGCCCTGTCCACCACATGCTCAATTTTCAAAATGGTACGTTTATATTTATCTTGGTTTATTTTCTTTTAAAAATTTAGTTTTTTGTTCTTAAAAAGTTTTGATCTTTGTTTGATCTGGGGGCGCAGGGGTGAATAAGCTGTGTGCAAATGTGGATCATCAATCGGATTCAAACTCTGAAGTTTCTGCATCTGAATCAGTAGCCAACAATAGAGCCAATCTCTACGGTTGTGGGGAAGATGAGAAAGGGAAATTTGAGAAGGGGAACATGGCATTCATTGATTTTCTTGGGGTGGGGGCCACTTGAGGGGAGAGAGAGAGAGGGGGATGGTTTTCTTTTCTTTTTCTTTTACTTTTTGGGCCAAATTTATTGTTTCTTTTTTTGGAATGCTAGTTAGGATCCTAGTTTTTATTACAGGCAGAGTGCACTGAAAATGAGCACGGAGAAAAGGAGCAAAAACTAATGAAACAAGAGTGGTCATGTCATGGGAGTCTACTTAGACCTGGTAAACTGCTAAAAAATGTGGAGCAATTATTGCACCTCTGCAAGGCAAAAGAGAGAAAGAAACAAAAAAATGGGATTTGCAGCAGGTAAAAAATGATGACGTCCCTTCAGTCTCTGTACGTATTGTAAATCCCATAAATGGTAAAAAAAAGGGAAGAATTTTTACTGCAGTAATATCATTGTGTGAGCTATTTTTTTCTGATTCTGCAAAAACTCTTGTTTGTGAGGCAAAATACAAAATGTGTTAGCTGCACCCAAAAGCAGTTCTTGATTTGCATTTGTACCGTTTTTGTGTGTGTTTTTACTGAGGCTGATTTGGTCAGTGAATCAGCCCATGTTTCATGACTTTTCAATTTTGCTGTTTGCTGGCGTTTGGTATGCTTTGTTGACTGCGACTGAGAATATATGGCTTTAATCCATCTTTTCTGGCTAATATTTTTGTCACTTGAACCATTAATTAATCATTGGTTGTTTTCATTTGTTTTATGGTGGTGTGAAGTTGAAAGATGGACGCTTTTGTTAATTATTGTGGATATCAAAAAATAAGTGTCCCCTTGAATTGGCACATTTGAATTGAGGAGAGGATTTTGAAACAATTTAATTACAGCTAAGTATAAATGTTAATCGAGTTGGGTCAAATATTCGTTGTTCAAATTCAACCTGTCTTTTATAGATGCTTAATGTGTCCTCCCTGTTTTAATTAGTAACTGAAGGTCCAGCTCCCGTCAACACTCATTTATAGGTTTTTATCACCTTCTGAATTAAGTTTTATCCATTTTTTCACAAGTTTATCATTATAAACTGGACTTTTTTTTCTTTTCAAATCTAGATAAGGTTCATTCTTTCAATACAAGATGGTGGCCTAACTATGGGAAATCAGTGTGCAATTAATACTCAGGATAAAATAATGATATGGAGATTTTTTTAATTTTGACGTAAAAAATGCTGTTATTTAGCAATTTGGTTTGGCTAATAACTGAACCGATTCGAAAATCCGAATTTTGAGAAATAAAAAATTCGATCCGAATCGAATATCCGAAAATCCAAAATCCGAAAATCCAATTTTTTATAAAAAATCAACCAATCGAGAAATTGAATTATGAAAAACCAAAAATTCGATCCCAATTTTTGTTAGTTCTTATATATATTTATATTAAGTTTAAAAATATTTAAATAAAATATTTTTTTATATATAAATTATATGTAATTCGGATTTTCGGATTAAAAAATAATCCGATCCGAAAATCCAAAATTTTGAAAAATTTCAATCCGATCCGAAAATCCGAAAAATCCGAACCGAAATTTAAATTTCGATTTGGTTTGAATCGGATATTCGATTTTCAGATTTTTTGTTCACCCATAATATCTAGTACCAAGAAGTGATATGGTCTAAATTTAAAAGTGAAATAAAGATATGTGGAAATATATGGGAATGCCATTTTTTAAAAAAGTTGAACCAGTATATATCCATTTCAAAAAAAGAGTGCAGCCTATACCCAAACCATTTTTTAAATATATTTTTGAAGGATTTGCACAGAAATTAATACAATCATTTCAAATATCAATCAAATTAAAAATCGTTAAGTAATTTCTTGTACAAATTAAATTAAATTAAAGTTAAGGATTTGCATGAAATCTTATTTTTTATAATTCGCACAAATTAAATTAAATTAAAGTTATCCAGGGGTGGGGTTGGTCGGTGGGGTGGGGTTGGCCGTGGGGGTGGGGTTGGCCGGTGGGGTGGGTTGGTAGTGGGGGTGGGGGTTGGCGGTGGGGTGGGTTGGTAGGGGTGGGTTGGTGAGCGGGGTGGGTTGGTAGTCGGGGGTGGGTTGGCAGGGGTGGGTCGGCCATGGGGTTGGTGGCCGGGGTGGGTTGGCCGTCATGTGCAATCGATTTTATTAATTAATTATAAATTGAAATCCTATAATATTTGATTTTTAATTAAATTAAATATATAATATTTGATTTTGTAATTAAATTAAATATCGATGAAAATTAAATAAACCAACAACTTCGTTCTGGTGAATTTGATGAATTTGAATACCGATGAAAATTAAATAAACCAACAACTTCATACTAATACTAATGAAAATTAAATAAACCAACAACTTTTTGCAGAGAATTTACTTCACCAACAACTTCATATTAAATAAACGAACAACATTTTTGCAGTGAATTTACTTCACATGAATAAAATTTTGATCGGACTTCTACCTATATAATTCATTCTTTCCTTTCGTTCACTGAATCACTCACTTTCATCTTGCGCATATCTATATTTGCAATCGTTTTTCTTTATCAAATATCGTCGCTCTCACTCAGTGGATCATAAAAGGTAATTTCAATATTTTGGTGTATTTGTTATATATATGATTCCTTAATTATTGTTAGATGAATTTAGGTGAATTTTTAATTAATTTCAATTAATAATTATTTAGGGGCATCGTATAATTATTGTTAGACCATTGTGCATTTGTATGATTTATTGTGTATTATGAATTTTTAGATGAATTAAATACGTACCAATGAAGTTGAATTAAATTATAATATTTAATTATTATTTAATTTAGTTTAGTTTAGTTTAATTATTATAAATACGTATCAATGTAGTTGAATTTTTCATTTAACATTTGGGGAGGGTTGGCCGGGGGTGGGGTTAAATGAGGTCCTGAAGTTGAATTAAATTATAATATTTAATTATTATTTAGTTTAATTTAGTTTAGTTTTGCAGTTGAATTAAATTTTAGTTTATTTATTATAAATACGTCCCAATGCACCCGGTGGGGGAAGGGGTTGGCCGCGGGGTGAATTTTTCATTTAGTTTAGTTTAGTTTAGTTTAGTTTAGTTTAGTTTAGTTTATAATATTTAGTTTAGTTTATGTGAATTATTATTTAATTTAGTTTAGGTGAATTATGGTTTAAATCCGTCCCCGATAAATTATAATATTTAATTATTATTTAGTTTAGAGATTTATTTTATACTTAATGTTATATGATTTATACACGTTCATTATTGTGCATTTGTATTATTTATTTAGTTTATGTGAATTATTATTTGATTTGTATTATTTATTTAGTTTATGTGAATTATTATTTGATTTAGTTTAGGTGAATCATGATTTATACACGTTCATTATTTAATTTTTCATTTAGTTTAGTTTAGTTTATAATATTTTTTGTCGATTCCTTCAAAGTTTAGGTGAATTGAGACGATGAATTATAATTTATTGTTCTTATTATTAAACATTCGTGATCAATGTTCTTTTTTTATATTTAATTTGTATTTTTAGTTTAGATGTTTGTTTTATAATTAATGAATTTTAATTAATTATTGTGCATTTGTATGATTTAATTAGATGTCGGGGTGGAAGAATATTATCATTAGATATTGAGGATGTTGGGATGATTATGCGAACTCATGCATGTGCATCATCATATACCTATGTTCGGATGATAATGTACTTATTTGGGAGTTAAGAGCAAGCATTAATTCCTTATGGGAGCAAATTCTTTTGACTACCGGATACATTATATATCGAGATCTCAAGTGGTAGACTTATCAAATCACTTTTGACTACCGATGATCGCCTAGCTCGATTGTGCGAGGTTTATGCCCAACCGAGTTGTATGTGACATACGGAGCGTCCACCCCAACCGAACACAAGCACATATGCCGCATTCGAGTAACCACGTGATACGTGATGACTACACTTCACAATACTCATCTATGGATGAGTCATTCACACAACAATTTGGAGCATATGATTGGTTTGAGCAAGATACACCTCGAAGTGCCGCAACATGTGCGCGAAGTGGTCGACGCGATCATTGACGACAGTGATGATGACGAATACGTCGTCGACAGTGAAGAACAAACATCGTCTGATGAAGAAGAGGAGGAGGAGGAGCATGCGGCTGCAAATGTGATCTCTGGCACGTTTGTAGAATTTGATGCGTGGATACGTCGAGAGGGTAGAATAGAAAAGTTGCTTGGGATGATTATGCAGAGCAACACGCAAGGGGTAACCGAGGGACTCGAGGTAGAACAAATGGAAGAGATGAGGAATTGGCTAGCTCCTGTTATTCCTCATGTGGCTTCGAACAATCTTTATGCTAGTCCTCTTGACTCTATTCCGAACCCCGATGAGCTGAGCGAAGGTTCCATCTTCGACAACAAGGTGGACCTTAAGATATCAGTCGGGTTGTGGCACATGGAACAAAGAGCAGAATTTGTTATTCCACGATCGGACCAGACCCGGATTACGTTCAAATGCAGATATCGTGATCGGTGTCCGCTTTACGGCGCGATCGCAACAGCGGTGGTTTTGGTTTGTGCGCAAGTTTGATGCCGTACACACCTGTGTAGATGATCTCGTGAATACCGAAACGCGCAAGGTCAAAGCCCGTGTGCTTGCAACATACATAGCGCGAAAAATACGCGAGGACGGTGAAGTCATTAAGCCGAGATCGATTATGGCCGAGTTACAATGAGAGTATGGCGTGCAGGCGTCATATACTGTCGCGGTGAGAGCTCGTAATAGGGCAATCGAGATGATATATGGTGGGTATGAACAATCCTATCAGATGCTACCGGGTTATCTTCACATGTTGCGGACAACTAATCTCGGTTCGTTGATTGACCGGATATTGGACCGGTGGTCGTTTCGTCACCTTTTGTAGCGCTTCGGTTCCACCGACTCGGTTACGTTGTGCATGAGGCTGTTATTGTTGTGGATGGCACGCACGAAGGGCCGCAATAAGGGTATATTGTTTGTTCTTTGTTACGAAGACGACAACGAGCAAGTTTTTCCATTGGCTTATGGAATTGGTCCGATCGAGAATGATTTATCATGGACTTGGTTTCGAAGCGCGTGAAGGCGCTTACGGTCGACTCGAGACGTTGATTGTGTCGATGCACACGTCGGTATATCCAATCTTTGTGAAAATATCTTTCCGGAGAACGCCCACGGCTTATGCTACTACCATCTACTAAAAAATCACGCCTTTGGGAAACCGTCGTGGCATTGTACGGTAGGCGGCTTATGCACATCGGGAGACGGAGTTTGACAAAGCAATGAACATGTTAAAGTCTCGTGCTAAAGATGAACCTCTTGGTGGTGCATATGGCAAGTTGATAGAGGTCGGAGTTGAGAAGTGGGCGGATCAAAGTGCCTGTGGCGCTATACCTTTTGACTTCCAACATTGCCGAGTCCTTCAATGCTCGGTTGTTGTGGGCAAGACGATTGCCCATTTGCTCTATGGTTGAAGCGATTCGTCATATCATAGAAAATGGTTCGATCAAAGACTTGAGCGACAAGAACATACCCCACCGACCTAACCCCCAAGTCATTCGCAAGATACAGGTGAGCTGAGAGATCACGCCGATATACCATAGTGCCCAAAAGTAACGACACATTCAAAATCAAGGACAGAAACCAAACCTTCAATGTCAATCTCGGGACGACATCGTGCTCGTGCTTGGAGTGGGACATGGATCTGATCCCGTGTTCTCATGCGATTGCAAACTATACGGTATGGAGCTACATACTAAATATAATTTTTTTAGTACGGTATGCCAATTTATAACTAACAACTTTATCATTGTTTTTGATACTAAATTTTAATTTGTGCAGGCATAAAGATGACCAAATTTCCAGCTATGTGGAGAATACTACCACGCCGAGAAGCTAGTACAGGCCTACTCATACAGAGTAAATCATGTTCCGCCCCAATCCAGTTGGATGCTTCCTACCGATGTCGCAGGCGTTGAAGTACTGCCACCTGCTGTGGTCCGACAAGCGGGTCGTCCGAAAGTTGGGCGACATCGTCATCCAACCGAACGTCCCCATCGAAGATCTGGTTGAGGAGAAATGAGGTCAAGCAGTACAAGTCGTGCACATAGGAGGTGTGGCTTGTGTTGTTCCGCAGATCACACGCGACAATCATGTCCTTATTTACCATCCCATTAATTGAATGAGATATTGATTTTATTTTCTTCACTTAACTTGATACATATGAGTTTAATATGATTATTTAAGCATTCTATGAATTTAGTAGAATTTTCTAAATTCATATGTTGAAATTGAAAATTTTTAGTTTAGGTGCTTAATTGCTATATATATATATATATATATATATTTATATATATGTCAAAGTTAATATATGATGTTAATATTGATGATTAAGCTCACATATGATACTAAAGTAAGAAGTTGGGAAGAAATTAAAGAAAATTATAATTTATGTATATGTTAGTGAAATTTTCGAAATTTATAGGAAAATGGGAAGTTGAATTTTTAATGTTGTTCTTCATATATCTTATGAATTGTGAACATATTATGTAAGTAAGGAGTAATGAAGCTTAATTGAGGAGTTTAGAACTAAGAATACGAAAAGTTGAATTTTATAGTACGGGTCTCTGTAGTTCACTCCCAGCACCGGATATAGAGATGACGTATAGTGCGGCATGCTCATCTCATAGTCGTCCGGATTAACCCCAAAATGGTTCCTCTCACGATCAAAGCAGGGTGTGTATCCACGCCAATCATCTTCGTGAACTTCCACCGATGCATCTAGGATACGCATCCCCGGACATACCGCAACCGTCGTGCAAGATCCGGAATGATCTCTAATGACCAAATATATAATGCCCACGATGGTCCGTAGAAGTGATATTTGGCCTTGGTCTTCATATTCCACATGTAGTATTGTAGAATTTTATATGCATATGCAGCCCATGGAAATCTGGCAAATACGTCCAGATCATCGACTAAGACCCAAATCCACGGATCCACAGGTCATGGCAAGTCGATACCTAAGACGAATGCGTAAAGAACTAAGATGTGGGCCACACGGAGATATAGATGACCGTCAGCATCATCAATTTGACTGTCCGTATCAAAGAATCTCACACCTAGATTCTCTATACTAGTCCCTCCGCCACCAACAAACCTTTGATAAACCTCAGCGGATTGCGGATCGTACTCGGTGTAGGATCGAAGATGGCGTCCCAAAACTCAAACCCGTCACGAGTGCAAAATCAGAAGGAAAAACAAATTGTCCTCCCATTAATAAAAACCATATCGCCGATCTTGACAGGAGGGCTTAATCTGTCGGGATACCACATGGTGCAAACTCATGTTTGACTTGGATCCAGGTTCCCAACCAACAAAGTGACCAAACACCCTTGCCTAAACCTATCCACTGTGTCTTCACCGCCTATATCTCTCAATCTCATAATGACCCTTCTTAAATAATTGGGCTTGAAGTACGTGCTGATGGTGGATGGACGATTGATGGTCTCAGGCCTTAAGAACTAGATTTCCTATTTATTAAAAAAAATTAAACTATGCTTAATTAAGAAATATGTCAATTAGTGTGTTCACACATATTATGAAATTAACTAGGGTTGTCTCAATTTGTATCATTATTGGTGGTGAACTTTTTTGTGTCTTGATTAACATAGAATTGGAATTTTTTGTTACCTATGACTAATTTTTTGTGGATGGACTTAAGAACTTTACCCATGAAGCACATTATAAACTATATATTTTGTTTCTAAGTTCACAAAAATTACAAGGGAAGTAAACTGCATTAGACAACTATTGTGTGTTAGCATAGATGCAATGATTGTAAATTTCTACCTAAAAATTACTTGATGGATATTTCTACCTAAAAGAAATATATTTGTCAATATATCATGCAAAATTCATGATCCTAAATTTAAATAAATGTATTACATGCAAGGCTGAAATGAATATATTTAATTTTGCTAACCTTTATCCTAATGTTGTATTTCATATCATATTCCAACTGTGAAATTGACACCAATACATAGTTAACAATATATTCTAATTATAATTCACATATATTAATTCACAAAGCATAGACAACAATACATAATAATTCACAAAGCATAGATTCGAATTAATGTTCGAATTCACAAAGCATAGATTCACAAAGCATAATAATTCATGTCCGAATTCATAATTAATATCCTATCACATATATTCGAATTAATTCACAAAGCATAGACAACAATACATAATTAACAATATATAGTTAACAAAGCATATACAATACATAATTAACAATGGATAAAGATATAATTTGCGTTTTGGAAATAATTGTAACTAATATTGGAAATAAAATCAGGATATTATGTTTCCAAAAATTAAGGGATTTGAATATATTTATTCCTAAATTAACGCATAGGTCAAATATGTAAATTATGGAATCCATATTTTCGAATTTCTGGATTTTTAAGATGGAAACAAATAAATCGGCCTATCACAAATAATCCTTAAATAAATGCTACAAAATTAGGTAGAAATCGTCATATCTTCAATTCTAGAAGTTTGCTCTATGTGAACTCAAATTCAATTAACCTATTCATTCATTTACAAATTCATTTACAAAGATGACAATATTACTGGGGTTGAAGAATGAAATATTCGTCTTTGGCTTTAGTACTGCAATGAATTAATTACTATAATTTCGACCTTACATATATGTAAATTTATCAATACCATTAATAATATATAGTTAAACGAAGCATATAATTCATCAATACCATTAACAATATATAGTTAAACCAAGCATATAACGAAGCATATAATTCACTACAAAAATACAGCCGATCAACGACGGATAAAATGCGGGTCGTGAATCAGCGACGGATTAGCGACGTTTATAATGCGGGTCGTGAATCAACGACGGATTGGCGACGGAATTTTTTTTGCGACGGATCAGCGACGTATCATGGCGGGGAATTCTCGCGCGAAGTTTTAACGACGGCATTTCCGTCGTTAAATTTAACGACGGATAGTGTCCGTCGTTAAAATTAATTTTTTTTGTTATTTTTAAATTAAATTAACCAATTCCGTCGCTAAACCGTCGTTAAAAAATCGGATTATTTCTAATTTTTTTTTTAATTTATTTTAACGACGGATACAATCCGTCGTTAATTTTAATTCTGATTTTATTTATTCCCAATAATAATAGCGACGGAATGTCCGTCGTAAAATAGTCTCTAATTTAACAACGAATTCATTCCGTCGTTAATGTAAAATCTTTTATTTTTTATATTTCAGACGTTAATTAACGACGGATACGTGTCCGTCGTTAAATTATTCCGTCGTTAAATCCATTATTCCGTCGTTAATCCGTCGTTACAAGATTTTAAATATAACGATGCACTATTCCGCCGCTAATCCGTCGCTAAAAGTTTAATAACAGACGGGATTTCTTCCCAATTTCATATCGGATCCCCGAAACCTCCCTCCTTCCCCTCCCTCCCCAACCCAATCCAACCCAACCGCGCCCCCGCCGTGCCCGCCAGCCCCCTGGCGCTGCACCCACCCCAACCAACCCCACCCCACCCCACCCCACCCCACCCTCACAGCTGGCCGCCCGCCCGCCGCCATCGCCCACCCCCACCCCCCCGCCCTAGCCCCCCCCCCACCCCATCCCACCCATTGCCCCACCCCACCCCACCCATGTCGTCGTCTGCATGTCTGTCCGCCTCCCGCCTCCCGCCTCGCCCACCCAGCAATTATTAACCCCACCCCACCCCTAAATGCCGTCACTGCCATCATTCTGTCTGCCGTCTCTGTCCCTCCCGCCAGCCTCATTGCCCTGCCGCCGTCCCTCGCCTCCCGCCTCCTGCCCACCTCCAGCCTGACCCACAAGAGCCTGAGCCTGCTGCCACTGTCCGTCCCTGGCCCACCTTCCCGCTGCCTCCCGCCTCCTGCCTCCCTGCCCCGCCGCCGCCCGCCTCCCGCCGTCGTCCGTCTGTGTTGGTTTGTTTGGGTTTTTATTTATATTTCATTTTTTTTATTTTGTTATATATTTGTTGATTTTATTGAAAATATTGTATATGATGCATTGAATTGATTAGTGAAAATTATATGATGTATTGAATTGATAGTGAAAATATTATATATGATGCATTGAATTGATAGTGAAAATTGAATTGAGTTTACCGAATTGATAGTGAAAATGATACATTGAATGTTAGTCTTGTGATTTGGACTTGTGAAATTGATAAGCTTGGATGTGAATTGGGATGATAAATTCATCATTTCGTGAGATGTTTTGAGTTGTTAAGTGTATAATTAGGCATATGGTAATGATTTGGTGAAATTTGAATGAGTTTGATTGAATTGGGAATCAAATGGCGATTAATTTTATAAAACTTACTCTTTGAAATTTTGTTAGAATTGTTATATGAATAAGATGTTTTATAAGTTTCAAAATTGTATGAGTTTGCTTGTTGCTATAATTTGTAAAATCAAAATGCACCCACTTTTATTTATAACCCATGAAAAATGAGGAAAAATTGTATCACATGAAGTTCTCTTAGTGGAAGATTGGGTATAAGTAAAAGGTATATGTGGTGTTTGAATTCGTGAATTAAGATGTTTTGAGTTATTAAGTGTATAATTAGGCATATGTGGTGTTTGATAAAAATGTCATGATCTTGATCTTGATCATTTTCATTTCTAATTGTTGCGTAGAAAAATCAAATAGCAATCAAAATAAGGATAAAATGAAAATTTTGACATTATTTTACTATAAAATCAAGAATGTGTCTAGTCTCTGCACGAGGCATCTGATACGAAGGTCCATCCTTTTGTTTCCTCGTTTTTTCTCTAGATTCTTGACTACACTCTGTGTCTGAACTCAAAGCTCCTTCGTATTGAATGGCAACACTCAAACCATCTTCCTCGTATTCAATTCTGTACGAGTTGTCATGTTCCTTCAATTTTGCTAAGATAAGCATATAATGAGGATCATCCTCCTCCTCACTGGAAATAGAAATTGTAATGATAGTCTTCATTATTATATCTTAGCTTTTCATTCGACTTCGTCCTCTTCTGCTCATCACATATTCTTGGCATATTGTAATACCCCAAACTTTTAATTAGTAATTAATCGACGATTAAGACTAAACAGGGCATTGCATCCTTAATAAGAAAGAAATTATATATGCTTAAGATCCAAATTATTTAATTTCACTTGGTAAAATAAAATGTGATCGATAATTGAACTCTAAAAATTTTTGAGTAAAAGATTTTGTTTAGAAATTAAAATATTACGTGGTCGATTATTTGATCTTAATGATCAAATAAATTCTATAACTATAGGAAAGTATATTCTCATGTTATATATAGTAAACATAATTTTATGAATATAAGATTATAATGTGAGTATTTTATTTCATAAAAGTAATGAAAATAAGAAAGTAAGTTATAAGTATAAAGTTAGTATCATTAAATAAAATATTTATACATATCATATTATTTATATTAAATTGGATATATACATGAATTCTTGAGCATTAATGAAGAATGCTCTAGAAAAGTGTTGAGTAAGCATATGTATTAATTAAACTTGATGAACAAGCATGTGCATTAAATTAATTTTGATGAATAATCAACTATTAAATTAAAGTAAAAATAAAATAGAATTTAATGTATATCAAAACATCTTCTTATGATTGGAAGACTTCCAAAAACCTACCCATTTCTTCCCAAAACTCACGCATACACACACTAAACCACACACTAGGGTAAAAAAATTTATTAAGCTATTTCCTCCAAATTTTTCACTTCCAAGTTGATTACAAGGTTGAAAGAAGGTATAATTCTAGCTTTTCTTTAGTGTTTAAGCTTAATTATTGTTGTATACATATGAAATTATTGAGGATGTAGGTTGAAGGATTTTGTATATTATGTGATGAATATTGATATTATATGATGATATTGATGAATTAATGTAGAAGTAGTGAAGTATTGATGGTTTAATTGTAAGATTTTAAGCTAGAACTATAAACCCTAATTTTTGAATGTTAAATGAAAGTGATGATATGTTGGGATTATGTGCTAAGAACATGTTTAAGGAAGAAATTTGGAAAGAACATTAAACAAAAATAAATTATAATATATATATATATATATATATATATATATATATTTGAAAATTTCAAAATATTGAAATACATTATGTTGATTTTATTTTCTTCAAATAACTTGATATATGAGTTTAATATGATGATTTAAGCATTTTGTGAATTAATTAGAATTTTCTAAGCTCATATGTTGAAAATGAAAAATTTTAGTTTAGGTGTTTAGTTGACATATTTATGTTAAAGTTGGTATATGCTATTGTTATTGTTGTGAAAGATTAATATATGATAATTAAATGAGAAATTGAAAGAAAGTTGAAAGAAAAATATAGTTATGCATGTTGTAAGATTTTCGAAAATCTTAGAAGAAGAAGGGAAAATTTAAGTTTGATGTTATTATTATGTATAAATCATATGGATTATAAACCTATTAGGTAAATAAGTACTAATGAAGCTTAAATAAGAATTTTTGAACTAAGAAACTAAAAAGCTAAAGTTTATGTACATGTTATGTTGAAATGAATTCATATGACAAATAAATTATGTTATGTGATATTGGTTGATTAGAATGATTTATATATCTAAAGTATGCTAATAGTAAGAGAAATACTATTAAAGTATGTTGATGGCCTATGACTTAGTTTGTAATGAAAGTTCAAAATAGACGATTGGTTGAAATACTATACATAAATAACCTTAGGAAAAGAATATCGTATTTAAATAAAGAAAAGAATGTAAATTGAGTTCACTAATGTATAATTAGAAAATAATTGTTAATCGTTCCTTGAATATCCAAGTAGACTCGTGAGAGTCGAATAAGATAAAGTGTAAAGAAAGTTTAAAGAATAAAAGGATGCAATGACCCGAAAGATTTAAATTCGTATAGGTAAAGTTTAGACAAAAATGTCCAAACAAAACCTAAGTAAAGAAAAAGAATGAATAAGAAGAAATCACATGTGTTTAATAGATAAGAAATGTCATTTATATATATCTTGATATTATCGAATAATACAAGGTACATTGAGGAAGGGAAGGCGATTAAAGAGGAAGAGGAAGAAAAAATGAAAGTTTGTTAAGCTTACCGAGTAATTCAACAGTGGGCTTTCTAAAACTTATAGACGTGCTAATTTATATTATTTCATTATGTATACTGCATGAATTTTAAATTCATTGACTTGCCAAATGTTTGAGCATGAGCATGATGCATTGCCTGTCCACGGAAACAGAAAGAAAGAAAAAGAAAGAAAGAAAGAAAGAATGGAAGAATTTACCGACGTCGGATAGCGACCTTCGGGTCATAGCGTGTTTGAGAAGGAGGCCTACTTCTCAACACATAGACAGATTCCGTGGATATGGGAAGAGAAAGATGTCTGCAGACATAGATCATGCATATGTATTTGTTTTAATGCTATGAAAATGAAAGCAAGTAAATGTTTTATTACGAAAAACATGCACAGGTTTTTCACTAAAACCCCTGTGTATTGCAAAGTTATGGCAAGTCAATCTTATAGCTCTAAGAGCAAAGTTTTAAATGTTTTCGGCATGTGTCCACTGAGTGCTTATGTACTCACGCCCTGCATGTATTTCTAAACATGCAGGTTGAGCTGGGATCGTGGAGATGGAATTGAAAGAGGAACACTGTGGTTGTCATGGTTTTGGTTTCCGTCATATATGTTTACAATATCTCTTATTATTCCGTTTGTTTCGAACAACTGGTTATGATCGTTGAGATTAAACTCCTTGATATCTCTTATTGTTGGAGTCGAACTCCTTGATATTTTGTTTACTCGAATGAGACTTGGTCGGTTGTCTATTATAAGGCATGTTGAGAATGTTGGAATTAAACTTGTTATGATGATATGTTGGTGAAAGTTTATCTTGAACCTATGTTGATGCCTACTTCGTCTTGTTGATAATTGAAACATTGGCGCTTGTTGCTATAAGTTGATGCCCAGAGTTATATGTCCTCATACATATAACTCAACTACCCTTTCTGTTGCCACACTCTGAATTGAATGATCGTTATGTTGTTGTTGCAATTGTAGAAGGAAAACCCCTTTCTGATCAAAAGTCGAATGTTTTGATTATCCTTCCACCATTATTCCTTTTATTCATTCGACTTCATGAAAACAAATCATGGCATTCTATTTGAAATTAATACATTCTTTGACGTTATCCAATATTATTCTCCATACATTATTGTCATATTCTTTTATTGAATTCTTTGAATCGTCAATAGTGCTAATAGTTTATGTAAAGTCATTAGTCACAGCCTAATCTCTTGATTAAGAAGTTGGATCTCTTGATTAAGAAGTTGGTACGTGATGATTAATATCAGAGCCTCGGTTCTATTGGGTCAGTTAATATGTGAAGTCTATTTCAATTCCTAATGTGATTAGAGTCAGTAAAGCACAGTGTTCCAAATTCATCTCCGCCAGCTCAACCGGGTAAGTAAGATGAAATTTGTTATGAGTATTGAAAATGTTTTCATTTTAGAAAGTTATTTGATAAAGTCATGCATCTGATAAAGGCACGCATCTGACAAAGTCATGCATTTTGTAAAATCATGCATCTGATAAAGTTCTTCATATGATTGATAAGTTATGTATATGATAAGTAATGTGATATATATTGAAATGTGCTAAGTACAAAATTGTTAAGCTTTGAGCATTTAAGCACACTAAGATGAAGAAAATTTAGTTAGTATTTATGTTTTATTCTAGGATGGCAAGGACTCGATCTACAGCACCGAGACCTCTCACGATTGGGCGCACTAACCAATTCTATGAATATCGAATGGAGGAAGCTCAGAGCCTAGTAGACTTTCTGAATAGATTCATTGAGCTATGGATGCAAGTTAGGGAATTCATGTAACAAACTGGGATGGTATTCTACAACTAATACGTGTACTTCCTTCCGGATGGCGTGAATGGGCATTGTCGTTGCCCTAGATTATATTCTTGAATATCGTAGTTTTGTAGAGCTTCCGGGACTCGTGGATATTATTCGGAGATAGTATCATGCTACTCAGAGTTCACCTCCTGGTAACTACCCTCCGGTGGAAGGTTTTATTTTTGCCGTCTATAATATCTTAACATCAGACATTTCTATTGAAAGTAATAAACCTCAGTTGGAGGTAGGTGAATCCAGTACTTCTGCTATAGTAGATTGGCCGTTTCTGAATCTTTGATGGAAACCTCTGATACTTCTCTTTATGAAGATCAAATTGTACCAACTGATACTATCATTCCTTCTGACCAGCTCACATCTGTTAATGTCCCTACTTCTTTTGAGCTAAGCCCTATTGTTCCTGACAACTATCTAACTCTTCTTAAGGAAGAGTTTCCCCTTGAAGAACTTGTTGAAGAGGAACTTCCTCTTGAAGAACTTGATTATGACTTTGATATGGATGCCATCGATTTAAGATGGTATGATCAGCCTATTGCTGTAAATGTTTCTCCACTTTAGTCAGTACCATATGAATCTCAACCTGAAACTCCACCCACATCTTTTTTCGAAGAAAACGAGTTTGAAACTGAGGCTAGATCATCTAGACCAACTGGAACTAACCGATCTTTCAAATATTGACCTGAATTTTTACAAACCATTGGTACTAGTCAATTCAAGCCTCTTCAGCTGAGTGATATGCCCTTTATCACAGATCCTTCTCTTTTAGACACTGAGATTGGATTTTCTCATCCTACCTCTTTGGCTAACCGTTCTTCTGAACTTCCACCAGAGGATGAATGTATTAAAGAGGTATCGGACGAAGAGAATATGGAAGATATATCAGATGTGAATGTAGGAGTAGAAGGAGTGGATGAAGAAAACGAGATGTTTGGTCCAGGCAATGGAGATGATACGGCATCAAGGATGGACTAGAAGTATGATAAAATAGAATAGTAATGTGACGTGATATTGTACATTTGTAAATAGATAGTTAAGTATGACTGATGTAGATAGTGATGGATGTACAATCTAGACTAACCCGAGTTTCCGATGCCTACTCTGCCAAGGCAAAATTTTCCTCTATATAAAAGTCCTCTAAGAGGCAATTTTCCCATGATATAAAAAAATAAAATTTAAAGATATTTATGTTATGTTGATTGTTGTTTCTCTTGTTTACCCTTGAACCTATTGTTTATATAATTGTACAAATTTAATTACATGTAAACCTATTTGTTAAACATGACATTTTACTCGCTTCTTATAAATTCCTATGTACATCTGCATACATATATTGTTCTCATTAATCCAAATGCGGTATGCCGCCAAGACGTCGAAACCAATTCGTGGTAGAAGACCAAGAAAGTGAAAACATACCTCAATCTACCCCGAACCTACCCTCCTCCAACCACGGAAAAATTTACGAATTATTTCTTCGACAAAATCCACAATCTTCGTTGGGCGGTAATCCGCCGAGGCGGAGGAATGGATTCGAGGCGATGGAAAGAATCTTTAAATTTTTGGAATGCTCAGATAAGGAATGCCTTTTGTGCATTTCCTTTCAATTAAAAGGACCGACTGACTTCTGGTGGGAATCACGTCAGAAGACTCTCACTCTTGAGAGATTGGAAAGTTTTACATGGGAGCAATTTAAAGAAGAGTTGTTTGCAAAATATATCCCTCGAAGCTACAAGAAACAAAAGGAAATCGAGTTTATGAATTTAAAACAAGGAAAGAAAACGGTGGCAGAGTATGATAGAGAATTTTGCAATCTATCTCGTTATGCTCCGTACAAGAGAGAAACAGACGAAAAGATGGCCAAACTGATCCGCTCAGGTTTACGTCAAGAAATAAGAATCATTTTGGCAAGCCAACCTGCCCTATCATATGCTGAAACGTTGAATAGGGCGTTAGACATGGAATTAGAAATTCAGTCGGAAAAGATGACCTCTGAATCAAATCCAACTTCATCCCAAATTCAAACCCCACCAAAGATGATGCCTCAAAATCAAAGATTCAAAAGAAAACAAAGATGGGAACCAAGAGATTTTCCAAATAAGAAACCTTGGCAAAGACCAAACCAACTTGTTTCAAGTTCTTTCCGACCACCCTTTCAAAGTCAACCACAAACACTTCCAAATCCTCCTAGAATGCCTTTGTGCCCAAGATATGATAAAGCTCATTCTGGAATCTGTAAATGGGGCACCAATAGTTGTTACAATTGTGGCCAAGTGGGTCATTATGCTAACAACTTCCCAGTTAGACAAAGATCGGCCGAAGGTGGAAGAAGGTCAACTTCCGCTAAACAAGTGCCACAAATGAAGGCTATAGGTGGTAGCTTTCAACAGCAAGCCCGGTCGATATCAGTACCACAAAATCAGATGATTTTACCACCTCCACCTCAACAAACTCAATCCCAATATCACAGGGCGTTCGCCTTAAACCCAAGGCGACAAGAATAGAATGCTGAGAATCTGGCAGGTATGGGAACTTTAAATGGCTTACCTATTGTAATTCTCTTTGACACTGGAGTTTCGCATTCTTTTATTTCTACGACATGTGTAGATGTTTTTTTTAAACTAAATATAGGCAAGTAACCGAGATTTAAAAGTGATGACTCCTTTAGGTAAATCACAATAATTTCCATATATGTTCTAATTTAGAATTCGAGATTAGGAACTCTTAAGTGAAAGCAAGAATTTTCTGAGTGATACCAATGTGGGATGTGGATATTATCGTAGGAATGGATGGTTAACAAAGAATTTTTGGTAATTCAATGCGAACAACGGAAATTTCATTCCATCCTCCGAGAAAAGACCTACTTGTTTTTATGGTATTGTGATGAAAGAAAGAATGGTTCCCATAATCTCAACATTATGTGCTGAGAAGCTGATGAGGAATAAGGAAAATTGTGCCTATCTGGTATATTTGAACCTTGATGATAACAAGAAGGAAAGAAGACTAGAGGATGTGCCGATAGTTCAGGAGTATCCAGATGTATTTCCTGAAACTCTACCAGGGTTATCTCAAGATAGACAATTGGAATTTACGATTGATCTAGAACCCGGATCGGCACCTGTATCAAAGGCACCCTACCGTATGGCACCCAAAGAGTTACAAGAGTTGAAAATCCAACTTCAAGAACTCTTGGACTTAGGGTTTATTCGACCTAGTGTATCTCCATGGGGAGCTAGTATTTTCTCTAAGATTGATTTAAGATCAGGGTATCATCAGTTGAAAATTCGTTCAGAAGATATTCCTAAGACTGCTTTTCGAACACGATATGGTCATTATGAGTTTGTTGTGATGCCTTTTGGATTAACAAATGTTCCTGCCGTGTTCATGGATTTGATGAATCATGTTTTTCACGATTACCTTGATAAATTCGTCTTAGTATTTATTGATGATATTCTTATATACTCGAAAGACGAACAAGGACATGAGAGACATCTAAGAGTAGTATTAGAAACTCTAAGAGCTGAAAAAAACTGTATGCCAAATTTAGCAAATGTGAATTTTGGCTGAGAGAGGTAAATTTCCTTGGACATATCGTATCAGCCGAAGGAATAAAGATTGATCCAACCAAAGTGCAAGCTGTACAAGAATGGAAATCACCTACGCCGCCAAATGAAATTCAAAGTTTCTTAGGTCTAGCAGGATACTATCGACGATTTATCGAAGGATTCTCTAAAATCGCAAGGCCAATGACTCAATTACTCCGGAAAGGAGTAAAATTTCAGTGGACCAAGGAATGTGAAGAAAGTTTTCAAGAACTCAAAAAGCGATTGACGTCAGCACCGGTATTGACAGTACCATAACCAGATCAAGGATCTACCCTTTATACCGATGCGTCAAAGAATGGACTGAGATGCGTACTCATGCAAGAAGGAAAAGTCAAGGACGCTTAGGAATGATCCTTACTCAAGAATAGGAGTCGATCAAAGATTTTGAGAAATTGAAGATAGAAATAGTACTTCCACTAGATACCACTGAGAGTATCATATCAACACTAGTGGTTGTACCAGACTTAAGGATACAAATCGTAAATGCTCAACGACAAGATGAACAACTAGAAAAGTTGCGAACTAAAATCAGAATGGAAGGATTACAGGATTACTACGAAGCTCGGGACAATACGATTATGTTCCGAAACAGGATTGTGGTACCCAACAACCAGGAGCTGAAAGATGAAATCATGAGTGAAGCTCACAACTCGCTTTATACGTTGCATCCAGGAAGCACGAAGATGTATCAAGATCTTAAACGACAATTCGTGTGGACTGGAATAAAGCAAGAGATAACATTATTCATAGAGCGGTGTCTAGCATGTCAACAAGTCAAAGCTCTACATCAACAACCATATGGGAAGCTGCAACCCCAGAGATTCCTGAATGGAAATAGGACCACATAGCTATGGATTTTGTAACAGGATTACCCAGATCAAAGCGTGGAAACACTACTATATGGGTAATTGTAGATCGTCTCACCAAATGCGCACATTTCATTCCAATTCCTGTTACTTATGGAGCTAACAAATTAGCCTAAATATATGTTCGCGAAATAGTACGGCTACATGGAGTACCTGTGTCCATTACTTCGATCGAGACTCCAAATTTACCTCACGATTTTAGTCGAGTTTCCAAGAGGAATTAGGGACACGATTGAATTTTAGTACGACTTTCCATCCTCAAGCGGACGGTCAAACGAAAGAACTATTCAAACGCTTGAGGATATGTTCGAATCGTAATACTAGATCGAGCGAACAATGGGAACAAGCCTACCGTTAGTTGAATTTGCTTATAATAATAGTTATCAAGCTACAATTAATATGGCGCCATACGAAGCTCTCTACGGTAAGAAATGCGGATCGCCTCTCTATTGGGACGAAGTCGGAGAAAGAAAAGTACTGGGACCAGAAGCCATCGAAGAAAGGATCGAAGTCGTACGACAAATTAAGAAAAGGATTCAAGAAGCCCGAGATCGCAAAAAAATCGTACGTAGATGTTCGCCGAACAGAACTCAGCTTCGAAATTGGAGACAAAGTTTTTCTAAAGGTTTCTCTAACCAAAGGCGTACATCGATTCGGCATAAAGGGAAAACTGAAACCGAGATTCATAGGACTATACGAAGTGTTGAAAAGAATCGGACCTGTGGCATACAGGCTCGCATTGCCACCAAATTTTGGCAATATACACAACGTGTTTCATGTGTTGCAATTACGAAAATATGTGTTTGATCCAAAACACATCATTCATCAAAAAGAGATAGTTCCTGAGCCAAACTTAAGCTACAAAGAAAGGCCAGAGTGTATTTTAGACCGAAAAGAATAGCAACTAAGGAATACATCTATTCCTTTAGTTAAAATACAGTGGAAGTATCATGGCTCAGAAGAAGCGACATGAGAATTAGAAGAGCAAATGAAACAGAAGTATCCCGAATTATTTATCTAAGGTACTAAATTTCGGGACGAAATTTCTTTAAGGGGGAGGGAATGTAATACCCCAAACTTTTAATTAGTAATTAATCGACGATTAAGACTAAGCAGGCATTGCATCCTTAATAAGAAAGAAATTATATATGCTTAAGATCCAAATTATTTAATTTCACTTGGTAAAATAAAATGTGATCGATAATTGAACTCTAAAAATTTTTGAGTAAAAGATTTTGTTTAGAAATTAAAATATTACGTAGACTGATTATTTGATCTTAATGATCAAATAAATTCTATAACTATAGGAAAGTATATTCTCATGTTATATATAGTAAACATAATTTTATGAATATAAGATTATAATGTGAGTATTTTATTTCATAAAAGTAATGAAAATAAGAAAGTAAGTTATAAGTATAAAGTTAGTATCATTAAATAAAATATTTATACATATCATATTATTTATATTAAATTGGATATATACATGAATTCTTGAGCATTAATGAAGAATGCTCTAGAAAAGTGTTGAGTAAGCATATGTATTAATTAAACTTGATGAACAAGCATGTGCATTAAATTAATTTTGATGAATAATCAACTATTAAATTAAAGTAAAAATAAAATAGAATTTAATGTATATCAAAACATCTTCTTATGATTGGAAGACTTCCAAAAACCTACCCATTTCTTCCCAAAACTCACGCATACACACACTAAACCACACACTAGGGTAAAAATTTATTAAGCTATTTCTCCAAATTTTCACTTCAAGTTGATTACAAGGTTGAAAGAAGGTATAATTCTAGCTTTTCTTTAGTGTTTAAGCTTAATTATTGTTGTATACATATGAAATTATTGAGGATGTAGGTTGAAGGATTTTGTATATTATGTGATGAATATTGATATTATATGATGATATTGATGAATTAATGTAGAAGTAGTGAAGTATTGATGGTTTAATTGTAAGATTTTAAGCTAGAACTATAAACCCTAATTTTGAATGTTAAATGAAAGTGATGATATGTTGGGATTATGTGCTAAGAACATGTTTAAGGAAGAAATTTGGAAAGAACATTAAACAAAATAAATTATATATATATATATATATATATATATATATATATATATATATATTTGAAAATTTCAAAAATATTGAAATACATTATGTTGATTTTATTTTCTTCAAATAACTTGATATATGAGTTTAATATGATGATTTAAGCATTTTGTGAATTAATTAGAATTTTCTAAGCTCATATGTTGAAAATGAAAAATTTTAGTTTAGGTGTTTAGTTGACATATTTATGTTAAAGTTGGTATATGCTATTGTTATTGTTGTGAAAGATTAATATATGATAATTAAATGAGAAATTGAAAGAAAGTTGAAAGAAAAATATAGTTATGCATGTTGTAAGATTTTCGAAAATCTTAGAAGAAGAAGGGAAAATTTAAGTTTGATGTTATTATTATGTATAAATCATATGGATTATAAACCTATTAGGTAAATAAGTACTAATGAAGCTTAAATAAGAATTTTTGAACTAAGAAACTAAAAAGCTAAAGTTTATGTACATGTTATGTTGAAATGAATTCATATGACAAATAAATTATGTTATGTGATATTGGTTGATTAGAATGATTTATATATCTAAAGTATGCTAATAGTAAGAGAAATACTATTAAAGTATGTTGATGGCCTATGACTTAGTTTGTAATGAAAGTTCAAAATAGGCGATTGGTTGAAATACTATACATAAATAACCTTAGGAAAAGAATATCGTATTTAAATAAAGAAAAGAATGTAAATTGAGTTCACTAATGTATAATTAGAAAATAATTGTTAATCGTTCCTTGAATATCCAAGTAGACTCGTGAGAGTCGAATAAGATAAAGTGTAAAGAAAGTTTAAAGAATAAAAGGATGCAATGACCCGAAAGATTTAAATTGTTATAGGTAAAGTTTAGACAAAAATGTCCAAACAAAACCTAAGTAAAGAAAAAGAATGAATAAGAAGAAATCACATGTGTTTAATAGATAAGAAATGTCATTTATATATATACTGATATTATCGAATAATACAAGGTACATTGAGGAAGGGGAAGGCGATTAAAGAGGAAGAGGAAGAAGAAAAATGAAAGTTTGTTAAGCTTACCGAGTAATTCAACAGGTGGGCTTTCTAAAAATTTATAGCACGTGCTAATTTATATTATTTCATTATGTATCTTGCATGAATTTTAAATTCATTGACTTGCAAATGTTTGAGCATGAGCATGATGCATTGCATGTCACGGAAGCGAGAAAGAAAGAAAAGAAAGAAAGAAAGAAAGAATGGAAGAATTTACCGACGTCGGATAGCGACCTTCGGGTCATAGCGTGTTTGAGAAGGAGGCCTACTTCTCAACACATAGACAGATTCCGTGGATATGGGAAGAGAAAGATGTCTGCAGACATAGATCATGCATATGTATTTGTTTTAATGCTATGAAAATGAAAGCAAGTAAATGTTTTATTACGAAAAACATGCACAGGTTTTTCACTAAAACCCCTGTGTATTGCAAAGTTATGGCAAGTCAATCTTATAGCTCTAAGAGCAAAGTTTTAAATGTTTTCGGCATGTGTCCACTGAGTGCTTATGTACTCACGCCCTGCATGTATTTCTAAACATGCAGGTTGAGCTGGGATCGTGGAGATGGAATTGAAAGAGGAACACTGTGGTTGTCATGGTTTTGGTTTCCGTCATATATGTTTACAATATCTCTTATTATTCCGTTTGTTTCGAACAACTGGTTATGATCGTTGAGATTAAACTCCTTGATATCTCTTATTGTTGAGTCGAACTCCTTGATATTTTGTTTACTCGAAGGAGACTTGGTGGGTTGTCTATTATAAGGCATGTTGAGAATGTTGGAATTAAACTTGTTATGATGATATGTTGGTGAAAGTTTATCTTGAACCTATGTTGATGCCTACTACTGCCTTGTTGATAATTGAAACATTGGCGCTTGTTGCTATAAGTTGATGCCCGAGTTATATGTCCTCATACATATAACTCAACTACCCTTTCCGTTGCCACACTCTGAATTGAATGATCGTTATGTTGTTGTTGCAATTGTAGAAGGAAAACCCCTTTCCGATCAAAAGTCGAATGTTTTGATTATCCTTCCACCATTATTCCTTTTATTCATTCGACTTCATGAAAACAAATCATGGCATTCTATTTGAAATTAATACATTCTTTGACGTTATCCAATATTATTCTCCATACATTATTGTCATATTCTTTATTGAATTCTTTGAATCGTCATTAGTGCTAATAGTTTATGTAAAGTCATTAGTCATGCCTAATCTCTTGATTAAGAAGTTGGATCTCTTGATTAAGAAGTTGGTCATGACACATATCTTGCGTGTACTCCTTGTCCATCTTTGTTATCAAGCGGCATTTTTTTATATTATCAGATTCATCGCAGGATAATGATTGTGATTATGAGCAGCATTAAGAGCATCCTCACTTCTTTTCAGCGGTCGAGCATCCTTACTTCTTGTTCGGCGGTAAGGATGAGTTTGATCTTCGCTCATAATCACAATCATTATCCTGCGATGAATCGTAATATCAAAAGAATCTTGCTTGTTCACAGCATGGACAAGCAGTACACGTGTCATATGCCAAGAATATGTGATGAGCAGAAGAGGACGAAGTCGAATGAAAAGCTAAGATACAATAATGAAGACTATCATTACAATTTCTGTTTCCAGTGAGGAGGGGGATGATCCACATTATATGCTTATCTTAGCAAAATTGAAGGAACATGACAACTCGTACAGAATTGAATACGAGGAAGATGGTTTGAGTGTTGTCATTCAATACGAAGGAGCTTTGAGTTCAGACACAGAGTGTAGTCAAGAATCTAGAGAAAAAACGAGGAAACAAAAGGATGGACTTTCGTATCAGATGTCTCGTGCAGAGACTAGACCCATTCTTGATTTTATAGTAAAATAATGTCAAAATTTTCATTTTATCCTTATTTTGATTGCAAAAGGCTGCACAGAAAGGAGTTCATCCGAGCAGTTGACTCTACGATAGCTTATCATCAACAGCTATTGGAGATGGAGGCCAGATTGCAAGTCGGCGCGAAATACGAGGCCGTTGCAAGTTGAGCCGAGAGCGAGATGACGTTCTGCACGATCGAGCTCGATTCTTGGCCAAGAAGAGGCCCTCGAGCGCTTCATGGCCAGCCCCGCTTCCCCACCCTCGTGATATCGACTCCGTTTTCCCCACCATCGTCATATTTGGGTCAGATTATGAATTTATGAAGAAACAAAAACATTTTGTTTGTAAACTTATCGTATGATTTAGAATTATTTGGTTTGTTTGATATTATGACGTGAAATTGTTTTGTTTTAATTGTGTCGCCTGATTTAGAATGATAATGTTTATCATTTAGAATTGGTTTGTTTGGATTGTGTTTGTTTGAAAACAGGTTTGTTGTTTGTTGTAAACGACCGTCCAAAATAAAAATTGAATCTCTATACAGTTTGTACATTTAGCGACGGACTGGCGACGTTTCAACGATGAATTTACGATTTAGCGACGGACTTGAGACGTTTCAACGACGGATTGGTTACGTGAAATAAAAAAAATCATAATTTTAACGACGGACTGTGTCCGTCGCTATATAACGACGGATTTGCGACGGATTGTCGTCGAATTAACGACGGATTTGCGACGGTATTTTTAACTACGACGTCATTCCGTCGTTAATCCGTCGATATTAACGACGACTTAGAGTCGTATTAACGACGGATTGTAAATAAGACGACCGTTCGGAGGTTGTCGATTAGCGACTGAAACTTCCGTCGCTAATAATTAACGACGGACGTAAATCCGTCGTTAAAAGATTGCCTACCAGGTTTCCAGCGACCCCTTTATTCCGTCGCTAATCCGTCGCTGATCCAAACTAACGACGGATCCGACATGATTAGCGACGGAATTTTCCGTCGCTATTCGCCTGTTTTTTTGTAGTGATTCGAACTATAATTCACAATATATAGTTAAACGAATATATATTCACACTATATATATAGTTAAACGAATATATAATTCACAATATAATTCACATATTGTTAAACGAATATATAAATATAAATATAATATAAACGAATATATAATATTTCACAATATAAACGAATATATATTTTTGTATAATATAAACAAATATTAATAATATATAAATATTGTTAAACAAATATATATAATTCACAATATAATTCACAATATATATACATTTTATATTACATCCATGTATGTTTATGATAGTTTTTTTATAAATTAGTTAATTGTGATTGTTTTAAGTTTTAATATCTTTAATTTATGATAATGATGGTGATATAATTATCTATTAGTTGTCAATGATTTTTTTTCACGATCGATACTTACTAAAATTTTGTATTTGTTGAATTACTTATTATTATTTCAAATTTGGCAGATCTTAAAATTATAAATGTGCATCACATGAGATAGTTAACTAATGAATATTTTTTATGTGTTTTCTCTCCTATATATGGACGTATTTCACAATATAGTTAAACGAATATAAACGAATATATATAATTCACAATATAATTCACAATATATAATTAAACGAAGCATATAAAGTCACAAATCATAATAATTATACAACACAAAAATAAAAAAAAACCTGTGAAGCCATAGCCAGGTGGAGTGGTTGGTCATGGAGGGCGTTGGCCGTGTAGGGGTTGGCCGGGGTTGGCAGCGTGGAGGTTGGCCGTCGGGAGGGGTTGGCACGGGAGGGTTGGCAGCAGAGAGGAGGTTTATTTGGGGTTGGCACGGTGGGTTGGCCGTCTGGAGGTTGGCCTCGGGTGATATAGAGAGGGAGGTTGGCGGGGTTGGTCACGGTGGGTTGGCCGTCGGAGGTTGGCACGGTGATATAGAGAGATAGGAGAGAGAGAACCTCCGGTGATATAGAGAGAGATAGGAGAGAGAGAGAGAGAGAGAGGGCGAGGCGAGAGAGTGAGAGTGAGAGAGAGTGTGAGAGAGAGTGTTGTGAGAGAGAGAGAGAGCGCGAGAGTGAGGCAGTGAGAGAGAGTGTTGTTTTATAAGTAAATTTGAATTCAAAGTGAATCTGGTTGGGAGACAAGGACAGAAATAATTGATGAATGACACAAATTTTCGTGCAAGAAATAATTGACAGAAATAATTTTGACTGACACAAATTTTTGTGCAAAGATTCTCTGATGTGCAAAGATTCTCTGATTTGTCTGATTATTTTGACTGCACAGTGAATATTTTGATGAAAATATATTAAAATAATGAAATGGGTATACATAGCACTTATTTTTACAAATTGATATTGACAACACACATTTTTTCAAAACTGGGTAAATAAGCTCCGAACCCTAAAGATATTATATATGTTAGGACAATATTGAAAAGAGAAAAAAAAAAAGTGATATTAACCATTCATTCAATGCATATGACATTTGCATAAATTACCCATATAAAGCGAATTATTTGGGAATTTTGAGTTGTCACTTCTCTCATCTGAAAAAGTAATCTGTTAGCATATAGTGTCGAGACTTCCTCCAAATAAATATGTGTATGTACGGAGTGAGCTTCAGGTCTCTAACTCCGATTCTATAATTAATTGCGTAAATTTTGATTTTAGCATCCAAAGAATATTATTTATGGTTCATTTCGTAAAAGTTGGCAAAATTAGTTCAGCATTTTATTATTTTACAACCCCAGTACTTGATTTGTAGCTCTTTTCCCCCCTAATTGCTACAAGGACGATTTTTAAATCCAATATTGCTGACATGAAAGTTCTGTTACACTCCGGTTTTATTATAAGAAAGAGCTGTAAAACCTATGCATCTCTTTGGATTCTCAAACTAATAATACCCACCCAAAAAATTAAAAATGAAATCTGGGAGTGTGTTTCGTCCGCCAACTACATGAGTCAGCAATTTGGTTTGGCTAAACAATAATTTAACTGGGCTGTCTATTGTTTACTTTAGTCTACTAGCCCACAATTTTAAAGTTGGATACTTGGATTAATCTCATTGGGCCGGACTAGGGCTATTAGGTCGGCCTAATAACTGATTGTGGCTTCCCACCCATTTCATTTAATGATTCGCTGTGTGTGGAGTATGCGTAACTAGTATTTCGCTCTTGCCAGGTAGAAAATGTAAAATCACATTAAACAATATTTCGTTATAAATTAATTTTAATAGCAGAACCATCAGAAAGTAAATAGAAATATTCATCAATATCTATTCATCATAATATTTACAAGAAAATAAATAATTTTTATAACAAAGAACAATTACAAATCTCGATTAATTCCTACCACATCTTTTTTTTACATTATAATCACAACTTACATAAATGCCAGTTCTACAAGAAATTAGTTTAACAATAATAATTTATGAATATTAATTATACATACAATAATAATATTTATTTTCAACCTTTTATTTTAGGTAAATTAATTAATTAAGGGAATAGGTTCAAAAGTTTCAAACTGATGGAGTTGGTTGTTGTATACAAATTTAATCAAGTTCAAATCTTACTAATACAATTTTACTAAATTTACAGTTTTTATTATTTATGTTAATGAAAACCTAGTCCGGTTAACCAATTCATCGGTTTTGTCAGATTTTGATTGGTTTTTGAGAAATTTGAAAATTATATGGAACCAAACTATTGAACTAGCCGGTTCACAGTTAAATCAATCGAAACGACCAGTACAATCAGATTGTTGAAATGGAGCATGGGATTCTGTCCCTCTTTCTCGTAATTTGAGAAATGGACATGGGAAACCGCGATAGGAAACTCGAGTTTATCGAGGTTCACCTTCAACATTGTTCCAAAATCATTAAAACATTCTACGTGCTTAAAAAAACTTGTTGTTAAAGGTGACCACATTAGTTAGTTCACCCCTAACGGAGAGTCGGGTCTAAGCAGAGGTTACCCTTTTATTTATTGGATATTAATTGCCGTCCTAGATTTATTTCACATTAACTTTGAATGCGTAAACACCAAGTGTGGGGGAAAGCAATAAGGTTTAATTGATTAGATTAAGAGTGAAGTTGTATGAATTATCCTTCCTATTCTTACTAGTATAGACTTTGCTTGAGGACAAGCAAATGGATAAATATGGTGGGAGTTGTTTAGTATGAATTTGTGCTGATTTTTGGTATTGTTTTGTGTGTCATTTTCAGTGGTTTGTCCTAATTATGTCGTTGGTTTGATTAGTATTTATCGAATTGGACTTATTTGGTTTGTTTCGATGTTTTGTAGAAAATGACATTTAATAGGATGAAATGGAGCTTCCAAGATCTATCCTATATTGAAGATCATCTCTATAGGAGTCCATAGGCAAACGGGTCGTAATTCGAGTTCGGACGAGAGAACGGAGCGAACAATGGGTCACAAGACGCAAGACGCTGAAGCGTCCGGCGCTGGAACGCCCAGCCAGCGTTTGGGCCTCCAGCGTGCGTTTTCCTTGGCATTTAGCCTCCACCAATGCCCAGCGCCTCCCATGCCCGCTGATGCTTCCCAACAAGACGTTTCATCGCCCGGCCTCCATGCATCCCAACAAGACGCTTCCTTCATGCCCAACCTTCCCAACAAGACGTTTCGCCACGCCCGCTCCATGCTTCCCAACGCACGTTTCCTTCATGCCCAACCTTCCCAGCGCTCGCCCACTCCCGTCCGGCGCTGTGTTTCCCCAGCCCTCATGCGTCCGGCGACTCGATCCGTCCGAACTTTGGGTGCATCTCCGTTTCTTTCGGTGGGCACCAGGCGTCCGTACCGGGCGACCGATTTTCCCCCGTCGTCCGGTCCGCGCGCGCGTTTTCTTGCTGCTATATATTTAAGTTAAACACGCGAAACCCTAGCCGATTCTTATTTTCTCTCGCACGCACGCGCGCTTTTCTTTTTCCTTTCTTTTTCTTTTCTTTTCCCTTTTATTATTTTTTTACTTTGGATTAACAATTGGGATTGCACGATTCCGGATTTTGGAAGACGAATTTATCTATGAATGGTTGTAAGTTTTCCTGATTTTGATTATGTCTTTATAATTGGGATTGGATTAATTTCCATCATGAGATGAATTATGAATTGTTGGGAAATATATGTTTAATCGTTCTTATCTTGAATTGGGATTATTGAATTGATGATTTGCGATTTCTTCATCCGTATAAATTGTTTATTTTATGATCTTCATGCATGGTGTTCGAAAGAATAGTATAGGTTGATTGTATGCTTATGTTTGATTATAAAGATATGCGAGAGCAGATTTATATTAAATATAAGTTTGACAATGAAAGTGATCGAGAGATTGGTTTGTTGTTGAATAAATGATATATGTGGTTAGGGTTTTTGCTATTGTATGCCTTGTAGTAAAATATCCTTCGTAGTTGATGGTTGGTTGATTGAGAGATCCCCTGTCATTAAGTTCGAGTCTAACGCCGACGAATCGAGAGATTAGTTAGTGTTGACCGCTTGGTGAGGCGTGGGTATTTTATGCATTGTGTACTGGTCCTTGATTTATTAATAGCGAGGATAGATTCGAACCCTAGAACGCCGCTCCAATTCCGTATCCACTAATTCCTATTGTTGTCCAAGTGCATCCGCTTTCCTTGCTCGTTTTATTTCTGCGTTCGTCCTTTCCGTGATGCCCCTTTATGTTAGGACGTTAGTTTTTCTTTTTCGCTCGTGTTTGACATAAAACCGTAGCCTGTTAAGCCTTCATCGAGAGATTCGACTTGGGTCGACCTTACCATTCTATAAGGACCTCGTACTATTGCGAGCGATCGAAAACAACAATTGGGTCGGAACAAATTTTGACGCCGTTGCCGGGGAAGGCTTTAGGCTTTTGGTTTTGTGTCGCTTGTTTTTCGTGTTTCATTTGTGTTTCGTTTTTCCCCGTGCTTCTTCTTTTTATTTCTTTCCTTTTCTTTTCTTTGTTTCTATTTTCTCCAACCTGTGCGTGTGATCTTGTTTTGTAGTTGGTGTCGTTAATGCGTGGTTACCGCGATACGAATATGGTCATACAGCACGGAGAAGGAAAGCTCGTCGATTGGGAAAATTCTTCCTATGAAGAAGGAGCCCAATTCGACTATTTTGAGGATACCCGTCAGTCGTGAGCATCAAGCCTATGATCCCACTTGGAGGCATCCTCGAGTTCTTCATATAGTCGGGACCTCTTCTTCCAACAACGGTAGGTGAAGCCGACATTGGAGGAGTCATTGCAGCGCTCATTCAGTGAGTCACCGTGAAGCCGACATTGGAGGAATCATTGCAGCGCTCATTCAGCGTAGTCACCGGTGAAGCCGCCGGTTAAGCCGACATTGGAGGAGTCATTGCAGGCGTTCATTCAAGCGAGTCCGCCGGTGAAGCCGACATTGGAAGACACATTGACGTCTTTCGTACAGACGAGTCAACAAAGGTTCGAGATTTTGGAAACACCTATCGAGCGTTTAGAGACTCAAGTCAGTCGGTTAGCCGGGATAGTGGAAGAATTGGTCCACAACCAAAGTGTGGAGGAGATGCCGAGACAATTGGAGCAAACCTCTTCTATCATAGTCTATGATGATGATGAAGTTGAGGGGAGAATCAGGGAAGTTGATGAAAGTGAAGAGTCGAGGATTCATCAAGCCGAGACTAAGTGTGAACAAACAGAGGTCTTCCCGATCCAGTTGAAGGATGAGGAGAGGACAAACGTTGAGGTAGCATTTATAATTTTTCAATATCCTAATTCTCCAAAGTATTGTGCTGTTGGAGTCGAGGTTATCTATTTTGCTTTGAAGAATAGGATGTTTGATTTGAACTTAATTAATTCGTTAATCGCTACCTTAACCGCCCTTTGTTCTTACAATGTTACCACCGATGCTCGTTGAGATGGTATTCCTGCGGTGAAGGACTATGGATAGTCCAGTTTTCATTAGTGGAGCTCGTGCCATGGAACGAAGCGCTGCGTGGGAGGCAACCCACCAGTTTTTGTTTTGTTTTGTTTTCTTTTGGTTTTGCTTGTGTTGTGTTTTCGTCTTTGTTTTGGTTTTACGTGGTGTAGGTTTGGTGTTAATCATTCTTGAGTTACGGATATTGTAATCCATGTGGTGAAGCCGTGATGCTCCAACTCTACAAGCGCACACCGCTCTATTATCGTGGAAGTATCATCCCCATGGCCTTTTGTATTATTAATGTTTGGAGCACCTCCAAAGTGTTTCGGATTAAGTGTGGGGATGATTATTCATTTTCGCATGCATACCTTATCTATTTGTATGCTTGGTGATGTGCATCTATGCTTATATTGATTTCTTAGAATCAAGTATTGTATATGAGAGTAAGTCGGGATGTTGATTTGTGCAACTAAGTTATGTGGTATTGGTCAAATTGTGTTTAATTTTCAAACTTCGGTGGTATATGATTCGAGTGTAATGTGAATCGACGGATTGTGATTGATAGAAAATGAATAGAGGAGAATTGATGTGATTTGTCCGCTAATGTTAGGGTAGTTTTAACATTGTGGTTACCTATATACTTGTTTCGTCTATTGAAAAAAAAAAATTGTGTGAAAAAGAGTAGAAAATGAGATTGTTGAAATGGAGGATGGGATTCATCCTCTTTCGTAATTTGAGAAATGGACATGGGAAACCGCGATAGGAAACTCGAGTTTATCGAGGGTTCACCTTTCAACATTGTTCCAAAATCATAAAACATTCTACGTGCTTAAAAAAAACTTGTTGTTAAAGGTGACCACATTAGTTAGTTCACCCCAACGGAGAGTCGGGTCCCAAGAGGTTACCCTTTTATTTATTGGAAATTAATTGTCGTCCTAGATTTATTTCACATTAACTTTGAATGCGTAAACACCAAGTGTGGGGGAAAGCAATAAGGTTTAATTGATTAGATTAAGAGTGAAGTTGTATGAATTATCCTTCCTATTCTTACTAGTATAGACTTTGCTTGAGGACAAGCAAATGGATAAGTGTGGTGGGAGTTGTTTAGTATGAATTTGTGCTGATTTTTGGTATTGTTTTGTGTGTCATTTTCAGTGGTTTGTCCTATTTATGTCGTTGGTTTGATTAGTATTTATCGAATTGGACTTATTTGGTTTGTTTCGATGTTTTGTAGAAAAATGACATTTAAAAGGATGAAATGGAGCTTCCAAGATCTATCCTATATTGAAGAGCATCTCGATAGGAGTCCATAGGCGCAAACGGATCGTAATTCGGAGTTCGGACGAGAGAGAACGGAGCGAAACAATGGTCACAAGACGCAGACGCCGCTGAGCGCGTCCGGCGCTGGGAACGCCCAGCCAGCGCGCGTTTGGGCCTCCAGCGTGCGTTTTCCTTGGCATTTAGCCTCCACCAATGCCCAGCGCCCCTCCCATGCCCGCTGATGCTTCCCAGCGCACGTTTCATCGCCCAGCGCCCGCTCCATGCTTCCCAACAAGACGCTTCTTCATGCCCAACCTTCCTGGCCGCCCACTCCCGTCCGTGTGTGTTTCCCAGCTCCCTCAAGCGTCCCGCGACTCGATCCGTCCGAAGTTTGGGTGCATCTCCTGTTCTTTCCAGTGGGCACCCGCGTCCGACGCTGTGATGCGTCCGGCTGGCGACCGATTTTTTCCCGTCGCCGTCCGTGGCGGCGTTATGTCCCAGCGCTTTTCATCGCTACTATATATTTAAGTTAAACACGCGAAACCCTAGCCTGATTCTTATTTTCTCTCGCACGCACGCGTTTCTTTTCTTTTTCCTTTCTTTTCCTTTTCTTTTCCCTTTTATTATTTTTGTACTTTGGATTAACAATTGGGATTGCACGATTCCGGATTTTGGAAGACGAATTTGTCTATGAATGGTTGTAAGTTTTCCTGATTTTGATTATGTCTATATAATTGGGATTGGATTAATTTCTATCATGAGATGAATTATGAATTGTTGGGAAATATATGTTTAATCGTTCTTATCTTGAATTGGGATTATTGAATTGATGATTTGCGATTTCTTCATCCGTATAAATTGTTTATTTTATGATCTTCATGCATGGTGTTCGAAAGAATAGTGTAGGTTGATTGTATGCTTATGTTTGATTATAAAGATATGCGAGAGCGATTTATATTAAATATAAGTTTGACAATGAAAGTGATCGAGATTGGTTTGTTGTTGAATAAATGATATATGTGGTTAGGGTTTTGCTATTGTATGCCTTGTAGTAAAATATCCTTCGTAGTTGATGGTTGGTTGATTGAGAGATCCCCGTCATTAAGTTCGAGTCTAACGCTTACGTAATCGAGAGATTAGTTAGTGTTGACCGTTTGGTGAGAGGCGGGTATTTTATGTATTGTGTCTTGGTCCTTGATTTATTAATAGCGAGGATAGATTCGAACCCTAGAACGCCGTCTCCAATTCCGTGTATCTGTCAATTCCTATTGTTGTCCAAGTGCATCCGTTTTCCTTGCTCTGTTTTATTTCTTGCATTCGTCCTTTCCGTGACAGCCCCCTTTATGTTAGGACGTTAGTTTTTCTTTTCTGCTTCTGTGTTTGACATAAAACCGTAGCCCTGTTAAGCCTTCATCGAGAGATTCGACTTGGGTCGACCTTACCATTCTATAAGGACCTCGTACTATTGCGAGCGACTGAAAAGAACAATTGGGTCGGAACACATGCCCTATGATTTTATGCACCAATATGACAACTTTGGAGTAAATTTCATTATGTTGTGAAGATGTTATGTTTACGTATAATTTTGCTCGTTTTGTGCAAGTTTGAATGTTGGAGTGATCAAGGATCAACAGGAGGTTTGGAGAACAAGAATATAGATGAAAAGGTCGAATTATCAAGATAAACAAGTGAAAATCGAAACTAGAATGAAGAACAAGCAAAAATAGCGATCTCCACCTGTCTTATAAAATGAAGACAAAAAATGGTGACCATCCTTTACGTTTAGCAGGTCGCCGTAGAAGGCTGTATTCAAAGACATAAATGGAAACTGAACAACGATCATTTTTACGCATAATTTGTCAACAAAATGGTGACCAACGTAGATTGATCACCAGTTTTGTCCGAGTTTGGGTCCAGTTCCGAATTTGCATGTTTTATCTTTTTAGGAGTGAGATTTATCCTCAAAACTATAAATAGGGCTCTTGTTTAGTTCCCTATAGATTTTAGTCCTCATTTACGTATCTTTACCCAGGTTTTCATAATTTTAGATTTCATTACTTTCATTGTGAAGACTCAAGATTCAATGATTAGAAGTTTTTCATCGTTATCCGTACACGAGGTTTATTTATCCATCTATTTAATTATGTTTTCTTTATCTGTGTCCTATTTAACTTTAATTTTGAATAGCTAATTTTCTAATTGATTTTGAGGTTTGTATGGATTGATTGAAATTATATGGTTGATCTATTGAGCTAAATTTGTCTTTCAATCTATTATTTGTGGTTATTGGTTCTTGATTTTATGTTTAGATAGTTGACTACTATTGATGCATGCTAGTTATTCGATTGAATACATAGTTGGTTAGTTGTGCAATCGAATTCAAGAATACACAATACGATTAGAGATAGTCATAGGAAGAATAATCTTCAAGAGCTATTTGAAGTTAGAATATTTTCTTGAGACCTAGCAAAGATATAATTTATGCCAATCAATTATCACAAAACTTGTCGAGAGAGAAATTGAGGTTACCTCTATGATCCTTCATTTGAATTGAATTATATTTGCAATGGGGTTAGTAGGTTAATTGCATAATTTGGTTAAATTAATATATTCCACAAGCTCAATCTTTTATCTTTGAATTTCCAGAGTCTATTTTTCTACATTCTTACTTATTTGTCTAGTTCATAATCATCAAACCATAATTGTGTAGTCTCGTTTTATGTTCTTTTCTGTTATTGTCGGCATATCATTTACTCATTTCTTCGTTCGTTTAGTACATATATTTATTGTGAATCGAGTTAATTGTTTTCATTGGTGGTTTATAGGATTCTACCATGAATGAGAAAGAATACGTGTTTAATAATATTGCTAGATCATGCTGTCTGTAGATTAGTGCACGAATCCACGATGCTGCAGCTTACACACACCCGTGTGCCCATTTGTTAGCCCCCCGAGCGCTAGTCCTCGCTAGCCAGCACACCCGCGACACGGTAAGGTAGCCGAATGTGTGATGAATATGATATGCTTGAGCATTGAGTTGTGAACATGTGAAAATATTTGTTAGCTAATTCTTGACAATGGAACTTAGATGTCTTGTATGATTGTGAATGTGATAAGAATGTGTGAATAGTTAAAACATGTTTGTTGATGACAAGATATGAGTTTAGTAAGCTAAGTCATAATTTAGATATTAGTGGATGCAAGTAAGCCCTATAGATTAGAAGTACAAGTCCTGAAGGATTTATAAGAATATAGTATTAAGATGAACATCCTTCTATATTTATCTTTCTTCCCGTGCTTATAGATATTCCTCTTTTGTTGAAAGGATTAAGTGGAGCAGTAAAAGATGAGAAGAAATGAATGTTTAGTCCCTCTAAGTAAAGGGACATCCAGGTGGACATTTCTTAACTAAAATATTGCTCGCGCCAAAAAATTATTGTTTAATTGATATGCTTGATATGCATGTTATTTGAGAAAAAGTTTGACTTGCCAAGTGCATGGTTCCATCTACGAGAGATTTACAATATCGGCCCAATGTTGGACGAGCTGCCAGTAAGGGTTTGTGTGTACACAGTTGTGACCGTGAGCTAGCGTCAGTTAGCCGGTCATTGTATTTGAGAAAGAGACATACTTCTCAACACATAGTGCATAGATGTGGTGTTAAGATATTGCTGGCATAGATTCATTTTGAGATATTGCATCAATTCAATCATGAGCATGAAAAGTTTTATATGTTGAGCATACACGAGTTATTTCACTAAAACCTATGTACGTTGCTTAAGATGTGGCAAGTCAGTGAATAGCTCTAAGAGACCAATTTCAATGTTTTCGGCATGTGTTCACTGAGTGCAACTATTACTCACGCCCGCATGTATTTCTAAATGAGCAGGTTGAACAGAAGATGGTGATGGAGCAAAGAGCTAAGCCAGATTCTTTTTGTTGAGCAAAGTCAGAGCCTAGGGTTATATGTTTCCATATATATAACTCAACCACCCTTTCTGTTACCACCTTATGAGGCTTTTATAAATTAGTATGAGTAAGTTGAGTCACCAACTCATATTATTGTTGACATGTCGAGGCCTTTGGTATTTGTTATTTGATGATCATCGATTGTTTTTTTGTTATGAGTTATACTATTGCTCCCTACTTGTTAAGCACATTCTTGGTATCAGATGTCGAGTTATGTTTGTTGTCTCTAGCAGTTATCCTTCATTATCGAATTTCTTAGTCATGTCTTGATGATTGCTAAACCCTTTTATTTATTGATCTCATTTTGCGATATATATGTTGTTGGAGGTTTGATTGGTTTCTTGATTATATGTTTGCAGTCAAATCTTTGTTGTTAGCATAAGTATTTGAGGGTTGTCTTTCTTTTATTTTTTTTCTCAAGTCGCGGTTTGACCGCCTAGCTAATCCTTAGTTAAGAGACTAGTTGTGACAAGGTGGCCCACAGTTAGCGATGCCCGTAGTGCAACCAACGCTATTTTCCTCTCAACCTGCCTCAGTGGGTGCTAACACTCAACCGACGATGGGTGCCCCTCTAGCACTCTGCGCTAGCACCTAGCCAACACTGTGTGCCTCTGTACATTCCTCACGTGTTGAACTGCAGTTGGCTCTCGTGTTGCCTCAAAAATGGTGCCCGCGCTCGCTCACCTTGCTTCCTACCTTGCATGCTCCGCTCATGTTGGCAACCAGTTGATGTTGGGTGTGCTAGTTTCTAGCGGATGTTGACCGGGTGTTTTGAAGCTAAGTTTGGAAAGATTTCACATAGCATTCGTCGAGGGTTTATATGCTCAGCCATCTCTGTTATTTTCACTCTCAGTTTATTTTATTCTTTTGCAATCTCTTTTATCTTGTAGTTAGAATTAACATTGGATTGGCTATTTTAGATTTTAGATGACTAATTCATCAGTGATTGAGTTGTAAGTTATTGCTTATACTTTTATGTCTATGTATTTATGTTTGAGATTATTTCTCTTGTGAGAACGAATGATTTTGTTGTCATGATTTAGTCATTTTATTCTAGGGTCTCGCAATTGAATTGTGTTGATATATCAAAGATATGTTTATGTTTTTTCGATTGGTTTATCATTTTGTGGTTGATATTAGATGAGCTCGAAAGAATAATTTACCATTGATCACGTGCTTGAGATGACAATTAATGAAAGTGAATGTGATGATAAGGAGTTTGTAAACAAAATAATCAACTAAGTTGCCAGAAACCGAGTAAATATAATTACGCCTCCATAGAGACTATTTCCTCCTCTGACAAATGGATTGTTCGTCGACAGAGCCAAAATTAAAGAATAAACTATGTAGCTACCCAATTATTAAAGTTGGACCCAGCGCAGAAACCTAATGAGCTTCAACTGCTGATCGAACGTGTCTTCGAGATGTATAAAGAATAAACTGACGAAGAGAAGATGAAAAAGAAAAGAGGATGAACTAATTGGTATACTGAACTATAATAGACATGTATATGTTTGTTGATACAAAACTAAATCTGTTGTATCTGTAATTTCAGCAACCTGATTATATATATACTAATCCAGTTCACTGTGATGACAATGACTCTTTGTCCAGGCTCTATACTTGCTTTAAACCTTATAATACTGAATCAAACCTTGTTTTGCAAAAAAAATGATGATCTCGGTAAGGGAGAACCAAACCCTTGTACTGGAACTAGTTTTCTCTTCTACTGGTCTGCCTTTAGTGTAATAGATAGGTTTTGACATCATAAAAAATGGGGAAATTATCAAAAATATTTATCTTAATTTAGTGTTTTGATTAGATTTCAAAACCCGCTGATGTTTGCCCTGTTGATATAACATAGTGATGCTCACATGTTAGGGAGCCGACTTTTTATGTCTACGAGTTTTAGTAGAAGAACCATCAGTATAGACAGGATATACCGAAGGAGTTCAAGAAGCAATACTAAAGTCGGTGGTACTATTAGGAGTATCAGTATCAGTGCTATTGAAGTTTGAAGACTGAAGAACGAAGTCAGAAGACTGAAGACTTGGTGGTACTCAAGGCATAAAATTAAGAAAATGACTGAGTGCCATATCAGCAGAAGAGAAGTCAAAGCTGCTGAAGATCTACGTCAAAGTTAAAGTATCTACTGAAGACTTAGAGTCATCATACTGATAAAAGAATGAGTCTGCCCTACTGAAAGCATGCAGAGTTGACTCATTGAAGATCCGAAGTCAACGTACTAAACAAACACGAGTCAACCTCACTGAAGAAATATGGAATTATTTAAAAATTGATGTTTGACTTTCAACGTGTCAGAGCGAATCTGCAAAAGATCCTGACAAGGCAGAATTACTTATCAGAGGTGCAGAGCTCAGATGTATGATGTTGCAGACACAAAAAACGAAGTACGAGAATTCAAACGAGAAGATTTCAAATGACTAATGGAATGAGTGTGATTGATGTTCTCTCCAACGATACTATTAATCACCCCTCCTATAAATACCAGCGAGATCCAACCTTTGAATGCTACTGAAAGTGCTTCGCATTTAAGTATTCAAACATCCAAAGTTCATATCCGTAGAACCTTCTAACAACGTATTTCAAAAAAGAAAGTTCTAACTGGTATCAACAAATCCCCGAGCTCAAATATAATTATTAGCTCAGGATGTCAGCATACACTCTCTTACCATCTAGGCAGTAATCTTGTAGTATCTTAAACCTATAAAATCTTGAGTTGTCGCTTGTGACAGCTAAAATCCTAAATTGGAAACCCTCTCTACCAAACTCTCTTAAAAGTTGAAGTAGAAGTTGGAGTGCAAATAATGTGAACTTATGTAAGCAAGAAAGATAGGTTTCCTAGCACTCATAAGTGTAGGAAGACACGGCAAGTTAGTCAGGGTACAAATAAGGTGAATTTATGTACTTCGATTTAATCTTGCACTCGTAAGCAAGACAAATCCCAAGTAGCGGATTGACTGTATTATCAGTCCGTGGATGTGGGAGCTGATCTATCCGGACCACATTAAAAACTAAGTGTATTATTTACTTTCAGTACTTTACATTTCATGTTATTGAACTGAACATCATTCATTACACTCAACATGACATACTGTTCAAAACACTCCATCAATATCACTTTGATACTGAAAAGAAAAACTAATACTGACTAAGCAAATATTCGTCTAAGTATTTTCTCAGTATCAACTTTCATTAAAGGAAAAACTTAATAACCACCATTTCTAGGCTTAAATTAGTTATCGATCTAAGCGATCGATTCTTGTTGATTAGTAGGATTGCTAACTGATACACTAGTACAAAACTTTCTCAAACTGAATTGATCAGCAATACTGACACTAGTACTGAACTGCTATTAACAACTTGATATCTACTGATTACTCGAATGTCAAGTCTTGTTTCAGAAAAGTTTTAATTTGTTTTAACTGATGTATTCTTTCCCCTCGTATACCAGTACGACCAACAGGGGACCATCTAGAGTCATGCATGTAAGAAGACGAAAATCAACATGTTGTTGTGTGACACGATGGCGCACAATGCACCAGCCACTATCGAGCTGCTATATGCCGTGTCGTTGTGGCAATACCTCGCAAAAGAAGTTGTTTCTCCATTTTTTTGAGTAAGAAGAAGAAGTGGTTGCATCTGTCTTTTATGCTCATTGCGAAAATTTTAAAAAAATTGACAAAAAGACTACCACTTGTCAGTCTTTTGTACGTCCACATATTCAAAAATATGATTTAAATTAAATATTATATACTATCTTGAAATATAATACTACTGAAATCCAAACAATCTATGCTTATCGTAAAAAACCAACATTTGGACTGGTGCTCTCTCCGTCTGTGTACGCGGGCGCTCAAATTTCATTTGCTTCCGAATGCAAAAATTAAGCACTTGTAATTTTATTTTCACAAAAGTAAGATTCTTAGCCCTAGTTTTATCACACGCGAAAGTTTAAGACCCATTCTACACGATAGAGACCCAAATTATTGCAACTGAAATTTCACTATTTACTAATTGCAAATTATATTAAGTCATTTCCTGAGATTAAGTAACCGTATATCACTTAAAACAATATCGATAAGAATAGCACAGTTGAATATTTTTCTAATTACTAAGAGGGTGTTGGGCTAAGCTTATTTTAAAGAGCTTATAAGCTCCACAAACTTATAAGATGTTTCAAGAGCTTATAAGAAATAATATTTGAAGAGCTTATAAGTTGCCAAAGTGTTTGGATGATTGAACTTATAAGCTAGAGAAAGAATCGTGAGTTAGAGAGAAAATCATAGTTAAAGAGATAAAATTGACGAGGGGTGAAATCGATAGTGTATATGTAGAAAATAACGAACCATAGAAAGATTATTTTGGTAAATTCACTATTACTTATAAGTTTCTGAAAAAATAAGTTGAGGTTGAGCTACTTATTTTTAGGGGAGCTTATAAGTTGTTGGAACTTATTTTCACAGCTTATAAGCTGTTTAGAAGCTTATTTTGCCAAACACTTTGTTTGTGCTTATAAGCTCCTAAACAGCTTATAAGCTTAACCAAACACCCTCTAAATGTAATTATAAAATAGCCCAATGGTTAAGGTGTGTTCCTGTGGTCGAGAGGTCACAGGTTCGAACCCCACCAAATGCCTCTATGAGTTTGAGTCTGTCACACCTGGTTTTCCAAGTGTGGTTTACATGTCCTGTGTGGTTTGCATGCTATTGCACAGGAACGTGGGGTTTATCCAATGAGCACCTAAGATAGCGGCTGCGGGTTCCCCATGATATCAAAAAAAAAAAATAGTCCTCAGTTTATTTTTATGTAATTGATTAGAAAACCAAATGTAGTAGGAATCATACATGTACACAGATATAACTGATGTGTTCCTATAAAGTTGAACTTATGCGATCCTTTTATTTTAGCCAGATAAAAAGAAAAAAAAAAAAAAGACCCAGTGTCAGTTGCTTCGGATTGGTTATAATTGTCGGTGTATAATAAAGCCAAATTAGACTTGGGAATCTTTCGTTTGAATTCCGAACACGGTAGAAACCTCCTTTTTCCATTCTTTTAATTGGCTTAAACCGAAAATACATGCATGTACTTATCCATAATAGGTGCATCAATATCCTTATTTTTGTATAATGTTTTAAACTTTATTTTCATTTCATTAATCAATTGATATACAATTCATATATATAATGTCCATATGTACCGCCATATATATATTATATATATAAACAACGTGTCAGATCGAATAGGAACATGAAGTACTTTTGATTGAGATTTGAGAGCATATTTCATTATGTTTTTAGTTGTATTTAATTAGATATTTACTGGCAACAGTAAGTTAGACTGTGTGAACGCATTTATTTGTCATTTTATATTGAGTGGCAAAAATATCCTCTGATTTAATTGATTGTATAAACCCTCGGGAAACAATTTTGCTTTTAATTATGGCATAGAAAAGGATAAGAAGTTTATACTCGGTGGTATTAATTAATTCAATTATTGTTGAAACAAGAAAGTAACATTATGATACAAGAAATTAGAAAACCCAGTGAGATTTATGGTTTTGATTTGGCTTGTAGTATGTCTCAAATTTGTGAAAATATTTAAAATTATGTGATTGAGTGGGTTTTTCAATATTTTTTATAAATTTGTCTGACATATTTGATTTTCTAAATGTAATTTACCTATCCTATATAGTGTGCAGGTATTAGAAATATGTATTTATCCAGTGTACATAAAAAATAACGACGATGGTTTTTATGAATTAAAAAATAAAATAAAATAGTTAAAGTTTTTGAGGTTGACTGCAAAATTGAAGAAAATCATAATCTATTGTTCAATACCTGATCTATCCTCTATTTATATATATAGATGTTTATATTGATGTAAGTACATTATATTCGAATAGTTGTATTTTTGTATTATCCTTTCTTTTCTTTCTTAATGTATTCAAAATTTAACATATTAATAGAGTATATATGTATACAGACTGCCTTTAATAACTATAGCATATGACGATTATTCTATGCATAACTCCACATAATTGTGAACGACTTGTCAATCTATATATATACACTCATTTTCTTTATAATGGACTTTCTTTAACTAAATTGAATTGGATATTTAAACCAGCCAGGATCTCAATTCTCCATATTCAACTTTAGGTGGACTGAGCATCAAGAAAAGGTCCTTAAGCAGTATCTCAATAGATTAGAATTCTTTTTTCTAAATTCAGACTTATGGGTATATGATCTTTAGGTACTTTGTGATGTTAATAAACATTTAATTCGAACTTAACAATTTAAACTTTCAATTGACAAACTAAAAAAAATCTGTAGTAATTAATATTACTTAAAAATAGTTGAAATTTGAATTATAGTTTTTAAATCATATAAAAGGGCTGCTTGAGTTTTTTTTTTTGAAACTCCATTCTCCATATTCTTGTAAGTCAGAAAACCGTTTTAAATAACCAATTCATTTTATCTATTACAATATTAATATGATAATAAAATATTAAATGAAAGACATAAATATAATTAAAAAATGTCATACCAGAATTGGCACACAGAAAGTGAATGAGATGTGCAGTATCTCTATTGCTTAAAAGTTGGTTAGGATCGCCACAAGCTTTATAACTTAATACACTATTTAATTATATTTCTGTCTTACATTTAATATTTTATTATCATATTAATATTGTGATAGATAAAATGAACTGGTTATTTAAAATGGTTTTCTGACTTACAAGAATATGGAGGATGGACTAAAAAAAACTCAAGCAGCCCTTTTTTATGATTTAAAAACTATAATTCAAATTTCAACTATTTTAAGTAACATTAATTACTACAGATTTTTTTAATCCGTATTTTATACCATTATTGATGCAGCCCAAGTTTTGTGAATTTAATTATTATATGGCATATGGGCCACGTTTTTGTATCAAGATTTTTCGTAGTATTTTTAGGCTTGATTATCTAGAGTCCTAGTTTATTAAAACTTCTTTTGTAAATTAGAGTTCTACTTTGATTAGGAGTCCTTCTTTGATAAGGATTAGACTTCAGTTTTCAGCCTATATAAAGGCTTGTAAGCATACGAAAATATTCAGCTTTTGATTGATCAATAAATGTGAGTTTTATTCTCTTCATAGCTCTTGAATTTTCTTGTGTTTGCCAAGGAATTCAATTATCGACGTATCGACGAGACATTCATCCCTCGTTCGGTGTCATTCATCGTCCTCGAGTTGCGTCAACTATCTAGTTGGGGTATAGGCGTAAATCTTGACTATATCAATTCGAGGTTAGATTCGAGGTTTGGGATATTCCATCTTATTTGTTCTTCCGTTCACGTGTTGATAGATCCTTCGTATTCAATGAGGATTGTATCAATTATGATTTGAAATCTTTCATTTAAATCCTCAAATTTAATCGATACGCTTGCTAGAACATATGAATTTAACCTCACCTCTCGAGGCAAACTGATAGAGTCAAATCATTCTATTCTTTTAGTATTTAGTAAAGAGTCTGAACTTTCGCCAAATTAGAAAACAAGATTAATGAAAAAATATACAAGCGTGTTTTAGTCGTACGTTAGGATGTGAAAAACTAGGATAATTTATCGTAATCAATAATTATGTCATTCTCTTTATAAATTACAATTATGGCATTCTTTGCATAAATAATAAAGTACCATTATTATGTAGATAGCGTTTATTAGCCTATTCCAAAGTTTTTATTTCACAGCATATTGTTCTTAATTGACATTAAGAATCGATTCATTTTATTACCAAAATTTGTAGTACATCTGAATTTGAATACAGAGGAAAAATGTTAAATTACACAAAAGCGAGTGAAGATAATCTCCCAAAAAAAAAGACAAAAATTCTGGATCATATAACAAAAAGAGGACAATCAAGATATTATTATGCCGAAAACTAAGAGGAGAGAATATTGCTCAATTTTTACTTTCCACGTTCTAGAGGAAGACGAATCTCCAAGCTCGGAAACTCAAGATTGTCTTGGAACCTGAAATAAATTTCATAGAAATTTTTAATGAACTTTTCACATATTGATCAGACTCACACTTGAATAATTAGCATTAATTATTAGTTACGAAAAAGTTTAAATAAGAATACTTCTAAAAGCGGATAATTAAAAATTAAGATAGACGGATTAAAGAATTCCTAAACGTTTTAATCACCAACAGACAACAGCACATCATATAATACATATTTAAGTACAAAAACATACATGTACAAGAAAAGATCAGAATCTGGGGGATTGTCATCACAAATTCATTCTAGCACCAAACAAAAGTTTAGTTTTAATTTTTTATTTAAAAAGAAAAAAAGAAAATGGAAAATTATATGGTGACGGTGATGATGGATGGAATTCAGTGCACATTCACATGAGAAAAACTGTAAGTTATGGCTGACGTTTCTTTCGGACTCAATTCTCGATGCACTAAAAAATGGTGTTTTCGAATGAATTGAGGGATTTATACAATGAATGTATTAAACTAAAAACAAAAAAAAGAAATTACCAGAAAATAGCTTTCACCATGCTGCAAGGTCTGCACCAGAAATCCATGCTCATTCGCTTCAACTGCCACTCCCGACGAATGAAACAACACATAATCCCCTCCAAACATCGCTTTCAGGTCCACAGGCCCCCTCCCCACCTCCGTCGCTACTCCATTTATGAACACCGTTATCACCCCTACACACACACACACATTTTAAAATATTTCCATTTTTCATGTTCAATTCCGATTTAGGGTTTGGGGAACTAAACAAAATATTGAATTACTTACCGGATTGGTAATGCATATTGGAGCTGTCTTGCGGGCCGAAGACCGAGTTCTGGTGGAGCTCTGGGAGCCCCGCTTGCTGGCCCGAAAACGAGAAAAATCCGTCACCATTCGCACCATCAAGCCCGATAGACGACGAGGAGCCCGGCCCGACAATGAGGGAGGCAGCGGCCGAGCTGACCGGGTAGCTACAGTGCGCCCCCGGATTATAGCCCCCGGCTAAGGAATTCTCGTATTGAATTCCTCCGCGAGGCGGAGCTTGCGCCTGGTCGCCAAGGCTGGCCTGGATTTGGCGCTGGCGGCGGCGCGAGCGGGAGCGGCGGTTCTGGAACCAGTAGAAGACGTTAGCGTCGCCGACGGAGCCGAACTTCTCGAGCAGCTTCCGGATTCTTACGGTCTCGTCCTTGGCCGGGTTCACCATGCCGCTGTTGAAGATCGACTCCAGGATCAGAATCTGCTCCGGCTTCGGCGTCCACCGGGACCGCACCGGCTCCGCCCGCTGATCCACGTCCGAGCCACCTCCCGCCCGCGGCCTGGTTTCCGCTTCTTGATCTTCCATCCTAGCGTTAATACTCGCTGTTTTAATTACTTAATATAGAAAAGGATAAATATTTTATAAAATTGAAGAAGCTAAAAAAAAAGTATATATGTGAACTAGGGAAGAAATGAACGGAGCATGGAGTAGTATACATCAATGGTTACATGGAGTATTTAAAGAGCGAGGAGAGGAACGAATGTCAGATGCTTGAATTGGCGATCTTACCCTCGGAACGCGGCCGTGGGTTATTACGAGATTTTGCGATTATATTAAACACATAGTTTAACGGAGAAGTTAGATCCTCGGATTTTCCGTTTTTGTTGATTTGGGCAGCTTTAGTCCTTTAACTAACAAGTTGTTAAAACTGTCTCAGATTTAGTACTCGATGTGCTGCGTACGAGGTTCATAATTTCCATGTAGTTGTCTTTGTTTGTCTCATCAAATTTCTAACTCCAAACTTTTAGTTTTATTCAAAAAACATGTTATAAGATTTAAAAGAATTAGAGCATATTACATAGTATGGAATAGAAATGGCATGCGATCTGTTTGATGTTTCTTGGTTCGGATTCTTCATTCCACAATTATATTGTTCCAGTACTAATTAAATTCACTATCTGAAGTATTTTAAATATTCAAAATAAAAAAAATATAATGGAGTGAACTTCTAACTAACATTTATTACTAAAAATTGAAGCTTAAAAGGTTATACAACCCAGCCTAATTTGGATAATCAAATACTAACAATCAATTATTTATAACTAAAATTTTGAAGAATAAAATGTTAAAAATAACTATAAATATTCCTAATTAAATATAATGAACCTTAACTCATAATTGTAGAATTAAACTAAATACATAAATTTGAATATTTGTGATTGAGATTTAGTTCCAGCATATGTACCTTACGACATATATAATTTGATGATTGTTGTAAGGAGGGAATATAATTACATATAGAGTTATTGGTGCATAAATAAACCAACTTTGGACCAATTTTAGTTTTTTCATGAATTTTAAAAATTATCACAAAATACACAAACATAATGACTTTAGTTATTTTAACACGATTTCAAATTCAGACCAAATTAGATCTGACTTGTCATCTCGAAAATCTACTATAGACTAAACAATTAGTGATATAAACGATATCGTAGAGATATGACATAAAACATCGTCGCTCCATCAAAATAAATCATATTTTTTTATTTCTATGATTCATCGCGTCAACCCTCATTGCAAAAATCAAGTCTTCCCGTTTGTTTCATCGTCTGGTTCTAGTTGAGATCAAAACAATCGATATCCTCTCTCTACAATATTGTTTATATCACTGACCGTTTTATCTATAGTAAATTTTGAGATGTCATATATATGTATATATATATATATATGCTCAAATGGTCAGAACAACAAATTCTCTTAATAAAAGATCACTAAGAAAATAAATGAATAAATAAATAGCAACATGTGCAATCTTTTCCATATACACCTGGCCGCAAACATTGAAGTCTTACTGTTGAATATGTTTGATCTTAATTCCTCACTGGTCAGTGAAGACAAGACCCGTACGTCTTCTTCTATATGTAAACTTGCTATCGTTACAAAATCATTCTAAAATTAAAGATAATTTACCAAATTTATTTGTCGGCCTTCATAATTTTAGATCACTTTATCTAACCTACGAAGTAATATATAGGCCGACCTTTTAAACATATAATAAAATTTGTTAATTAATGACAAATTATGTAAGCTTTGCCACGTTCGTTTATTCTTCTCTATGCTGACCTAAAACAAAAAGGCTATCCCACTTTTTAAAATCTTTTTATCTCCCACAAGTCATAACAGTATTCTACAGTACGTTTGCCGGTGCTCTTAGCTTATAACAACTTGCTAATTAAATATATAACATCTCCATGTTTACACTTTATAATTAGATCTAATTAAGATTCACAACAAATATTAATTTTAATAGTAGAAATGAATGTAATGGAGGAAAAGTATACCGTTGGATGAGTCCTTTAGATGAAGCTCGAGGTGAACAGCATAGAGAGCCTCCAAAACAAGTTCGGATGAGATTCTGATGCTCAATGTTTGAGTGACAGTATCGAATGTGAAAGTACGTATATATGGAGTCAGTTGTATCGTGAAGATTGTGCACCTTTCAATGTTGTAAAGATGGGGGGTTATCAGGGATTGACAAAGATTAAACCTAGGGTATGAGCACACATTCTCAACGGTTGAGCTGATTGTGTCAAGTTTGTGCTCCTAGAATTATGCAATATGGGTGGTTAACTACGTATTTGGCGAGTAAATGGACGAGTGCGCTTCTAATGATTCATGGGATAACCGGTAGTGTGCTTTAGCATTAAAATTGGCTCTGTCTCATCTCTGATTTATGATAATTGTCCATGATAGATTTAAAAGAACTTTTTTGGGCTTGAGGATGGGCTTTTTACTTGGGGTACGCAGTAGCTACAAATATATGGACTTAATTAATATTTTGTCCACATCATAAATATATATATTATGTTATATTCCTCAGAACTTTATATAAGATATAGATGATCCACACAACCAAAAATTCGTTGCACTTGCTCAAGTACTACACTTGTGCGCAGGCGATATTATTTTACTATGAGACACAGCATGCATAAATCATTTGCAAATATACATACACTTGTATTATTTTGAGGTAGTTTCCTATTAAACGATTCTCTCAGATCTAGATTTAGGGTTCTTCGGTCCAGCCTCCAGGCATCTACACAACTAAATGTGCGAACACAAATTGGATTCGAATATGAATATTACAGTCTTAACTTTCACACGAGAAATTACAAATGGAAAAAGAAAACAGAAAACGGACCGGGACGAAGGGCAAATTGGTAATTCCGGGGAGATATAGGGTTTGGGCGTGCAAATGCAAGTGAGAGAAATGCATGGAAATCTGGGGAAACAAAAACACTAGTAAAAAAGGAGCAACAATCCAAAGAATCTGTGCACATACTTTTAATGGCGTCTGAACATACACTCACAGTTTCACACATTAAAAATATTAAACCACACCACAGCACAGGCTCTCCAAGGTTGGCTTAAACGTCGAACACTTTCCAAACTGAATTATTTATTCATTAATTGAATCAGATCAAAAATATAAACATATATACTAATTAATAATCGAAACATGGAACCGACTTTCCTCTGTACTTAGAGGGCGGTTTTTCCCCAATTCCTCCTTCTTTTGTAAGGATTGGTTTCGTCACATGCATTTCTTCGACATTTTTGTTTAATGTAGGGTCTTTTCATTCTTGGGAAGAGATTAATGTTTACAGAGTGTTGCCGATTGGTTGTTTGCCTTTGAGCTAATCAAGAAATTCTTGCACTTTGGAATGTGATTCATATTACCCTGCATGGCTTTCATTATCAAGACTTTATTCAATTCATATTAATTTACCAAAATTTATTTATATAGGGATAAAGTGCAAATATATCCTTAAACGTTTTCACAAAAAACAAATACACCCATATTATTATATTAGTGTAATTTCATCTCTTGCGTGTTCAAAATCGTACAAATCATTTCGATGACCGACGAAGAGTTTAACTTTGTTAAAAGGATCATGTGCAAATACACCCTTAAATGTTTTTGCAAAAGGCAAATACACGTGTAGGGAAAACGTATGTTAACCCTCGCCCCGAGGATCCATCTTGGGTGTTTAATTCACCATACATTGATTATAAACCTAGCATGTGTCTATATAATTAAATCGCAACACGTTAGGGTTTTCACGTGTTTACCTTTGGATCTGAAGAGGTCGATGGAACGAGATGAACGGATCGAACGGATCGGACTCGTGCTTTGACCTTCTGGACTGTATCCCGATTGCCCAATCTCCAACGTCGAGTGAGGACGATCTATGGAGAATGCTTCGGAAAATCACCCAATGCTCTCACCAAGCTCTCGAAAATTCTCTCTCAAATAAATGAGATTACCGAAAATTTTGCTCTCAATATGTGAGCATTAACCTAGACTTTATCTCATACCTTATATTTATAATGCACTACCTTAATCCTATATGGAATATTACCATAATCCTATATGGAATATTACCATAATCCTATATGGAATATTACCATAATCTTAGGATTATTTCCATACTCTCAGGATTATTTCCATACTCTCAGGATTATTACCATAATCTTATATGGAAAGGATCTATGCATATACCATAAATATAATTATATCCTTGTGGGATAAAGAGAATAAAATCTTGCCTTAGAGAGCATGATAGGGGGTACCGATTTTCTTGCTAAGCTTGAACTGGATGGGCCGCCCAGGATCAAAAGCGAGGAATAAAGATGGGCCTCAAATAAATTAATTATCTTATGTTCACCCGAACATAAATTAATTTATAAACATTCGATCATGCCACTAGAGAAAGAATCTTGACTTACCCCTTTATTACCGAAGTTGAGTCGGGCTTGCACTTAGACATTACGAATCCCGTATTTAAGATATCGAACGTCCATTAATCCTTTATAGCAATCATTGCTTAAAGCGATTAATAACTTTATTTCCTTAAGTAGTACCACTCAACCTTATTATTGTACTTGAGCTAACTCAACTGCGGGGTTTAGTACAATAAACCTTTGAGCTCTTTAAGGGACGTCATCATCCTAAACGGATACGGTGACTCGTCATGATAACTAGCGTGACATACAAGATCGCCACCACCCAAGATGCGGAGAATCTTGGGTTAGAACATATAACCCTCACTCATAACAAGTCAAAGTGATGGTCAAGAACTCATACTCACCTAATACCTTATCGAGGTTTAGATCATCGTAAGTCACCGAGATCTTGGTTCTTCACGACGGTCGAGAAAGAAGAACTCATCTCATTGTGATCCTTCAATACGTCGAGACGTGCAAGCATAGACAAGTAACTAAGTCAAGTCACTTCTTATCTATCTGCGGCTAAACCGACAACTCGTCCTTAAGTCGTCTCATTTGTGAAACTTTTATATCTCATTAAGCGACCAATCATACGGACTTCGTGATCTTCTACACATCGTATGATCTAACTTATATATGAGATAAGGGACATAGATATATGCAATCAAGTATTCAAATCAGATAGGAGATTGTAATAGTGGTAACAGGAAACATTGTATACAAGCTCAACCAAACTGCTTTCAATATACAAATCCAACAATCTCCCACTTATACTAAAGCAAACTTTTAGTATACAATGTGTCTCTCTACTAGCTATTACAAACAACCATCACTTTGCTTCTCCCACTTATACAAAAGTTTCCTTTCTAAGTGGGTGCCATCAAGCGCAATCCAAGTCCTCTAACGTGTCCATCGTAGACTTTTGCGGCAGCTCTTCGTGAATGGATCCGCTAGATTTTCCGTCGTATCAATCTTTTCAATCAAGACGTCACTCGTCTAACGATTTCTCGTATGACATGGTACTTTCTCTCTATGTGTTTGGTCGCTTGTGGGTCCGTGGTTCCTTCGAGTTTGCATCGCACCGAGTTATCACGATGAAACTATGATACTCTTGGGCAAACCAGGTACCACATCTAGATCCATGAGGTAGTTCTTGAACCATACAGCCTCCTTAGAAGCCTCCGAAGCGGCTACATATTCGGCTTCCATGGTAGAGTCCGCAATGCATCGCCGCTTGCACTCGCCAGATACGGCTCCACCTCCCAAGGTAAACACATAGCCCGAGGTTGACTTTTTCTCATCACGGTCGACTTGGAAATCCAGTGCAGATAACCCAAAGGCATTAGACTATCTCGCATGGTAAACTAGCCTATAATCTCGAGTCCTTTTCGGTACTTGAGTATATGCTTTATCGCGATCCAATGAGCTTGTCCAGGTTAGGCGATATCTAGCTACTATGCCTACCGCACAGCAGATATCGGGTCTCGTGCATAGCATTGCAGACATGAGACTTCCTACGGTGAGCGTAAGGAACTTGTTTCATTTCCTCTATCTCCTTTGCGGTCATTGGTGACTGCGTTTTGATAAAGGAACGCCATGTCCGAAAGGTAGCAATCCTTTCTTGGCGGTTTGCATACTAAAACGAGTAATCACGATATCGATGTAAGGCGCACGAGATAAGCTCAACATTTTCTTCTTGCGATCTCGGTAAACCTTGATCCCAAGAATGTCGCTGCATCTCCTAAGTCTTTCATTTGAAAGCGATCGGATAGCCAACTCTTTACGTCTGATAACAGCTTCACGTTGTTGCCAACTAGAAGGATGTCATCTACATAAAGTGCAAGAAATACCACATCACCGTTGACATCTAACCGATACACACAACTCTCGCTAGGCAACTGGGTAAATCCATAGGACTTTACCACCTCGTCAAAACGTAAGTTCCATGATCGGGAGGCCTGCTTAAGTCCATAAATGGACTTCTTAAGCTTCCATACTAGATGCTCTTCACCCTTTACCACATAACCTTCAGGTTGCTGCATATAGATGTCTCTACCTTCCTCAAGGTAACCGTTTAGAAAAGCGGTTTTAACATCCATTTGCCAAACCTCTAGGTTCAAGTGGGCTGCTATGGCTAGAAGAATTCTGATGGACTTGAGCATTGCTACAGGCGAAAAGGTCTCATCGAAATCGATGCCCTCAATCTGAGTGTACCCTTTCGCCACAAGCCTGGCTTTGAAAGCCGAAACCTCTCCATCGGAATCTCTTCCTCTTGTATATCCACTTACTACCTATGGCTTCCTTACCATCCGGTAGAGGTGTCTTTCATATACATCCATAGCCGTTATGGACTCCATTTCTAAGTCCATAGCGGTGTGCCATGATCTTGCATCTATATCTTGTATCGCCTCCTTGTATGTCCATGGGTCGATTATCGCATGTTCGTCACTGGGACTAAATCCGAAGATTCACCCACGAACATAAATCGCTGGGTTGACGAACAACCCTCCCACTACGACGAGGTTCTCTACAGCACAATGACAACGGTGGGTGCAGATACTTGTGGTTCTCTAACTTGCACAACTTGCTGTGTAGGTACCACATGCGGTCGGTATCTCAGCAGAACTCGACCCACATCAATTTCTTGAAGTATCCGGTGTCGATCCTCCCACTAGACTCGACATCTCGCACCTTTGGCTGTCGGTGGTGGAATACGATCATCTTCTAATTCTTGAAGAATGATTTCAACTTTGGACTTATGATTTTCATGTAGTCCTCTTCTAAGAATCGAGCATTAGTGCTAATAATGACCTTCCGATCCTTAGGACTATAGAATAAACCACCTTCGTTCCTCTAGGATAGCCAATAAACGACCTTGCGTCGGATCTAGCCTCCAACTTGTCGCCTTCTTGTTCAGCACATGTCTTTGGATCGCCCCATATCCTTATGTGGCTTAAACCGGCTTGCGCCCAAACCACAACTCGAAGGGTCTTTTCATCGACTTGGACGGTACTAGATTTAGCAAGTATGCCGCCGTCTCTAAGGCATACCCCGTAACGAAATAGGCAATGTTGCATAGCTCGTCATTGATCTCACCATTTCTAAAAGAGTCCTATTTCTTCGCTCGACACACCATTTTGTTGTGGTGTGCCGGTGAAGTCTTGTTGGGATGTAATCACACTTCACTAGATAGTCCATAAACTCGTTCTTGAGGTATTCGCCACGCGATCGGACCATGATGACTTGATACTCTTATCTAGCTTCGTCTCCACTTCCGCCTTAAACTCTTTGAATTTCTCAAAGCATTCGGACTTGCGGTGAAGCGGTATATGTATCCGCACCTTGAGTAATCGTCAATGAAAGTGACAAAATACCGTACCCTCCACGAGCTTGTGTGGACATAGGTCCACACAGTCGAATGGACTAACTCCAACATTTCTTTGGCTCTATAACCCTTCGCTTTGAAGGGTGCGGTCGACATCTTACCTTCTATATAGGATTCGCGATCGGGAGCGGAGTAACCGTGAGATCACCCAACGCCCATTCTTAGCGGTCTTTGGATCCTATTTAGATTGATGTGACCTAATCTAAGATGCCGAGAGAAAAGTAGAGTCATCTTCGAAGAAACTTTCTCTTTTGGGGTTTGATGAAGATGCTGACATAGTTATAGGTATTATGTTTTGCGAAATAGTATAAAGCGAATTATATAAGGTGCCAACACAGATAACCGTCATTTCTTATGATAGAAACACCACTATAAAAATAATGAATATCCATGAGTAAATAATTTCAAGCAGAAACAAGGTTCCTACCGAAAATCCGGCACATATAAAACGTCTTTCAAAACTAAAACTGTTGTCCCAAAACATAAAGAAACATCTCCAAGCCGCAATGACTTCGTCTTCGCGCGTTGCCCATGGAGATCGTTATCTCGCCATCAAACAGCTCCCTTGTCCGCAGGAACCCCGCAAGGTGTAACAAACATGATCGGTTGTGCCGTATCTACTACCCAAGAATGGGTAGAACAAGTCGCTAAACATGTTTCCGTTATTAAAGCAAACGCGCGACTTGAGCCTTGAGCATAGGGCACTTGGCCTTCAATGCCCGGTCTTACCACTTGAAGCACTTGCCCTTCTCCTTTGGCTTCTTCAAGCCTCGGTGGCAACCATGTTCTTGTTCCCATTACTCCACTATTTCCTTGCCTCTACCACCTTTGGCACCCTTTTTCTATTTCCATTTTCGATGAAAATTTTAGGCCCTTAGATGTGCTAGCAAGAGCATGTGCTCCTTTTCCATAACTCCTTCCGCAAAGAACGAGATCATTAAGCAACCGACTAAGTGTAAACTCGGTCTTGCTCATGATCGCATTCACGAAAGTTCTCAAAAGACTTGGGCGGTGTATTGAGGATGATATCGACCTTGGCCGCGTCAATACCTCCTCCCAACCGATCAAGACTATCCATGAGATGAGTCATGGGAGACATGTTCATGGACCGAACTTCCTTCTTCCATCTTACACGCCAAGATTTCTCTCATTGTGTGGAAGCGATCGTCCGATCCGACGCCCAAACTTACTCTCGAGACTTGACCAAATATCGATCGCGTCTACCATCGATCGATCTTTGCGGTGCAAGCCTTTGGACATCGTAGTCATCATATAGCATTTAGCCATATTGTTTGACTTATTCCAAAGTCCGCTTGACTCTCGCTGCTCATTAGTCGATCGTCGATGGGGCATCGGGTTTAGGAGTAGTGAGAACAAACATGTGTTCTTGATAAGAACATATTCCATGTTTCGCTTCCACTCGATAAAATTTGGACGGATAACGGATTTTGTGCGAGCATATTGATAATCGGCGAAGAGACATATCTCGAAGCGATAATGTAAACACATAAGCATACGATCGCAAATAATTCGTAACAATAATATTGTAACCTTTGATAAAACAATATTAATTGAAACCTCCAATCGCCAAGGAATTCCACATGCAAGCCACGCGTGGGCGTTTACATGAACCCCGACCAGACTAAAATATACCTTTTAGTCGTTTAATTTCAATCCATGTCAACTTATCCTTATGACAAATGAAATTAATGATTGGACTTTACTAGACCACATCACTATCGCAAGAAGGGACTTCGCGGGAAGTTGTACTTGAGGTGATGTCTAAGCAATGACCACAATTTTAACAGCAGAAAATGAATTCTTAGAATTGGTATACTCACTCGGACCATACCGCTTCCAATTCAAATTCTTTTGTTATCTCATTTTATATCTATCTCTAGAGAACTTATGAAAATCGCACATGAAGCCACGCTGTGGGCGTTTACATGAAACTCCCACTTCTCAATAGATTTAAAAGTTTTATTTAGAAATCTCATCTAACAAACTTATGATAAGCAGTGCAAGCAAGCCACGAGTGTGGGCGTTTACTCACGGTCGTCTCACTTTGTTTAGAGATCAAAAGTGGAGGTCTTGACATTTTAATTTGAAAAATTAATTTGTCGGGTTGCTTGCTTAGTCTTTTTATTCAAAGGTTTGTCCATGCAGATCACGTAATCTAGCATGCTTTTCTATAGAACTCAACATGTAAAACATGCTCGCAGAATTCTAAAATATGCTTGATAAGCGCGATAAACCTAGCATGCTTACTATGCGCATCCAATTACGTAAAACACTTAAAGGTTTGTCAACGTAATATAAACATACATAGCATGCTCGCATAATTTAAACATCCACGACATGCATATGAGCGATAAAAATAAAATAAAGCGTTCATCGCGCCCAATCGTGAAACACGCACATTTAAATCTAATCTATTACATAGATTTACAAAGTACGCAATTAAACTTGAAAATGGGCCTCGCGTTAACGGGCACGGACCGGATTCAACAAATGGGCCTCGCGTGCGCAGGCACGGCCGAAAATCTGGAAGCGGGTGCGGGCGGATCGCCTCGATCTTGGGCAGCGTTAGGCGAGGCCCGGCCAGCGCCCACCTCTGCGCGCCGCGCTGCCGCGTGTTCCTCGCGGGCTACCATGATCGCTAATGCGACCGCGACCGCCGGCAGCACGCGGCTGGCGCCCGAGCGCCGAACGTCCGCCGAGAGGCGTCGTCGCCGGCGGCGAAACTTCGCGACCGCGAGTTCGCCATGCGCCGGGTTTCGCGCGCAACGCGCCTGTCGCCCGCTAGCTCGCTCGCTTGCTTCGCGACCGTATCTCGCGATCGCTCGATCGCTCGATTGCTCGCGTGGCGCCAGGGATCTCGTGCGCGAACGCACGCCCTGTCGCCCGCGCCCCTCGCGATCGCCCTCGCGACCGCGAGGCTCGCCGCGGATACCGTCGGACCGCCGGTGACTGTTTTTCCCGTCGTTTCGTTCTTCGTTCTTTCGTCTTCGTTCTTCTTTTACAGATAAGATTTACAGAATAAAATCTAATCTAACCACGGATTTTCTCGTGGTGTAAAAAACAAAAACGACAATATAACAAACGAGCCACGATGAACGACAAATCCACAATTATAAAAACGCACGTAATAATCAAACGTGAATTAATCCAACAGAGCCAAGATTCTGATCCCAGGCTCTGATACCAATTGTAGGGAAAACGTATGTTAACCCTCGCCCCGAGGATCCATCTTGGGTGTTTAATTCACCATACATTGATTATAAACCTAGCATGCGTCTATATAATTAAATCGCAACACGTTAGGGTTTTCACGTGTTTACCTTTGGATCTGAAGAGGTCGATGGAACGAGATGAACGGATCGAACGGATCGGACTCGTGCTTTGACCTTCTGGACTGTATCCCGATTGCCCAATCTCCAACGTCGAGTGAGGACGATCTATGGAGAATGCTTCGGAAAATCACCCAATGCTCTCACCAAGCTCTCGAAAATTCTCTCTCAAATAAATGAGATTACCGAAAATTTTGCTCTCAATATGTGAGCATTAACCTAGACTTTATCTCATACCTTATATTTATAATGCACTACCTTAATCCTATATGGAATATTACCATAATCCTATATGGAATATTACCATAATCTTAGGATTATTTCCATACTCTCAGGATTATTTCCATACTCTCAGGATTATTACCATAATCTTATATGGAAAGGATCTATGCATATACCATAAATATAATTATATCCTTGTGGGATAAAGAGAATAAAATCTTGCCTTAGAGAGCATGATAGGCGCCGATTTTCTTGCTAAGCTTGAACTGGATGGGCCACCCAGGATCAGCAAGGAATAAAGATGGGCCTCAAATAAATTAATTATCTTATGTTCGACCAGAACATAAATTAATTTATAAACATTCGATCATGCCACTAGAGAAAGAATCGACTTACCCTTTATTACGAAGTTGAGTCGGGCTTGCACTTAGACATTACGAATCCCGTATTTAAGATATCGAACGTCCATTAATCCTTTATAGCAACTCATTGCTTAAAGCGATTAATAACTTTATTTCCTTAAGTAGTACCACTCAACCTTATTATTGTACTTGAGCTAACTCAACTGCGGGGTTTAGTACAATAAACCTTTGAGCTCTTTAAGGGGCGTCATCATCCTAAGCGGATACGGTGACTCGTCTGAGATAACTAGCGTGACATACAAGATCGCCACCACCCAAGATGCGGAGAATCTTGGGTTAGAACATATAACCCTCACTCATAACAAGTCAAAGTGATGGTCGACAACTCATACTCACCTAATACCTTATCGAGGTTTAGATCATCGTAAGTCACCGAGATCTTGGTTCTTCACGACGGTCGAAAGAAGAACTCATCTCATGTGATCCTTCAATACGTCGTAGAGGCGTACCGGCATAGACAAGTAACTAAGTCAAGTCACTTCTTATCTATCTGCAGCCTAAACCGACAACTCGTCCTTAAGTCGTCTCATTTGTGAAACTTTTATATCTCATTAAGCTTGACCAATCATACGGACTTCGTGATCTTCTACACCTTTGTATGATCTAACTTATATGAGATAAGGGGACACGAGATATATGCAATCAAGTATTCAAATCGATAGGAGATTGTAATAGTGGTAACGAAACATTGTATACAAGCTCAACCAAAGCGCTTTCAAGATACAAATCCAACAACACGTTTATCGTTAAATTTAGTGCAATTTCATCTTTAATGTTTTTATAATTTTGCAAATTCTCGTGATGATTGATGAGTCTTTTAACTCTATTACATAAATTTCATTTTTAATATTTTTTTGCTATCATTTGTATCTCATTTCATCAAAACATGCACCAAAATCATTCGCTCCTTATCTCCGCCGTCCTCGTTTTTCTATTCCTCCACATCTCTAACCACTTAAGAAACTCCTTCCCCTTGTCATTAGTGATGTCTGCTCAAACACTCTCTTTCCCTCCCTCTATTGCTCCACCATCTCCATCCTCGACAATTCCACAGACCTCATCGAATTTGTCATCGATTAAACCGTCAATCGCATTGAGGTCACAAGAATCAGTCTCACCGATCACTTCACCAGTCAAGAATTGAACTCACCGGAGAGAAACATCATCCGAGATTGCCCAACTGCTCGATCAGACACTCTTAGAGCTCGAATCTATCATAGCTGAGCTCATCTCTCTCTCTTCTTCCTCGTCTCGATCGTATGAAAATATCAAGACAATTTTGAGTACGACCATGACTAATGAACATACTTGCATCAATGTCTTTTTGGATTGGAAACAACTTTATGGTTGGAAACAAAGCAAATGAAAAATAAGGAAGGGGTGCAAAAAAATCAAAATTATGTAACATAGTTAAAAGGACCGTCAATCATCACAGTGATTTGCAAGATTTTAGACACATTAGGGATGAAATTACACTAAACATAACGATAAAGGTGTATTTTCTTTATGTAAAAATATTTAAGGGTATATTTGCACCCGATTCTTTTAACGGGGTTAAACCCCCCGTCAGCCATCAAGACGATTTACAAGATTTTAAATACGTTAGGGATGAAATTGCACTAAACACAACGAGAGAAATGTATTTGTACCTTATCCCATATATATATATATATATATATATAGTTTAGGTTTCAAATGAGAATTATTTTTATCCTAAAAACTAAGAACCAATTGAATGTGCTATTAAAGTTGATGAATCTGTTGAATTTTTTATTCTTTTTATTCAGTAACTTTTCAGATGGATTCATTGATTTTCACAATGAATTTATCATTTTTCAGTTCTCATGTTTTCACCATAAAAATGAATTTTACACTAACCCTCTTATATATATATATATACATATATATACATATATATATATAGAGAGAGTTAAGTTCAATGAGAACCAATTTTATCCTAAAAACTAAGAACCAAATGAATTTGCTATGAAAGTTGATGAATCCGTTGAGAAAGTTCCTGAATTACAAAATTCAAAATTTCCACCCAGGTTCAAATCACATGAGGCGAAAATTCTATTTTTGGACTCGGTAACTTTCCTATGATTCATCAATTTTCATAATGAATTCATTTTTTTTTATTCTCACGTTCTCACGATAAAAATGGTTCTCACGTTAACCCTTCCATATATATATATGGAAGGGTTAACGTGAGAACCATTTTTATCGTGAGAACGTGAGAACCAAAAATGATGAATGCACAGTGAAAATTGATGAATCCGTTGAGAAAGTTACTGAATCCAAAAAAATGAAATTTTTCCCTCTTATGGGATTCGAACCCTGATGAAAAATTTTGAATTTTGAATTCAATAACTTTCTCAGCGAATTCATCAACTTTCATAATGTATTCATTTGGTTCTTAATTTTAGGATAAAAATAGTTCTTATTTGAACATAACTATATATATATATATATATATATATATATATATATATATTATATATCGCTAGAGAGCATTGTTAGATCTTTTGCTTTTTACGTGTGTTTTGTGTTGTTATAATTATTTCATTTATATATATATATATATATATATATATATATAGGGGTAGGTTAGAAAGGAACTACCTCTTAAATAAGAATTAAGAACCAATAACCACCATTAGATTGAATAAGATCGGACCACTCAGAAATATTTAATAATAAAAATAGTCAAATCTCTAAATTTTCGCTATTCATATTCTATTCTTTATTGTTTGTGTAATTCATGGCGTTGTTCATGTAATCATAGTTCTTGTACATGCCATCACATTCCAATTAATTGTTATGTTCATGTAATGCATGTTATTGTGCATGTAATTGTAGTGTTTGTACATACATAACAGTTACCGTAAATGAATATATAGAATTCCTTAATTATAGGATTAAACGGTTACCACTAAAATTTGAGGATAATAAACGATTTGTAATTAATCTTGACCGTTAGATTAAAAAAAATGGATAAACCATATTAGTTCTTAGTTCTAAAAAAAAATGGAGTTCTCATTTGATCCATTTCCTATATATATATATATATATATATAGCTAGAGAGCATCTTAGTTCTTTTGATTTTTCTGTGTTTGGTGCTGTTATAATTACTTCACTTTTGTAAATAGTTTCACTCCATTGATCCTGTACAGTGGAATAAATCGATAAAGAATTTACTATTGACAACCAAGAATCTTCGTCGAAATCATTCATTCTTCCAAGCATCTCATATGATGCCCGAATCTTATATCTGCATATTTTGGGTGTATGATTTAATTTATTTACTTTTCCCAATCTAGCCAGCATCTTCTAGAGTAACTTTCTTTTCAGATTTGATAATCTACTAAATTATTCCTGGTTATACATTGTTGTGACTAAGTTGCTGTGTTAGCAATCCGCTTCACTGTCTTCCAAAGATAGCTTGATACACGGCAAGAATAGCACGATTCGTCTCCAGGAATTCTGCCATTACACCACACAAAATCCTACCCTTAATTAGTTATTTCATTTTTTACAAATCCTGTATTCTTTATATACTTTGTCTATGTTTTCTCATCATATCAATACAGAAACAATTCCGATCATATATTTTTCTCAAACATATTCAAACATACAATTTAATATGGTATCAGAGCAGTAGCGATCCTCGCGGATATCGCTATTCTGCGATCATCATCTACCTTTCTACAAACCTGTTTTCCGTATGGAGGACGAAGAACACATTAAGTCGGCGACCCAACCCGGGGCAGAAGCTCTGGCTCAACAGTTGGCCACGCTTCTACGACACCTCGGTCAATCAACGACTGAAAATCGTGTCCCCGAGAACAACCAAAGCCAATCTGTCACAATAAGCATCAAATTGAATGAGTTCAACTATGCGCTGTGGTCACGAATGATGCATTTAGCCATCGGAGGAAGGGGTTGCCTCAATCATATCACTGGCCATCCTCCTTCCCCCGAGCCGAATGATCCCGCGCACAACAAATGGTACCAGAATGACCTCACGGTCATATCCTGGATCATTCAAAACATGGAACCAACATTAGCCAACAATTACGTCCAATATAGGACTGCAGAGAGCTTATGGAGAAGCCTAGCCACAACATACAGCATCAAGAAGGACTCAGCCCAAATTTTCGAACTCACAGTGCAAGCCAACAGTAGCAAGCAAGGCCAAGGTACCATAGAAAGCTTCTACAGCGGTTTACAAAGGATCTGGGCAGAAATAGATGAAAATCACCCAAATCCGATGGAATGCGATAAGGATATAGCAACATACCGGAAAATACAGTCTGAAACACGGTTGTTCCAACTTCTCGCCGGAATAAACGAGAAATACGAACCTGAACGGAGGGACATTCTTAAAATGGACCCGCTACCAACTGTGGAGGCAGCATATGCCGTTATCGAAGCGAGGCAGCCGGAGGGTGTGCGGGATCTGAATTCATCGAGAATCCCACAGATCGAGAAATCGGGAGCGTCTCAGCGACCAGAGCAATAAGCGGCGGTATGGCGGCGAGAGGGTTTCGGCGCTCAACCGGTCGAGCCCGCTAAAATTAGCGGCTCATCATCCCGGGATAAGATCGATAAGAGCAATCTTAAGTGCTCGCACTGCGGAATGACAAAACACATGAAAGATATGTGTTTTCAGTTGGTGGGTTACCCAGAATGGTGGGACGACAACCACAAGCCGCCAAGGAACAATTGGGGAAAGGCTACCGTCGCAATGGCGGCGCCGGGAACTGGCGCCACCGGATCACGAGGCAACGCCACAATTTCAGAGGAAGACGCCGCGGCTGAAGGGGAGAAGAAATGGGGGGCGGCTAGGGTTGCAGCAAAATTAAGTGAAGAAGAAGGAGAAAAGACAAAGGCACCCCTAGCCTATGAAGGTAACGGGTCGGGTCTTATACCCGACCCATCCGTTTTTTATTCCGGGTCGCCCAAGTCTCCTAAATTAATATCCCAACTTAATGTTTTAAAAAAATTCAGCCACATGGAAAATAAAAGTGCTGAGTGGATATTTGATTGCGGTGCCACAGACACAATGATGTACGATTCGTCAGATTTTTTGACGCTTACAAAGCCACAAAAAACCCATGTTCAGACAGCTAATGGAGAAATTACTCCAGTTGATGGGGCCGGAACGATAGAAATTTCTCCAACACTTAGAGTTTCTAATTGTCTATATGTGCCGGCGTTATCCCATAAACTTTTATCTATTAGTCATGTCACGAAGGAACTTAACTGTACCGTGCTAATGCATCCTACCTTCTGCATTTTACAGGATATCCAGACGGGGGAGATTATTGGACGTGGCACTGAACGAAATGGATTGTATTACGTGGATGAAATTGCTCAAAAAGGCACCGTGATGCTGTCTACCGGAACTACCAATACTGCTTGGCTCTGGCATCGCCGACTTGGACATCCTTCCATAGGTTACCTTAAACTTTTGTTTCCTAAATTAGTTTCTTCGGATCTACATTGTGAAACATGTGTTTTAGCCAAGAGTCATAGACAAACCTTTAAACCTAATAATACTCGTGTGAACTCTATGTTTCTTTAATTCATTCTTATATTTGGGGCCCTTTTTGTCGTTGGGGGTCAAAATTTCAAATACTTTCGTTATTTATAGATGATCACACTTAGGGGTGTCTAACGGTTCGGTTTCGGTTAACCGAACCGAATTTTTCGGTTAACCGAACCGAATTTCTCCGAAAACTAGGAACCGAAACCGAACCGTTTTAAATTTTCGGTTAACCGAAAACCGATCGGTTCCGGCGGTTCGGTTTTCGGTTAACCGAAAAACCGAATTTAAATTAATTAATAATAAAAAAATAAAATAATAATAAAAACAAATAAAATAATAATTAAAAACTGAAACTTATTAAAAATAGATAAAATATTTAACAATAATTAATAAAGTAATAATTAAAAATTAATATTTATAATTTTTAATTAATTAATTAGTAATTAAAATAATAATTAAAAATAAAAAATGGTTTTTCGGTTCCGAACCGTTCGGTTATCGGTTAACCAATAACCGAATTTTTTTTCAACTCTGGAACCGAAACCGAACCGATAACCAAATTTGTCGGTTTTCGATTAACCGAATTTGTCGGTTTCGGTTCGGTTCCGGTTCTAACCGAAAACCGAAAACCATTTTACCACCCCTAATCACACTCGTATGACTTGGGTTTATTTCTTGCACCACAAATCAAGTTTACTCCAAATTTTCTTTTTATAAAATGATTCAACAACAATTCAAACCAACATTCAAATTCGCGATCCGATAGCGGAAATTTGTTAATTCATCTATGGCAAAATTCTTCCACGATAACGGTTAGTCCATCAAACCACTGTTTTCACACACCAGAACAAAACGGAGTAGCTTAAAGAAAAAACCGTATCATTCTTGAGATTACACGAGCAATCATTATTGAATCTCGTGTACCTTCCAAATTTTGGCCTGAAGCCATAGCTACTGCCGTTTACCTAATAAACAGATTTCCTACAAAAAGCCTTAAACTTAAAACTCCTATGCAAGTTCTTTCCGATATTGCCCAAACACCTCTACCTCTCACCTTAAAACCCCGTGTATTCGGTTGTTCTATTTTGTCCATATACCAAAACATGAGCGCACAAAACTGGACCCCTGTGCAGTTAAATGTGTTTTTGTCGGATATGGAATCAACAAAAAAGGCTACTGTTGTTATGATCCTAAAACCCGTCGCATGTTCACCACCATGAACTGCAATTTCCTCGAAACCGAATATTTCTACCATCACCACCTTAGTAGTCAAGGAGGGGATATTGATCTGACCCACTAAGTTGGTTGCCAAATTTGAGTCATTTAGTAGAGGTGGTTCCATGAGCCGATTAATGGTGCCACCGAGGCGGTTCACAAACGACCTCACAATCTGAAGAACTCAGTGAAACGGATAATCACCTCCCTAGTCCGGTATCCGAAATAAGAGATCCTGAAGATATTGATATTGGATCAGCAGACGAACCTCACGTCCATCGGGAGGAAGTTTCTGAAACACAGGCTCCTATTGAATCGATGGACAACTCTCACAGTGAGCGTGATCAAAGTCCAGGTACAGATCAGTATGTTCTGCCTCCAAGGAGCACCAGAGGGATTCCCCCAAGAAGATACTCTCCCGAAAGAATCGTCAGGTCATCCAGGTACCCGATCGGAAATGTTACTAACAATAATCTTAGCAATCTCGCAAGAGCCTTTCAGGTTGCTCTTTATCAAGAAGAAGACTTGCCAAAGACAGTAGAAGAAGCTCTCAAGTCAGAACGATGGGCGGAAGCGATGAAGAAAGAACTGGATGCCTTGATTCGAAACAATACATGGGAAGTATGTGATCGACCACGAGAAAAGAAACCGGTTGGATGCAGATGGGTTTTCACCATTAAGAGAAAACCAGATGGGTCTATCGAAAGGTACAAAGCTAGACTGGTTGCGAAAGGATATACCCAGACCTACGGGGTGGACTACTCAGAGACTTTTTCTCCAGTAGCCAAAATGACTACAGTAAGAGCCTTGATGTCTATTGCTGCAAACCAAGAATGGCCCCTTCATCAATTTGATGTTACCAATGCTTTCCTACACGAAGAATTAAAAGAGGAAGAAGAGGTGTACATGGAAGCGCCACCTGGTTTTGAAATTGGCAACGGGAAAATATGCAAACTAAAAAGGACTTTATATGGTCTCAAGCAATCATCAAGGGCCTGGTTTGGAAGATTCACCAACGCTATGAGGAGCTATGGATTCAAGCAAAGTAATTCTGATCATACTCTGTTCTTGAAGAAACGTGGGGAACTCATTACCTACCTAATCATATACGTCGATGATATGATCATTACAGGAAGTGACACAGAAGAAATAGAAAACCTGAGGAAGCAACTATTCCTTGACTTCGAAATGAAAGATCTCGGTGCCCTTAAATACTTTCTTGGTATCGAGGTGCTTAGATCAGGCAGAGGAATTTTCATATGTCAAAAGAAGTACACCTTGGATCTTCTCACTGAAGCGGGAATGCTGGAATGTAAGCATGCAGACACTCCTATTGCTATGAATCATAAATTGCAGATAGTTGAAGGTGCCGAAGCAGCCGACCGTGGGAGATATCAACGCTTGGTAGGAAAGCTCAACCACCTTTCCCATACAAGACCGGATATTGCTTATGTTGTTGGAGTCGTTAGCCAATTCATGCATAAACCGCAAGCTGATCACATGGAAGCTGCACTCAGAATCGTAAGGTATCTCAAGGGGACTTTCGGATATGGAATATTTTTTGGCAAGAACAAACATTTGAGAATACATGGTTACACGGATGTAGACTGGGCATGCAATCCAATAGACAGAAGGTCAACCGTAGGATACTTCACCTTTATTGGAGATAGCCTGATAACTTGGAGAAGCAAGAAACAGAAGGTCGTAGCACTTTCCAGTGCCGAGGCAGAATTCAGAGGAATCAAAAGTGGACTAATGGAGATTTTATGGTTAAGCAAACTGCTAACCGAAATTGGCTTCCCTCCAGATCAAACCATTAAGTTATTTTGCGATAACAAAGCTGCTATCAGCATATCCGAGAATCCAGTCCAACATGACCGAACGAAACATGTTGAGATTGACCGGCACTTTATCAAGGAAAAGATAGAAACCGGAGTCATCGAACTACCCTTTGTTCGTTCTGAAGATCAAATGACAAATATATTAACCAAAGCCGTAAGTTCGAGAAGTTTGGCGGATATATTGGACAAGTTGAATATTGGGGATCCCACTACTCAACTTGAGGGGGAGTGTTAGCAATCCGCTTCACTGTCTTCCAAAGATAGCTTGATACACGCCAAGAATAACACGATTCGTCTCCAGGAATTCTGCCATTACACCACACAAAATCCTACCCTTAATTAGTTATTTCCTTTTTTACAAATCCTGTATTCTTTATATACTTTGTCTATGTTTACTCATCATATCAATACAGAAACAATTACCGATCATATATTTTCTCAAACATATTCAAACATACAATTTAATATGCTGATCCTAATTCTGCACTTCTCCTTTAATAAAAAAAAACCATTTGGTGAATAAATTCAATCAAGTGTAATTATTTTATTTCTTAATGGATTCAGATCGAAAGTTAGGTATAATAACAAGTTGTAACTTTTTTTGAATTTTGAATTACGATATATCTGTACACCATATTAAAATTCAGGTCATAACGGTTTGAATACTTCAATTTGTACTTAAAAAATTGCCCTTATTGCCAACTTCCACAAGCGAATGAGTGATATATCATATATGTATCTTAAAATATAGAATGAATAGAGAATGCTTCAAAAAACTAAATAAAAACAACAATCTTCCCAAAATTCGTAATTCTCATTTGTTCTGAATATAGAGGGTGATTTTCTACAAATTTGACGTGTGGTAGGCCAGAAGGCCCAACATTATGCTACTTTCGGGCACGCTTTCAAGAATTGAGCTGATATAAAAAATATTAGTTGTGTAACAAATCATAATGGGAATCTTTCCTTTTCTAGGTTTACTCAAGTTTGACACGTAAACTTGTCAAGAACAAGTACAACATCCCTATTTTTATTTCTTTTTTGGGATTCATAAAATAATTTTAAAATTGTTACAGTGCCGCTTCTCACTAAGGATTGTTTATACAAAATAGAAGTCGGCCCTGTATCCACCTTAGCTAATAAATTATGCTCGAATTCGAGCATTGCCTACTTTTAAATTGCTAGCAAGATTTAACATAAAAAGCTACACAAAAGCCTCAAGTTTTCAACCGATTGAGAAAATGACATCATGTATATGTATGAATTCAGGGAGGGAGGGCAGCGACGATTGAATCCAAAACCTCGCCATATACTATTACCTATCATATTATTTCTTACTATAATTTTTTGGCAAAATAAAATTTCTTTTTCCTATCATTTAAGCATTTTCACGAATATGTCTTATCGTATGGTTAAGTAATTAGCATTCATGTGTTTCTGGTTAGTCCAACTAGATGGGGATTAACAAAATTTTCATTAGTATTTGATGGGATATGGCCCATCATATGACCCAACCGGCTAGGCCCACTAACAGGCCCAAACGAGCTGGGCCTGACGTTGGTAGCGGGTCCACGCGGTTGAGCCCAAGGCTAGCCCTAATCAGCTCCCAAAACCCTAGCCCCAGAACCAAAAGCCAGACGCCACCCTCCACGTGGCTTGCACCCCTGGCTCGGCCAATGGAGGACACGCCCCAGAACCAAAGTCAGGCGCCACCCTCGACCAATGGAGGACACGCCCCAGAACCGAAGTCAGGCGCCACCCTCGACCAATGGAAGACACGCCTGTAATCCAGTCGGGCGCCACCCTCCACGTGGCGCAGGCGTGAAGCGGCGTCCTCGCCCGCCAATGGAGAGCACGCGGAAGAAGAGTCACGACCAATGGAGGGTTGAGCACGCCTTCAGTTGCAGGTTGAGGATGGTATAAATAGAAGGAAAATTGACAATAGAAGGGTTGGCAATTTAATGAACACAAAAAGGCTTGCAACCGATACTCTCTGTACTAAAACTCTAGTGAAAGTATTGAGGAATCACTCCTCCGTGGACGTAGATCTCATTAACGATCGAACCACGTAAAAGCCTTGGTGTCCTTTACTGCTTACAATAAATCCCACATAGCTAGATTTATCATTGGCGCCGTCTGTGGGAACCGCTGAACAAAAGCTTCACCGTCCCTACAAATCAATGGCGAGAACACGCACAACCGCCCGTCACGCGGCAACAACCTGCCGAGGGCGACCAGCGGTCACTCGGCGTCAGCGGGAAGGAGATCGCCGGCGCCACAAGCGCCACGCCTCACGAGGGCAACATGGAAAACGTCTCCATACACCTCGGGATCGCGCCCTAACGTGGGGAGGATGCCGACCTCAACGAGGATGAACAAACAGCTTATTCGTCCCATGAGGCCCTCGGCCGAGCGTGTCCGAGTTCCTCAACGCAAACCTCGGCCGGTTAGGGGCTTCTCCGCTAAGGGCGAATGGGCGGGCACCTCTCGAGCGCCCGAGCCGCAGGTGGCGCCCGAGGTCGTTCACCCCATCGAATCGTAACGCCACCTCGGCACGATAGCCGAGAACGCGTGCGTCGCCGAGCCGCGGGAGCTAGTCTCCACGCCAAAGTGGTCGCAACCTTCGCCCCGCGCCCGCAAGCTTGCCTCCGCGACCTCGAATTCCACCCGGGAGCGGCGGGACGAGCGAGAGAGCGCAGCCGAACTCCTCCTCGAGGAGACGACAGGCGTCGTTACCGGTCCCCTACACCCCCGGAGAGAGATGGTAACGATCTCCCGGGGTTCGACCGACACGGGAGAATCATCTCCCCCTTCTCCAGAGAAATTCTGGACACGCCCCTGCCCCAGCGATACCGGGCGCCCAACATCGCGCCCTACGATGGTCTTGGAGATCCCTCCGACTTCCTCTTCGCCTACACCACCAATATGGCGAACCAGGGAATGGAGGACTTCCACATGTGCAAGATCTTCCCTGAGGTGCTAATCTCCAACGCCCGACGTTGGTTCACCTCACTCCGTCAAAACAGCGTGCACTGCTTCCAGGATCTCATGGATCAGTTCAAATGGCGCTTCTACCAGAAGATGCCGGCCCAGCAACCCGCGTCCGACCTGCTCACAGTCCGCCAAGGACGGGATGAAACAACGTCGAACTTCGTCTCGAGGTTCGTCCAGGAGTCCCTGAAAATCGATGAGAGCAACGACCTCTACATCATCAACGCGTTCAAGAACGGGATCCGACCCGGCGCGCTGAACAAAGAGATCACCATGGAGAAGTCAAGACGGCCGGCCCGCCTACGGACCACAGTCGACAACCGTCGAGGAGACGAATCGACCAGGAAGAAGAGGAGGTGCAGGACGGCAGAGAGGCTGAAAGGAAAAGCAGACGGCCGAGGCCGAAGCGCTCCTCGACGGAGCGCCGAGAGAATCCAGAAGGGCCCGATGGAGTCCAGGCTCGGACCTCGGCCAAACCCTGGCAACCACGCACCTCGCCTGCTCAAGTCGAGGGCAGAGATATTTGAGCTCCACGCCGAGCTCTTCCCTAAACCCCCTCCCATGAAGGAGGGTCCAAAAAGAAGCAAGCGGAAAAGTATTGTGACTACCACCGAGGGTGCGGTCACGACATCGAGGAGAGGCTGAAACCTGACTCGCAGATCGATGAGCTCGTCAAGGAGCGGGGGCGAAGAAGTACTCGGCCGACTGGGCGGGGAATAAAAGCACAAAGGGCGGAGGCGGAAACAAGCTGGGCCGACCTCAACAACGACCCAACCCGAGGACGGCGGGGCGAAGGTCCCAATGTCATGGGCGGTATATGTAATAACCGGGCTGCTAATCGGGCGACGAGGCGTCGTTGAAGAAGCGGCTTCGGAGGCCGCCACCAGCGAGCCGAAGAACAAGCGACTCGAGGCGGTGAGAACATAACGTTCTCGAGGAGGACCCGTGCCCAAGATCATGCCGCACGCAGACGCCATCACCATACAGGCCGTGGTGGGCAACAAGAACGTCCACCGGGTCTATATCGACATCGGAGCCTCCGTCAGCATCATCTTCCAGAGCTGCCTGGATAAGCTTGAGGTCGGAGGTATTCAGGTACTTCCCGCACCCTCCCAGTTGCGGAGCTTCACTCAAGAGGCAGTCCAGCCCGAGGGGGTCATTACCCTTCCGGTTACGGTAGGGCGAGCCCCCAGGTCGGTCACCAAGGCCATTCGGTTCTTCCTAGTCCGAGCTCCCTCTCCGTACAACATCATCCTGGGGAGAGATTGGCTGTACGCCACCAAGGCCGTCTGTTCGGTCTACCACCTCACCGTCAAGATTCCCACCCCGGTGGGAGTGCTTAGCATCCAGGGTGACCAAACGGCAGCAAAAGAATGCCTGCGAGTCTCAACCCAGGACGCAGCCTCGCCGCAAGCATAGCAATTCTGAGAATCCCCAAGCCCGCCTCGGGACGACCGACCGAGAACATTCGGCTCACGACGACGATCCATCCAAAGTTGTCGAGGTCGGCAACGAGGCCCGGCTAATGTTCGCAAAGCGTCGGCGACTTCGAGAAAGCGAGGGCGTCTTCGCATGGTCCCGCTCGAGATGACCGAGTGCCGCCCGAACTCATAACCCATCGCCTCAATATAGACCCGACAACCAAGCCGGTTCGGCGAGAAAAAAGTGCGACAGGCGCAGCCAGTCATAAGGGCGAGGTGACTCGGCTTGAAGGCAAGATCTGCTCAAGTCAAATATCCGACCTGGATGGCCAATCCCGTCGTGGTCCGAAAGCCAGGTGGGGGGTGGCGCATGTGCGTCGATTACACCGACCTCAACAAGCACTGCCCAAAAGATTGCTATCCCCTCCCCGACATTGACAAGAAGGTGGAGGCATTGGTGGGCCACGAGATGTTCACTTCACGGACTCGTACAAAGGGTACCACCAAGTCACGATGAGCTGGAGGATGCCCTAAAGCGGCGTTCATAAGCGACTTGGTGTCTTCGCATACGAAAGATGCCTTCGGCACGAAAACGCGAGCAACCTACCAAAGGATGGTAGACGCGATATTCAGGGATCACATAGGGGAGATCGTCGAGGTCTACGTCGACGACATCGTAGTCAAGAGCCAAAAGACTGGAAGCTGCGTCGACGACCTCAGAACCATCCTCCAGCTCCTCAGGTCGGCCAACCTCAAACTTAACCCCCAAAAATGCACGTTCATTGTGAAAACGGGGAAGTTCTTAGGGTGCTGGGTTTCCCAAGAAGGCTTAAAGGCGAACCCCACCAAGGTAAAGGCGGTGCTCGACATGCAAGTGCCAAAAACCATCCGCGAGGTCCACAAACTCACCGGGTGCCTGGCCGCCCTCAGTAGGTTCCTCTCCCGGGCTGCCGAGAAGCAGCTCCCCTTCTTTAAGATCTTAAGGAGGGCTCCGGACTTCGCCTGGCGGGAAGAGCACCACGTCGCCTTCACACAGCTAAAAGAGTACCTCGCCGACCTGCCCACCTTGACCGCCCCAAAAGAAGGCGAACTCCTCTCCCTGTACTTGGCCGCCTCGGACGAGGCAATCGTGTGATCTTGGTGCGGGACGAGGTCGGATGGCGACTTCCTATCTACTTCATCACCGAGCACTCAAAGGATCGGAGACAAGGTACACCGCCTTGAAAAGGTAGGCCAGCGGTGAATGCCAGCGGCGACTCGACCCTACTTTCGTGCTCACTCCATCCAGGTACTGACCGACTTACCCCTGAGACAAGTCTTGTCAAAACCTGAGTCATCTGGACGTATAGCCAAGTGGGCACTAGAGCTCGGCGAGCACGATATCTCATACTCCCCCAGACCGGCCATAAAGGGGCAAGCTCTCGCGGATTTCCTGGTAGAAGCCAAGTTTGCGAGGCGGTCCAACCGCTAAGATTGGCTCCTCCAATGCCTCGCCTCGGTCATTCCGGCCCCTGCGGAGGAACCCGACCCCAACCCACCTGATAATTCTTTGGCGGACGTGGATGGAGCTTCATGCAAAGCAGGCAATGAGGCGAGCATCCTCCTCCTCGGCCCGGATAAGCAAGAAGTCACCCTCGCCCCGGTTTACCTTCCCGACCACCAACAACGAGGTGGAGTACGAGGCCACGATCTCGGGACTCCGCCTCGGAGCGGGATTGGACAAGATCCAAATCTTGGGATTCCTGTGTCGTGGTGAACAGTGTTAGGAAAATACGAGGCGAGGAGGACCGAATGAAACAATACCTCGAGAAGACAAAGGAGATCTTGACCTCCTCGGTACTTGATATTCACCGGATCCCAGGGAAAGCACCGAGCCGCGTCCCAGCAAGTTAGTCGCATCGTCAACAAGTCCACCGATGGATGAGGTCCATTCGAGCGTCGCGAGTCCCACGTCGACATCATCACCGAGATAGAGCCGAACTGGATGTCTCCCATGAGCGCCTATCCGGAAGCAGCGCGACTACCTCAAGATCGGCTCGAAGCCAAAAAATGATGGCGAAATCGAAGTATCTCATGCATGAGGCGCTCTCTGGGAAGTCTTACCTTCAACCCCTCACGAGGTGCCTCGGGCGGAAGAAGCCACTACGTGCTCAGCGAGATTCACGGAGGATCTGCGGAAGCTACATCGGATCGCGAGCTCTCTCAAAGAAAACACTGAGGTCAGGATACTACTGGCCTACCCTCATTCAAGATTCGGCCGAGCTCGTCAAAAAGTGCCCGAAGTGCCAGATTCACTCCGCGGTCAAAAAGTTGCCTCAGACCGATCTAAGCAGCCTGCAGAGTCCGTGGCCTTTCATGCAGTGGGGGATCGACATCGTTGGTCCGTTCGGATAGGGCACCGTGTCGCCGATACTAGTCGTAGCTATAGACTACTTCACAAAATGGGTCGGCGAGCCACTTTCGAGCCTCATGGCGGAGGATTCGGACGCCGTGTGGAAGAATATAGTCGCCGCCCGCATACCGCACATTCGGTCTCGGACAACGGCACCAGTTCGTTGACAAAAATTTCAAGAATGGTGTGAAGAGCTCGGATCGGACAACAGTTCACCTCGGTTGCGCACCCACAAGCGACGGTCGGACCAAGTAACGAACCGCACGATCGTACAAGGGTCGAAAAGAGGCTAGACAGGGCTAAAGGCGGTGGTCGAGAACCTCCTCAAGTCCTCGGTCCTCTGAACTACACCTCGGACTTCGCCGCGGAAGCGCCCTTGACTGGTCTCGGCACCGAGGCCGTCATCCGCCGAGATCGGTGCACCGAGCCCGCACACTCTTCACTTCAACCGGGAGGACAAAGAGGAAGACATACGAGTCAACCTTGGCTACGGAGGAGAAGCGGTGGCCTTCATAAGCGAAGCCAAGTACAAGAGCCGGTGTCGCTACTACAACAAGAGAGTGAGGGCCTCCACACTCCAAGTAGGCGACCTCGTCCTATGGAATGATGAAGCCAGCCGAGCCGAGCGTCTTAACAAGCTAGATCCGACATGGGAAGGACCATACCGCGTTCACGAGGACCTCGGCAAAGGGGCCTATAAGCTTGCTCACCTCTCCGGAGCACTTATTCCCCGAACCTGGCACATAGCTCATCTAAGGAGGTATTTTACATAGCTTTGATTTTAGATCGGCAACATGTTAGCCCTCCTATTGTTTTGGTGATGTGCGATCTTTGTTCACTTATTTAATGAAACGTTTGTTTTTCTAATGAGTATTTCACTGCGTTTAGTCTTACATCTATGTGAACATCCATTTGGATAAACCACAATTAACCTTGAGGGGCGCCGCCTACGAAGATGACAAACCCACTAAGTAGGTGCGATCTGATTACCCATTAAGTTGGACGTCTACATGCACGCGACATCCAGACCGATCTCGCCAACTTATACCCCTTTATTTGGGAAGATATGCACTCCGGTACAAAGTCTAAATGCATTAACGACTATAAACCGAGTACCAAGCCATATACAAGTCAACCGGGCTTCCGAGCTCGTTTATACCCCTTTATTTGGGAAAATATACACTTCTGTATACAGTATAAATACATTTACGACCAAAACGAAGTCCTAAGCTATGTTTGTACCTCTCAAGGGGGAAAATATACACTTCGAAACGAGTCTAAATACATTTATATCTACATACAAAGTCTATACTATACACAACCTCATTCGGCTTAGGGCTCGCCTTGCCGGGACCTCCAAAGCTGCACCAATTTTGTACAAAATCTCCGTGCCGGCGGTGTATGCAGGAGCGAACTCGGTGCCTTCAACCCGGTCGATAAGGCGGAATCACCACGGCTACTCCCCAAGTGCTCGGAATGGGCTCGGGGCGGCTCGGACAGTTTCGACTGTGGTCACCTTCACCTCACAGGACATTTCAAGTGGCGCAGCGTATCTGAGCATTCGGGGAGTGGAGATGCACCGAGGTCACACCCGACCCCTCACCGACACGGAGCCGGGAGTGCGACCTCGCCCCTACCCGCCGCTCTTCCCGCCGACCGAGGTCCTCGGTCGCCGTCCGCTCCCGTGAGGATCGCCTCTCAATGATCCGCTCCCCACCGGACCCATCAACCGGAACACTTGGCATGATCGGAGTAGCCGCCTCTGCGGGTTCTTTATGATCGGGTCACGGAGGCCAGCTGTAGCCTCGCCGCCGCCGGGGCATCGTCGTTACGGATGATATCATACATCTCCATATACTTCACGATGGAGTTGACACGGGCTTTGAACTTCTTCTTTGTTGGGGCCCTCCTCATCCTCAAAGACCATACCCTCTGCCAAAGAAGCTCGAACTCGGTCGTCGACTTGGATATGGTAGTCCCACCGGCTCGACCAGACTGCCTCTCGTACTCCGCATGCTCCTCCGAGCACGAGCTAGCCTCTCCATGATCGATTCGATCGTCGCCTCACACCGCATCAAACGCCTTGGATAGCGTCGGCGCAGATGAGTCCGCCCACGGACTCCGTCTGCGTGATCCTCAACCTGTGGCCTCGTTCTCGGCCGGAGGCGGGCCACTTCCCGATCAGCCTCGTCCAACTTCTTCTTCGGTTCGTGACGACGAGTGACATCCATGGTGACCAAAACTTGGGTCATTTCGTGCACCAGCTCCTCGAGAAAAGCACCTCTTCGTCCTTCCGGCTAAGGCACCTCGGGCCTCTTTCAATTTGGTCGTGAGATAATGATCAAGCCCGACGTATTGAGAATTAGAGTGCTAAAGTAAAAGACAACACATTTTAAAGCGTAAATGCTTTCATTCATAATCGAAATTTTTACAAGGCCCCGGGTCCTATCGACCACGCAAATCGACTATTACATCTGGCCCACTGACCTCAGGCTCCTTGGCGGATTCGCCGACCTCAGCCTCCTTGCCGGATTCGCCGACCTCATGTTTCTCTTCTTCTTTGCTCCCGGCTCCCTACAAATTGCGGTGACCATCCCGGAAGGAAGCTCAGAGCTCGGCTCTCCTCCTCCCCAACCAAAATGGCTTCGGCCCGCACCTCGGCAAGAAGCTCACAGGCTCGAGGATCTTCGTCCACCACACTTGGACACGGCCTCGGCCGTCGGGAGAGTCGAGGAAGCCAAAGCCTCCACCAGGGAATGGGCCGGCCTCGGCTATCAGCTGGCACTTTGTACACCATACAGGGTCCACTCGGACCACCCGCCTCGACCTTATCAAAGTCGGGCATCGCGCCGCCAATTTCTCTCGGTGGGTAGATATCACTGCGGCCTCATCACGGCGGCCGATCGGGAGATAAAGGCGGAGAAGGTCTCGACTCGACAATCTTGGTGGTGAAGGCCTTCAACATTGGCCCGCCCGCCCGAACAAGGCACTCGTCTGATCAGCAAGTTTCCTCTCCACCTCGGCCACCGCCTCCCGAGCACCCTCCACCTCGGCGCGGGCAGCCCGCAGAGCCTGCAGAGCCCGGTCCTTCTTCTTTGTGGCAACCTCAGCAGCGGCCCTTGCTTCCGCTCGTTTCTCACGGGCCACCCCGGCCTCGTTCCTCACGGCAGCCAGCGAGGACTCGGAATGGCGGCTTCGTTCCAGCCTCCTCATACCGGAGGCCACGGCGTCGCCCGCGGCGTACTCACCCGCCGCCAAGGGCACGTCTAAGAATCAAAAGCGGTCGAGAGCGAATAACAAGGAGACCTTACCCTAGGAAAGGAACAAAGATGTTTGGAGATCGGTACCTCGCGCGGTTCACCGGCGTGAGCCTCTATCTCCATGCCCAGGCTCCGGATCGGCTGAGGACCCGGCAGCAGATCGCTCAGGCGCTCCACTACCACAGGCTGCTTGGTAGGTCCACCTCGCCTCGCCTTCTTTCTTGGTGGAGACTCCCGCCCAGATGGAGCAGAGCGAGGAGTGGCTAGCGCCTTGCCTTCCTTCTCGTGATCAAGCTTCACTGCAAGACAGAAGAAAGACCACGTTAACACAATGAGACCGGAATTCTAGGAATAAGAAGGAGAAGGGTGCCCTCACCCAGTTCGGACCCCAGCCCGGGGACCTTCGACCCATGCACGCTCAGTCCGGCCTTATTAAGGTCGTCCTCGGTGAATCTGCGAAACTTCACCGGCCGATTGAGTTTCTTCCTCTCTGGCCGAGGGGCTTCAATTTCAAATCCTTCATCTTACCCAACCCCGTTCATAGGTCGGATGCCCTTCGCCCTCAAAATGAAAAATTTATTACGCCACATTTGCTACTCGAGGTTGCTTAACCTAAGCGGTGACGAGAGAGAAATAGTATCGTGAGCTCGAAGGTGAATTCCTCCGCTACACGCCATAACAGAAAGCCCCATCTCGACCATCGATCTAATGGAGTTCGGGGTGGCCCATGATTGGAATTTGGAAATATTCTTGAATCTGCAAAAAAATAGGGGCTAAAGGGAACCTAAGACCCGCCCTCAAGGCATCTACGTACACCGTTATGAAGCCCTCCGGAGGGGCTACCGCTCTATCACCAGGGTGGGGAACACACCACAAGGCGTCTACCGGGATGCGGCATTCCCTCCCTACCTTTACTATATCGCTAAAGGTCGAGGCGATTTTGCGCCACGACCGTAAACAAGTCCCACGCAGGCGATGTTGCGGGAATCCTGGCGCTAAGCATTTTAGATTCACCCGACAAGGTGCGGCGTGTAATCCCTAACCTCGATTTCGCTATCCGGGGACGAAGACGATCGGTTCGTCCCGGAAACTTCCGCGGGAGATGACCGGCACACAGATGAAGGGGAATCGGAACAGGAGGAAGAAGACATACTTACTTTTTTTTCCGGGTACTGAATTCGGAAGATGGTCAAGAGCTTCTCTGAGTTCGAAAGTTTTCTCTGACTATGGAGGAGATGAAAAGTTTTCAGAAAGAAGGTGAACAGTGGCCCTAGCCGCTGGCGTATTTAAAGTACAGATGGACGCCCAAAACCGCCTATCAAGCTTTCCACATGCCTCGCTGAGATTGGACGTGGGCTACACGCCCGCACGTGTTTCGAGCGAACAACAACCGCCCCGCCAGTGGCGTATCCTAGACGCTACCGACAGGGGCCCTAGAAAGCGCAATCATCGCTTTAACTCCGCACCCTCGGCATGGCCCCGCAGTATGGCCATCGAGATCGGACCTCGATCGCCGAAGGATATTGCTAGCAGATCGGTCACGACCCTCCCGCGAAACCACTTCGCTCGATGACGGCATCTCGGATCGCTTCTTGAAAGCGGCGCGAGCCCAACCGACCTCTCCGCCGCGTCCGAAAACCTAGATCGAGCCTCGGCGCTACCCAGGCAGGTAACGCTGTTCAAATCAGCCATCTGCCTCCCAACAGGATATCACTATCCAGACCGGCACTCGGCCATCCAGGAGGATAGCTCTGCCCAGACCAACCCATGCTATCCAGGTCGGACCCCAGCATCCCCCTGCAGGACATCTTTTCCCAACAACAGGCGACTCAGTTCGGTCTTCGACAAGCGATGCATGCCCAGAACGATAGACCACCCACTCGGATCGGATCCGCATCACGGACAAACCCTCACGCCAAAAGACACCACCTTCAACGAGCAACGTCACCGAGCCACACCTCACCTCGGCGAAGCGCGCCTTCACTCCACCTCGGCATCGCTGTCCCTCGACTATTCGTGGGCTATGATGGGATATGGCCCATCATATGGCCCAACCGGCTAGCCCACTAACGAGCCCAAACGAGCCGGGCTCGACGTTGATGCGGCCCACGCGGTTGAGCCCAAGGCTAGCCCTGTCGGCCCCAAAACCCTAGCCCCGCAACCAAAAGCGACGCCACCTCCACGTGGCTTGCACTGCTCGGCCATGGAGGACATGCCCCGTAATCCAAAGTCGCGCCACTCGACCAATGGAGGACACGCCCGTAACCAAGTCGCGCCCACTCGACCAATGGAAGACACGCCTGTAACCAGTAGTCGCGCCACCTCCACGTGGCGCACGTTAGGCGGCGTCCCTCGCCCGACCAATGGAGAGCACGCCGGAGGAAGAGTCACGACCAATGGAGGGTTGAGCACGCCTTCTTGATTGCGAGTTGAGGATGGTATAAATAGAAGGAAAATTGACAATAGAAGGGTTGACATTTCTTGAACACAAAAGGCTTGTAACCGATACTCTCGTACTAAAACTCTAGTGAAAGTATTGAGGAATCACCTCCGCGACGTAGATTTCATTAACGATCGAACCACGTAAAGTTCTCTTTGGTGTCCTTTATCGCTAACAATAAATCCCACATAGCTAGATTTATCGAGATTAAATTTGATATAAAAAAATGATAGGTACTAATTTGTGATTAGTTGGAAGATATTCGTAAAAATTCTCAAACAAAATGATGGAAAGTGATATTTTACATTTTTATTTATTTTTACGTATAGAATGACGGAAACTGAAAGCAAGAAGAATATTATTAAACTAACAAAACTGATTATAGAGCTGGTCGGCCTTGGTTAGAAGCAGGGCGCACGTTATGTCACACACACATAAACGAGCAACACGCTTTGCGAAGTCCAAAACTGGTTTAGCCAATTTGACCCCAAGACGTAGACCAATATGTTTGGTCGGTGCTTATTCTTTAAAATAAATAAATAAAATGAGATCTGAATCTCACCATTTTTCTCCCCCACTTTCTTTTGTAGGTTTCCACTTTTGACAACTTTACTAGGTTTTCTAGGTAGTCGGATTTTGCAATAAATGGAAAACTTCTCCGTCAAAAATTGTGATAAATTAAAAAAAATAAATTATAGGTCGTCTCTGCCTACTTTTTTCGTTATGTCTCTACTGGGAGATTCGTTACTGTTAAACCTCATGGCCCATCTTCTCGAAAAGTCAAGGATTTGAATGATATTTTTAGATGAAATTATATACATAAAAGATGTACAAAATACAAAATTTAAAGAAATTCACAGATGGAACGCACAAAGGGTTGAGCCTCAGTAAAACCTATCTCAATAAATCGAATTGGAAAATCAGAGCAGTTGAATGACATTGTAATCTGTATATACATTCTTTGACTTAATTCATCTGAATTTCTTAGACGTGATAATTTTAATTTATTATATTGAGATGTAATAATGTGAATATGTATTCATATTAAACTATGATAAAATTCTTTCGAACTACATCGATTCTTGAAAGAAATTATATCGAGATATACTATCATCATTTAAACCATGGACCTTCTGAGAGTAGTTGGCCCTAATTGCTAATTTCAGTTGGGTTGTCATAAAAGTTAATTAATAGATTTGCCATCAGCCCACAAACAAATTAAGTGATAGTTTTTCTTAGTCATCATGCATGTTTGGCCCACTATAAATCTATATTTCTAAATGATGAGGGGTAATATTGTTGTGGCATGTGGCGTCAACCTGAATGCGACACGTATGCAATAATGGATACTCCTAATGTGTGTTTAATTCAACAAATCAAAGCCCATGCATATATAATTCATTTATATCACTACATCAAGTTTAATATTAGCGCAACATCATTAGGATTTTAGGATTACAGAACAAACACAACACATATTTCCGAAAGCCAAACTGATAATCATCAATTGATAGGATACTGCCTAACTACTGCGCCCAAGATCGCGCCCAATACAAGAACCCCGACATCGCTCGGCTACCCGACAAGTTCGCCCATGAAGACTCTTAAAATCGGTGGGAACGCAGAAAGTCGACCCATATCTAAAAATCCTAATTCAAGAGGGATAGGATCTCGAATCCCAGTGAGAAGACTTTGATTCAAGATCTAGGTCAATACATTCGTGTATAAATAGAGGCTAGATTAGACGAAATAGATTCATTCACACTCTTTGTAATCGCTTTACACTCTCAAATACACAAACACTCTCTCCCCGTGGACGTAGATCTTATTCATAGATCGAACCACGTAAACTGGGGTTCTTTGCGTGCATTTATTTCCTTACGAAATTAAGATCGATCATCGGCGTTGTCGTCGGGAAACGAAATTTTGTGTTTTCGATCAACCACCGCTATGTGGAAATAATCATGACCGGTACACCGAAGTTATGCATCCGGGACCGTCGTAGGCAACAACAACGGCGACGGCGAAGGGAACGCCGAGCTCGGCTTCGGGAAGAGCCCAATCGAGAAGAAACCTCAAGGACATATCCAAAGTCTCGACGAGCACGGACACCCGCCTGCGAGGCGGGTTACCATAGCGAAGGAAATCGCAGCAATAATCCGTGGAAACATCCGGCTCCATAAGTAAACCTCGACGACCAGTCGCGGATTTCTCGAGAAAAATAGGAGAGCTTTCTCCGATTACTCGGTGAAGCATGTGGTCGGCCACGCCCCGAAGAACGGAATGCGAAGCCTCATCTAGATACGAGGCATCACAACAAGAGGTCGGGCCCAAACCGACCAGCGCAAGGAACGAGCAACGGGAGAGGACGTCGTGATCGCCCATGAAGCCGGCCTCGATCGCCGAATGAATCCATCCAACGAACTCCGCCCGATCTCGAGCGGACGAGCAGCGCAGAAAGGCATCAGGCCGCCGTGAAGTCGGTCCGAGTCACCTAAACGAGTTCGATCGCCGAACTCCGTCCCAATCTCGAGGACGGCTTCGATGGATACGGGAAGATAGTCACCCGTTCTCAAATAGGATACTCAACACTTTCTCCCGGATAAATACCGGTACCAAGCATCGCCCCTATGACGGATCGAAGGATCCATGTAACTTCCTCTCGCAGCTCCAATACAACATGATCAACCAACGCCTCACCGGTTCATATGTGTAAACTCTTCCCGAGTTACTGTCGACAACGCCCGCAGTGGTTCGACGGTTTACCTACGGAAGCATCGGCTCTATCGCGACGACGATGGCGCCTTCCATCAAGGTTCTTCCAAAAGGCGGAGTCAAAACATCGTCCGCACACCTCCTCACCATAAGGCAAAGCCGTAACGAGTCCATCGGTGACTTCATGACGAGGTTTAACAAGGAGTGTTTGAAGGTCAAGACGTGAACGACTGTTAGTCATCTCGGCCTTCCAAACGGCATCTTGCCGGGCCTTATATCGAGAGATCGCTGGCACGAACCCCGTGATCGCGGATGTAGTGGCGCGATAGCCAACCGGTTCGCCAAAGCGGACGAGGCCGATAAGAGAAAGAAAGCGCAGACAGCGCAGGACCTCGGAAAAAGGAAGAAGAGACGAAGGAAGGAAGATCGGAACCAAGGCGTGGCGCCTTGGAAAGATTACATCGCCCGATAAGGTCCAGCTCGGTCCGCGTGGACGCCTCGGGCGACCTCAATACACCCCGTTGACGGCCGAGGCGTAAATTCACGCACTCCATATGAACCTGCTCGAAGCCTCGACCGATGGCGGGGAGGGAAGAGGTGCCGACCCATGGATAATCTTGCTCATTCCATGAGGATTACAGCACGACATCAAGAGTGCAAAGAGCTCATGGGTGAAATAGAGATCTTTGGTTCGTGACGGATCACGAAGAAATACCGAGGACAGTCATGAGCCGACCAGTCAAAAGAAGAAAAAGCAGAGGAAGAGGGAAATTGCGCCTACAATAAAGCGAGCGCAACACCGACGAGGAAGGAGGCAGCGAGCCCCAATATGACGGGATGATCTCCACTATTACGGGCTCCCAGGTGAGTCACGAAGTCCTCCTCAAGGCCGATGCTCAAGTCCAAAACCGCGAACCTACCAACAAGAGATTCGAGAAAGGACGAGGCGATCACCTTCTCCGAGGACGACCCGTACCATGACGATACCCACCGGGATCGTTGGTGATCCAGGCGGTGGTCGCAAATAAGTTGGTAAACGCTATAGCGTTTACACAAGGCGTCGGTGAGCATCCTTTTCAAGGAATGCTTTGACAAGCTAGGAGTAGAAGAAGCGCACCTCGCAGATCACGCGCCACTCGAAGCTTCGTCCGAGAAGAGACGCGCCGGGAGGATAATCGAGCTACCGTCACGGTGGGGAAAGCACCAACGACCTCGACCAAGGTGGTGCGGTTCTTCGTAGTGAAGGCCCACTCGTCGTATAACATCATACTAGGGCGAGATTGGCTGAGCTGTAAGGGCGGTATGCTCAACGCGTACCCGACGATAAAGATACCCACCACGGGGAACAGCCGTGATCCGGGTGATCGTAAGCAAGCCAAGAAATGTATGCAAGTTGCCTTACGAGGTGCCGGACCTCGGTCCGGCCCACGGGCATAGCAATTAAAGAAACCCGAGGAGTTGGAGTCGAAGTACATCGCCACTCCACGGCGGTCGGTGGAAGAGGTCGATTGTACAAAGATGAGCCATTAAAGGTCGTCGTGTTGGTTTCACCACGGCACCAAGTGAAGGATCGATCATCCAACTCCTAAGGGAATTCCGGACGTGTTTGCTTGGTCTCCCTCGATATGACCGAGTCTCGCGAGTATCATCACCACCGGCTCAACATCGACCGAACATAAAGCCGGTTCGGCGTATAAAGAATTTTCGCGACGAGCGGAACCAAGTCATTCATGACGAGGTGAATCGGTGTTAAAACGCATCTTGTTCGAGGTCAAATATCCGACTGGATAGCCAACCGGTGATGGTGAAGAAAAGAGGAGGGATGGAGAATGTGTATTGACTACACCGACCTCAATAAACATTGCCCAAAGGATTGCTATCCTCCCCAACATTGACAAGAAGGTCGACGCTACCGGTCGGGTACGAAGTCTTCATTTCTTGGACTTATACAAAGGATATCACCAAGTCCCGATGGACGACGAAGACGCGCCAAGACAAATTCTTCATTACCGACTTTGGAGTCTTTGCGTATAAAAAGATGCCATTCGGCCTTAAAATCACGTGGCTACCTATCAAAGGATGGTGGACAAAATATTTCACCTACATAGGTCGGAATGTGGAGGTATCGTGAGCGACATCATCGTCAAGAGCAAGGAAGAAGCCGATGTGTTGCCGACCTCCGGATCGCCCTCGGCCTTCTTCGGAAAATCAACCTAAAAGTGAATCCCGTAAATGCACGTTTGCGATCCGATGCGGAAAGTTCTTAGGGTGTTGGGTTTCACAAGAAGGGCTAAAAGCAAACCCGTCAAGGTCCAAACCATTTTAGAAATGAAGATGCCAAAGACCATCCATGACGTACACAAGCTAACAGTCGCATAGCAGCATCGAGCCGCTTTCTTTCAAAAGCCGCGGATAAGCGACTACCCTTCTTCAAGATACTCAAAAGCCCCGAAATTCTCATGGGATGATGTACACAAGTCCGCTTTGAAGATCTCAAGAGCTACTCGCCAAACTCCCACTCTATCCGTCCGAAGAGGAGAGGTCCTTTCTCTACCTCGCCGCCTCGGACGAGTCTATAAGTGCACGATCTTGAGTACGAGAAGAAGGACGCCAACTCCGGTATATTTTATCGGCCGAGCACTAAAAGGCCGGAAGCGAGGTATCACCCGGAGAAGCTTGCCTTAGCATTGGTAAATGCCGAGGAGACTACGTCCATACTTCCATGCACATCCCATACAAGTCCTCACCGACTACCCACTTCGCAAGTATTGACGAAACCCAAGCCTCGTGGAGAATCGCGAAATGGGCAATCGAACCGGGCGAGCACGATATATCCTTCGCCTCGCCAGCCATCAAGGGTCGAGCCTAGCGGATTTCTTGCCGAGGCAAACTTCGCCGAGAAACCAAGCCCACCGAGTCCAGATCGGACAATGCGAGCCGAACCAATGGATGAAATACCAAAGGAGGTCGGCAACTCTACGCTGACGGGCTTGGGAAAGCGGTAATGAGCAGAATCTTACTCCTAGGCCCGGACGGCTAAGAGAGATCTCTACTCGCCGGTTCACATTCAAAAATACGAACAAAGTGGAGTATGAAGCACCGATCGCAGGACTTCGCCTCGCTCAAAGTCTCGAGATACGAGTCGTGCAAGTTAACGGCGACTCTCAGTCATCGTGAGCCAAATGTTGGGAAAATACGAGGCAAAAGCGGCGAGTAATGAAGAAGTATCTTGAAAAAGCAAAAAGCACCAGAACGAACTTTCTCACACTTCCAGATAGTTCGCATCGAGGAGCAAAATAGCCGGTGACATCTTAAGTAAATTGGCCTCGTCATCAACGAGCCCGCCAGATGAGGAAGTCGAGGCGAAGCATAGACGATGCCGATAACGGGGCCGAGGTCAACGTAGTCTCGGATGAAGAACCCAATGGATGACTCCCGTTCGAGTACACGGAGAAGGCGAGCTGCCCCACGACAAGTTTGGAAGCTAGGAGGATCTGAACAAATCTGCGATATACAATTGAGCGGGGGTCCTATCGTAAAGTCATATCTCGGCCTCTCTTAAGGTGCTTGGGTCCGAACCGAGCTAATTCGTTTCACGAGAAATACACGAAGGATCGTGCGGGCTACATCGACCCCGAGCCTTGTCAAAGAAAGTCATGCGATGGGGATACTATCACAACAATGTTCCAAGACTCAATGGACCTCGTAAAAGTGTCCGAAGTGTCAAATCCATGGAAGCGTACCAAGGCTACCACGCACCGACCTCACCTCCACATGAGCCCTTGGCCGTTTATGCAATGGGGATCGACATTGTGGGCCCCTTTGTAAAGCACCGGGGCGGCTCCAATTCTTAATTGTTGCGATCGACTACTTCACGAAGTGGGTGGGCGAGCCCTTGGCGAAAATCACAAGCAAGAACGCCTCAACTTCGTGCGGAAGAACATAGTGTGTCGCTCGGCATCCCTCATATCCTCCTTTCGGATAACGGAACACATTCAACGATAAGACATTCATAGATTGGTCTCAAGAGCCGGATCAACAAAGTTCACCTCGGTGGCCCATCCTCAAGCAAATGGTCAGACCGAAGTTACCAACAGGACCATCGTAAAAGGTCTAAAAACCCGTCTCGACCGAGCTAAGGGCCTCTGGGTGGAAAATTTACCACAGGTCTTATGGTCGTACCGAACAACACCAAGGACCTCGAATGGAGAAACGCCCTACAGTTTGGTGTATGGAACCGAGCAATGATCCCGCGAAATTGAGTACCGAGTCCCGCACCATTGACTTCTCCGAAGCAAATGGGGAAAATCTACGAGCTGATCTAGACCTACTCGAAGAAAGAGAGACCTGCGCCACATCGAGAAGCTCGGTACAAGCAACAAGTAGCTCGGTATTACAACCGCCGTGTCAAACCCGACAATTCAGTGGGCGACCTCGTACTCGAAATAATGAAGTCGACAAAGCCGCGTAGCTCGGCAAGTCGGAAGCCACATGGGAAGGACCTTGCACCGGTCGACAAAGTCCTCGGCAAGGGCCTATAAGCTCGCTCAATTGTCGGTGAGCAATTAACCAACGCATGGCACATCATTCATCTGAAGAGATATTATGCATAAGTGCCAAGGGTCGGGTCTGGTTCGGTCGTGTCTTTAAAGTCCTGTTTAGAGTCTGAGTCTTATTTGGTGGTCGCGTCGTCTTTTATCAATAAATATTATTTTTGCAAGTTCTACTTGTCACTAATGCATAATTAATCTTCACATTATCCTCTACGGAGGACGAATTCCCTCGACGGAGGTCAGATTACATTCGTTTCATACGAAGATAAATTTAAGCAGCATGCCTACATACGAGATCAGTTACCTTCGTTTATTTGAGCGAGTTCTCTCTATGTAGATGAAGGGACCACCCTCCCGATGACCTCGCAAAAACAGAACCATTCCTACATACGAGATCGTTACCTTCGTTTATTTGAGCGGTTCTCTCTATGTAGATGAAGGACCACCCTCCCGATGACCTCGGCAAAAACAGAACCATTCCTACATACGAGATCAGATTACCTTCGTTTATTTGAGCGGTTCTTTCTATGTAGTCGAGTAAAGGGACCACCCTCCCGATGACCTCGGCAAAAATAGGAACCCCCTACCCGTGCGGGGCGGATTCTTCGTTTATTTCGAGCGGAATTCTCTGCGAGACGAACTACCTTCGCATATTACTCTTGTTCAATACAAAGTCAATACGAGCAAAGAAATCATTCTTATTAACAAAAGATGTACAGTTACATATTACGAGGTCGGGCGGATCGGGAAAAGTCGAGCCAATCCCAGAAAAATCGAATTGACTCATCTATACTAATCCTACCTCTACCTCGACCTCGGTCTACACTCGGGCCTGTCGGCCACGACCTCGGTCACTTGAAGATGCAGCTCATGAGCTCGACCTCGGTCATTCAATGGCCTTTGGTTTCGACCCCTTGAGGATCCACGTCGTTCGAGGGCGATAGCACGCCTCTCTTGGCGCGCCACTCGGATCGTCATAATTTGGATCGATTATTCGGTCGAAGAGATGAAGAAGCCTCTGCATCCTGCCGACAGTTCGTTGTGGTTGTCGAGCAATAGCGGTTTGAATATGCTCCCGAGCCTTTTTAATTCAGCGCTGCTCTCGAATTGCCGGAGGTCCGACCATATTCGGCGGTACCTCGCTGACAACGGACCTCGACAACCTTGGCTTCAACTTCGGGATCGTCATCCCACCATTTCGGTGGATAACCTCCTCGTACTCGGCATGCTCCTCGGCTATCACCTTGGCCTTCCTCGCAAGCCTCGAACGCCTCCTCCAATTCCAAAAGGCGAGCCTGGAGCTCGTCACAGCTCTCCTGAGCGGCTCTATGCTTGACATCAGACTCCGCCTGTACATGACCAAGCTGCCCCTTTATATGGAGGAGTTCGACCTCTTTCAACTCAAGAGCCGCATGGTCTTCAATTCGATTCAACCAAGGAGAAGCATCAAGCATTTCAGGCGACAACTGAATAAAAAGATAAGTGTTTTCATATAAACTTGTGATTCTATTAATATGCCCTTAGGCAGAAAACAAGTGTACATTTACATTCAAAAAAAAAAAAAATATAGGGGATCAACTGACCCCTCCAGAAGCTTCAGCCATGTCCACTTCAGCCGCCTCCGAAGCCTGGATAGCCTCAGCCTCCTCCGCCCTGTCTTCGGCTCGTTCGGGTTCGGCCTCTTCGGGAACTTCCGGAGCCTCGATGCCCTTCGAAGCCTCAGCTGCCTTCCCCGACCCCTTTGCATGATCAGCCATAAAAGCGTCGGTCAGGGGGTCCCGATCCACGGGACAGGCGCGAACAGACTCCGCGGACAGAAGAACCGAGGAAGAGACAAGGCTCTGCAACACGGGAAGCTCCTTCAGGCCGCGGACAAGCACATCAAAATAGGCCCGCCTCAGGACATCATCCTCAGTCTCCTCGTACCCATACTTGGCTTTATCCAGGTCTGGGTAGTCCTCGGCGACCTCTTCAATTGCATCCGAGACGGCGCGCTTATTAAGGACCTCGGCCGCGTCAGAAACCATCCCGGAGAAGCTCGCCGACATGAGCGACCTCTCCGCAAAGGCGAGCGTTTTTCCTATGAAGCTCGCCATGTCCGCCTCGACGGCGAACTTGTTCCATCTCAACCTTCATCAAGGCAACCTCGGCCTCCGCCGCCACAGCCACTGCCGCTCTGCCGCCTCGGCCGCCCGCCGACAGCCTTGCCGCCACGCCTCAATGGCCGTCGATCCGCCCCTTCACGTTTGACGAGGTCCCGGATCTTAGCCTCGGCCTCGGAAAGTTCTTGAACGAGGAGGGTCTTCTCCTCCTCCACCTCCCGAGCATATCGGGCCACACCATCAAACTGCGTAACGGCGCCTTTCAAGTAATCCGATATAAGATCGGATACTTTAGACACCTCAGCCGCCACGTCCTCGATTTCTATACAATATATACATCGGTCGGAAGAACACAATTTTATACTACTACACAAAGTATAAAGACAAGTACAAAACCTCGGGAAAGAGGCGAGGCGCTAACTTGGAACCAATGATCTCGATCTCGACCTCGGCCAACCGAGGACTCGTGGATTACATGCTTCCTCCTCTTGGCGCTTGAGTGGCGGTGAAGGGATCTCGAAGCCTCTCCGCTCATTTCGGGCATGTCCTCGACATCCTTCAAAGTCAGAGACGGCTACTCGGCCGCAGAGATCGGCTCCTTCCTTTTCTTCTTTTCTCTTATAAGGTTCACTACCAGGAAATACAATAGGTCAGCATCAACACGTATAATCATGGAATAAAGAGAAAGAGAAGAAGGGCCTCACCTTCACCGACTCCACCACGGAGGCGGGATCATAAAGGCTAAGCCTTGGCTGCAAGGTCGGCCTCGGAGAAGACCTCGTCAACAAGGCCAATTTTGTCCAACGCCTCCTCCAGTCACCGTAGCTTCAGATCAGCGATCACATCGGCGATCTTATCAGATCGCCAGACGAACTCACTGAGCCCCTCGAACCGACAGAAGAAAAACTTCTTCTGCCAGTTCGAGATCTTAGATTTTGTCTTCACTTTGAAATTTCTACGGGGTGACAGATAATACCACCCCGAAGTGGCCTTCAATTGCAAAAACCGGAGAACCAACCCCAAGGTCAAAGGAAAATTATGCCTATAGGCATAGACCCCTAGGCCCGTCAAATGCCGAAATGAATTCGGCGTGAGTTGGGCAAGAGATATGCCAAACATCTCTTGGAACTCGACGTATACGTAAGGAAAGGGAAGACGCAGACCAGCCTTGAGGCTGTCTTCATACACGGCAATAAACCCTCGGGAGGCACAAGCCCTGTCACTCCAGGACGGGGCAACGAGATCAACATCAGAAGAAATAAAATATTGATGACAAATATTCCTTATATCAGAAATGTTCAAAGTCGAAGAAAAAGAAGACACTTTGCCACAATCCCCAATAGTGGGGAATCGTAGCGTACATACAGAAGGAGGAACCTTAACGCGGGTGAAAACATGCATATTCACTAACGAATCGGGGGAACAGACACAATTTGACGCTCAGGCGACTCGCTATAAGAAGAAGTAGCCATTACTTACTTTTGTTTATCGATGAAGAAGGCAAGAAGCTTCAGGACGTCAATGGCGAAGAATAACCGTCTTTCGCAGAAAGCAAGGAGTTTTGAAAATTGGAGAAATGTGGAAGGCAAAGTGATAGGAGATATTGCGTATCAAGGAAGACATTCCCCCAATATGCACTTTATCGGGAATCCAACCGCTGCCACATTTAATGCGCATTAAGTGCGTATCCCGCGTCGATGCTCAACAGCGGCGGAAAATCCGTCTCGACCTCGGCTTAACGCCTCGACAGGTGAAGCCATTCAGAAGACCTCGGCTTAACGCCTCGTCGGGTGAAGCGGTCGGGAGACCTCGACGCGCCTCGCCAAGTAAAGTCATTCAAAGACTTGACAACGCCTCGACGGTGAAGCGGTCGGAAGACCTCGACTTAACACCTACAAGACCTCGGCAACACCTCGACGGTGAAGCGGTCGGGAAGACCTCGGCATAGCGCCGTCGCGAGAAGCCGGGACACCTCGCCGGAGATACAACAACAAACATGACCTCGGCGGACACCTGCGCACAAAGACACGATATACGACGTCGGGAGCATTGACACGCACAAAGGCGGACAAAGAAAAGAATGTCAAAGATCGTCCAAACCCGCCGTCATAAACAACCCCAATCGAGAATGACCTCGTTTGCGTCTTTTGGGGGTTGTGATAGGATCTGCCCAACTACTGAGCCCAAGCATCGTGCCCAATACAAGTAACCACGACATCAAGTTCGGCTGGACAAGTTCGGCCCATGAAGACTCTAAAATCGGTGGGAGCAGAAGCTCGGCCGTATCTAAAAAATCCTAATTCGAGAAGGGATAGGATCTCGAATCCTAGTGAGAGAAGACTTCGGATTCAAGATCTAGGTCAATACATTCGTGTATAAATAGAGGCTAGATTAGACGAAATAGATTCATTCACACTCTTTGTAATCGCTTCTTACACTCTCAAATACACAAACACTCTCTCTCCCCGTGGACGTAGATCTTATTCATAGATCGAACCACGTAAATCCTTGGTGTTCTTGCGTGCATTTATTTCCCTTACGAAATTAAGATCGATCATCAATCAAATAATTAGTTAACAATTTTTAGTCGTAGAATCAATCTCAAATTCGCAGGCCCCGTTTAGGATTAAAAGCCCTGCAATTCCTCCTGACCTCTCCAGCTTTCCCAACAAGAACCTGAGTCTTGCTCAGCTTGATCATCGCGTTCGCAAAACTCCGCTGCCATGCGGCCCCATTCGCCGCGAAGCCCGAAACAATTGGCCCGGTCGACCTATCCCGGGCCAGCTCCTGATCAATCTGAAGTATCCCTCTCTTGAGCACCGTTTGATTATAGAACTGATTATCCATCGCAAACGAGGTCCCATGTTCCAGGAAAACCGGCGGATCGCCTCTCGTTCCGCAGATTCTCCGAAGCTGGGCAGCCAATCCCGCGTCCATGGTGGGATCGGGCCTTCCCGAGCCTTGGAAATTGGCTAGCCGGTCCTGGAAGAAGCTACAATGCGCCACACCTACCGTGTGTGCGCCCAAAAGCGTGACCATTTCGTTTAGGGTTAGGCCTTTGGCTCGGAAGGCGGCGAAGGCCTGCGTGACGGACTCCTGTGGACCCGGGAGGTCGACGTCGTTTATGTCGGAGACGAGGCCATCGCGGCGGCCCGTGGGGACGTCGTACTTGGGGCCGCCGGAGAGGCGGCGGCGTCGCGGGTGGCGAGGGTGATTATGTCGGCGCAGGAGACGGTGGAGGGGCAGGCGGCCTCCACCGCCTTCTTGGCGGCGTCGATGAGGTCGTAGCCACGGACGGTTAGGTTGGGGAAGGCGTCCTTCTCGGCGGATTGGGATTTGGAGTCTATCAGTATTGATGCATCACACCCCTGAAGGTTCAAACCATTTTTGTTAGAGCTGTCTGGAGTCAATTTCATTGCTTGGTTAGAGTATGATCAGAAGAAAATAAATTTTCTATTTGATATAAAACATTTAAATTTGCATGAACAAGCAACATTTTGTCGGAAGTTTCAAAGTTAAAGGTTTATTGTGTCGTTGAAGCTAAAGACAATTGAATATACACTTAGGTAGTTGTATATAATAGAACTGATATACTAATGTAAAGTAAAGCTCATGTAAATCGTGTTAGCCTTTTAAAATTTTATCACATTACATTTACAAATTACATAAAAATCAAATTAAGTTAAAGATTTAGCTAAAATGGAAATTCAAATCCAATTTTGATTTTTATATTTTTTAGGAAATTTAAAAAAATCAATAAAAGGAAAAATATAAAAGCAAAATCCTAATATCGACTAATATCAGCCGCGCTCACAATAAATATGCGCAAATATGGTGTTTAGTAAACCATTCCTCATATATAACAACATTTGGCCCTTCTTTATTACTCCTCTTGTCCGCGATAAATGTATACTTGTGAACGACACAAATTTTAGTAAAATTGTTGGTGGGTATTGTTTGAGTAGAGAAAGAGTCACACCATATGTTAGTTATGAGCGAAAGGATATTTTTTTGTAAATAATAAGTGATTGTGGGGTTGAATTATAAAAAGTAGATTGGGTAGTGTCTTAAAAATGAAAGTGATACACTTTTCGTGGATGCATTGTGATACACTTATCGTGGATGGAGGAGTAAGCAATACATTGTGAAGAGTTCATAAACTAGTAATCATTCATTAATCTGTGAATACATCATAATTCAAACTTTCTATATATAGCGCTCCCCTATTTCATCTCAAACATTCAATCTGTCAATACACGATGATAAATGGAATCTTAGGTGTACTAATATGTTTATATGTGTTGATCAATGCATAGTCTAGACCCCAAAATAAAAGAAGTCAGATAAATTAAACTAAGACGCTGAAACTATAGTATATATACAAAGTAGTAATTAAGCTAATATTAGGCGTAAAATTATGGCGACATACCAGAACAAAGCAATCGTGAAAATGCATTCTAAGCAATGCAGCTGTAATGGAACGATCTCTGTTAAAACGTTGCTGCACAACTCCTCGTATCAACGATTCCGCCCTCCAACAACTAGAATTGTAAAACCCTAGTTTCAGCTGAGCAGAAGCAAGCCCTATAATGCTGCAACACACTAAAAAAACTACTAGTGTTTTCTCCATTTCTCCAAAGTCTACAGACTGCAATCTAATCGTGAAAAAGAGAAGAATAATAGTGTGATATTTATACACGCGAAATACAATTATATATTTTTTATTTGTTTACATGCAGTTTGAGGGTGGCAAGAGTTGGCGACGTGCAAAAGTCAAAAGAAAATCGCAAAACGGTTTTGGATACGCGTTTAGACGTTTGAAACATTATTTTAATTTTATCACTAGACTATTATATTTGCAATTGGTTTATCTTCAAACAACTGCTAAAATCTGGAAAATCTTGTTTTCAAAGAGCAATCATTTTCTCTTTTTTTTTGGTCAATTTAATACAGAAAATTTAAAGGCTGCGTCACGGTGGACTCGAACCCGAGACCTTTGGCCTCGGACATTAACCACTCTACCACTAGGCCAACACACACACAACAGCAATCATTTTCTTTTTCGATGAATGTCGTCGATAGTGTGTTAAATAATTTATTCAAGAATAAACCTGATTTGCCTACAGAATAACGAAATAATACATTATAATAAATTAGTAAAGAATATCTGACTTGGCTACGGATTAATTATTTGGAAATAGGGAAGGAGACGAGTGCAAGGTTTGACATATGGAGATCTTTAATTATTAATGTAATATTAATAAATTTATAGGAATTTCATATTTTCTGTCCGGATCGAAATAAGAATTTGAGATTGATGTGTGATCTCATGAGGTGTCAAGATAATTGGTGTGTGTATATATATATTAATATTAGCGAGCTTAATTATATATAATATATATACATACGGGTGGCGATGGTGTGTGAGTGGTACATTTTCGCACGTTGGAAGTGACGGATCCAACAAGGTTACGGCACTATTATTTTATTTTATTTTTTAAGGAAAAAAGAATAATGTATTCTACATTAATCAAAGAAATCAAAATAATTTACGAGAGAAAAGGGCATACTTGTTCATTTGTTTGTAGCATTTTCCATAGGATTTTCAAAAGTATATACATTTCTAAGGGTGTGTAACTAGTCTGTAGAGACAAATACTACACGTTTGAAAATCACGATAGATAGACCTTTTGTTAAAGGTTATCCCAAATATGATACTGATATGATATATATATATATATATATATATATATATATATATATATATATATATATATATTTTCCCTTTGAGAAATCATGCTAGAGTATAAGTTTAAACTTACATTACAATAATGTTTCAGACAAGAAATTATAACCGGCAAAATGGGCTCCAACCGGGATACTCGGAGTTTGGGTTAGAGTTGTTGGTTAATCTTGACCTCGTCTAATGATACGCAATGAAAAATACGGTCGAAATATATCTAGATCTACAATTAAACATGCGATGAGACCTATGAACACGTTAGATAGAGAACTTACGATTTGCAACGCTTCCAAGCTTCAATTAATTCTACAAGGTTGTCTCCACAACTATGGTATCCACGTGTATGCAAATCCGATGCAGGAACAATTCATCGGTATTAATTCAAGCAGAGAAAGCCAAGAAATCTCTGAATGAATTAACGGTAGTTCTCTAAGATTATGATTCTGTGTTACGTCTAATGTCTAACCTCTAACCTAAAGAATGAATTCTCTCTATTTATATTAAATAGAGCAGCCCATTAAAGCCCTAGCTTATATGAGCTTTTATTCTTTAGTCTGCTTTAATTAATTAATAGTCCAACCATTAATTAACTAAAGCCCATATATCTAATTTAGCACATAATCTTTCAATCTCCCACTTGGGCTAATATTAGATAACTTACCGTGCACTATGCATACCCTTGAGCGGATTTACAATACACTTGATAGTGTGACCTAATAGGCCCCCATTACCGACGATGATCTAATCAAAGTTTGCACAAAACTCCTGGACTGCTTTATGCAACGAACTCGATATATGATGGACGTTTACGTGGAAAACGATAAACAAACATTTACATGAAGTTTATGTAATATCCTTTCATTCATGACACACTCGATTGAGCACAGATTTTGCTATATATACATCGATAGCCCGATCATTTTCTCATCTATATTATAAAACCCATATGATCATATTCGTTACTTTAATTAAATATATCTCTTGCATTGTGATAACTTTATGATCGAATAATATAGAAAATAAGTGCTCACTCGAAATTCCAATCGAGGAATGAATCTCATTCTTGGCTCAACTACCATTTTCATTTGTCTCATGATGCACCCAATCAAGTGTGTCTTGCCACTGCAAGCGTTGTCATTGATAAAAAATACGAGACTCAACAAACAAAATGTGTAATGACCTCAAGTCAAGGACTATTACATACTCCACACACTAAGAAATCGTAGACATCAAACAAGCGATTTAATAGCAGGGTATAACAATACTCTCCAAAGTATTCATATGTCCATCACGGATATCAAATATCTCGTAGTTGTGAGAACCACTACATTCTCTAAGAATGTGATGCATACCACATGCTAACCTATGACATATCATCAATATCTCATTCTTGATGATCATTGGTTAGGGATATTTTAGAATTATACTATATCATTGATGTCTCACATCAAAAATTGACAGTTATAATTCAAGGGAACAAATAAGAGAATAACGACAAACATCAAAATAATTATTCTATTAAATGTACAAAACTCATAGATAAAACATTATCTTCAATTGTGATCAAAAGTAAGTATGTCTCAACAAAGGAGTTTCTAAAATATACAAACTTTAAACTCCCACTGAATCAAAGCCAATTTCCCGCATGTCTAACACCCAAGCTCTCAAAATGGCTTGGTAAAAGGATCAGCTAAGTTATCGTCAGTGGGTACTCTTTCTAATTTTACTTTGCCAATTTCTATTATTTCTCTAATCAGATGATATCGTCTTGGAACATGTTTGTTTCTGTTTGGAAGCTAGCATCAGTGTACCCAGTCACTGATAGTTCTGGCTGGCCACCATAGACTAAGAAGTATTCTTTAGTCCATCTAAGGTACTTAAGAATAGTCTTAACAGTTTTCAAATGATCCTCATCGGGATTTTACTGAAATCTGCCTTCATGCTAAGCGCATAGGCCACATCTGACCTAGTGCATATCATGGCATACATGATCGATCCTATAGCTGAAGCATATGGGATCCTTTTTCATGCAAGAAATTTCCTTGTCATTAGAAGGACAATCCTTCTTAGACAACTTGATGTCATGTCCCATAGGAAGAAATTCTTTCTTAGAATTTTCCATTGAGAAACGCCGTAGCATTTTGTCTATGTAAGTGGTTTGTGATAGCCTCAACAATCTATTAGGTCTATCCCGATAGATTTTGATCCCGAGGATGTAGTCTTTCATGGATTGCATCATGGATCGATCGCTCCCCATAATCAGAATGTCATCGACATATATGATCAGGTAGACAACGTTTTCATTCTCGCTCTTACTATAAACGCAAGGGTCCTCTTTGCTTCTGACAATGTCAAACAATTTGATAGCTCTGTCAAAACAAATATTCCAACTCCTTGATGCTTGCTTAAGTCCATAAATGGACTTCTTTAGCCTACATACTACATTCGGCCTATTTTTGGACACAAAACCTTCAGGTTGAGTCATGTAGACATCACCTTCTAGTTCTCCATTGAGAAACGCGGATCAAAATTATAGTATGCAGCTATGGCAAGTAATATCCTAATGGACTTGATTTTTGCAACTGGTGAAAAGGTCTCGTTATAGTCAATGCCTTCACGTTGACTATAACCCTTTGCCACCAACCTAGCATTGTAGGTTCGTATCTTACAATCTGCATCTCTCTTCTTTTGAAGATTCATTTGCAGCCTATGGGGTAAGCCCCGTCTGGTAAGTCATCAACGAGTTCCCAGACTAGATTGAAATACATCAAGTCCATTTCAGATATTAAGGTTTCGAGCCACATCTTTGAATCGGTGCCAGTCACCGCTTCAGTATAGGTCTTAGGTTCATCATCATCCGACTCGACTTCATCATCTTGGTTCTCAACCATTAGATTCAGTCTTTGGGGTGCACCACGAGTCCTCTGTGGCCTATTTAGTCGGGTTGTTTGAGCAGGTTCATGCTGTTCATTTTGAACATGAGTAGGCTCCTCCGTGTTGACTTCTTCAACATTTTGAAGATTCTCAAGAATTTCTTCATGAGGCTATCACAAACCACTTACATAGACAAATTGCTACGACGTTTCTCAATAGAAATGTAGTAGCCCGAAAATTTTATAGTAATTAATAAAGTTTAATTAAGCATTATTAAAGGTTTAAAAGCTATATAAGCCTTAAGAATTCGTAAAATTCGATATAGTGAAATATTAATCGGCATGAATTCAATTAATTTAAGATTTGAATATATGAGATTGGAAAATGTAGAGATTTATTAGAAATGAGTTTATTTGTGATTAAATGTGAAATGTGTGTTTATTAATGCATGTTTGCATGAAAAATGCTATTAATTAGAAATTATGCTATGAAATGCATTAATTATTTGTGTATGTTATTTTTCTTATAAAATGAGATAAAATATTATTTAGGATATTAAATGTCTTGAATAAATTTGTTTTATTAATAATTAGTGATAAAGAATTATTTTGCATAATTTTCGAAATTGAGAAGCAATATTTTGGTTAATTGAATTTTAACATATGAATGGATTTAAATTATGCTATATGAATCTAAATTCAATTATGAATATAAGTTGCATTTAATTTTATAATTTAATTGAGATATAATCTTATTAATTAAATTATACTAAAATTTGGAATTAGAAAATTTGGAGTGTAAATATAATATTTATTGAAATTAGTGTTTAATTGCTTGGAAATTTTAAACAAATGTACATTAAATTTAAATTAAGCTTCTAAAATTTTATACATATAATAAATCATCCCCAACCTCCCATTTTTCCCCATTTTCGCACCCTCCATACCAACACACACAAAATTGTATTTTCAATTTTAAACCATAATCAAGGTTGGAATTAAGGGCTAAATACTCTAGCAAGGTAATTACCTCATTTATGCAAAGTTTTCATTAATTAAATTGATAAATATTATGTTTAAATGTTGTATAATTTTGAAAATTTAGAAATGTTGAGGATGGATGATTTGTTTCATTTTTATTATATGTATTGATTTAATTATGTTTATAGAGTTAGAATAACATGTGTTATGGATTTAATTTGTTAAAATGCATGAAATTGAAAAATTAAAGAATGGTACTTAAACCCTAATTTTGAATATGATTTCTATGTTATGATATGATTGAATTAAGCTTAGATATATGTTTAGAAATGCTTATAAACATCATATAAATGAAGAAATTAAAAGTTAAATTATGTTTGTACAATTCTTGAAATTTTGAAAATCTCATGTGATGGGAACTTGATGATTTTGATTTTTATTGATGAATTTGATATGATATTTATGCTTAGGGATATGAATAATGTATAAAATGAATTTATAGAATTTAATTTAACCATATACTAATATTCCTAAATTTTCGAAAATGAAGGGTATATGTTGAACTATGATTTCTTGATTTTATTTGATGGATTTGAATTGATATTTGAGATCTATGATAAAAATAAGGCTTAAGTAGATTTTATGGGAATTTTTGAACATAGGTATCAAAAGTTACAAAAATTAAAGTTTAGGTTAAAGTTATGTTCATATGTGATATAATGGATCTATAATTGAATGGATCATGAATTAATGATCAATGATGTTAATTTAACATAATTATGTGATATTTGATAATTAATAGGTTGTAGATGTTCAAAATGTCGAAATGTATATATATATCGAGTTAAATCGCCTTAGGCGATTAACGTTGAATTAGATGATATTACTCATGTATAAGGTTCCTAAATGTATGTTTGATGATATGATGATGATATTGAGGAGTTTGGGATAAGATTGGTGTAGTTTGGTGTATTTGGGCTATACATATTACGGATGTTACTCTGAAATTTGGTAGAATTAGGCGTTAGTAAAACAAGTTATATGTTAATTGATAGTTGTTAACATATATCTAAATTATAAAGGAAGATTACTAAAGATTTATCATAATCTTTATGTTTAAAGATCCGACAAGGAAGCAGAAGTAAAGAACGAAGAACCAAACTTGTTGGATTGAGCGTCACGGTGGGTAATGCATTCTGAACTTTATTTTGAAGTTAAACCCATGATATGTTATGAGCTTGATTTCTTGTGAAAGCATTTGATCACCACATGATAATTATGATAAATGTTTTACCACATTGTGGGTATGATGGCAATTACCTATCTGCGGTAGGAAGATGTTAATTCTTGTGCACGGGTAGATGGTCGTGAGCTTGCAAATGTAGGCGGCCATGATATTGGGGAGGCCTACTTCCCTTTATCGAATAGCGAGATAGGGTATGACCGTGGTTGTGATCGCCGGGACCAACTCGGGTATGTTATGCGGTATGTTTGAAATAAAGTGTGGTGACATGATATTATGTGAAATTTTCTTATGAATCACTAATTGATCGTCTTAGGCGCTATTTGGAATAAAGGCTTTTCTTGAACAAAATGTTTAATTTTGAAAGATAGATTGGCATTATCCATCGAGTACTTTCGGTACTCATGCCTCCAAACTATTTTTATTATGCGGGTTGAGTATGAAGGAGGTGTGGTGGGAAACCGGTGAGATATCATTTGATCTTTTATTTTGATTGGTTATGTCTCGAATATCATGTCTTCATACATGATATTCATTAATCTTCTTTGCTAGAACCTTAAAACTTTGAAACCGTACTTTTGATAAACCATGTAAATATTTTGAAACCTTTTATATAAATGGTGAAATTTGTGTCCTCATTTTGATGATTACAGTAGTTGGATATTTTTGAGTGCGGGTTGGCTTATTTTATTTTCAAATGTTATCTTTGTCCGTTTGTTTTTTTTCAAAATCTATTCCCTAACATTTATTGTTAATAAAGTTATCGATTATTAAACCGGTCATGACACGATTATTTGGTTAATTAAGTAATTAAATAGTCGGTCGTGACAGAGTAATATCGAGAATTGTTTCGCTTTGATCCGTAAATTTTCTTTCTTTGAGCTAACCTCTCTTGTAAACCTTTGAGTCGTTGGTAAAGGCTCGGTGTTCGATCAATCTCTTATTTCGACCGAGCAAAGTAATTTGTAAGTGATGTGTATATTTGAATGAAAGGTGATTATGTTGAACATTATTAGATGGTATGTGTGAAAATAAATGATATGTGATTATCTTTGTTTCTAATTAGTATAAAAGTTATATTTGAATATAGGATGAGTACGGAGGAAGGTCGTTGCTCGAAAGAATGTTGATAATAAAGGTGTTTGGATTAAGCGTCGATAGTTCTTTTCCTTTAGAATCGAGAGAGAGCAACATCGCCGTTTGCTCTCAAGCAGTTTATGATCTTGTGGAGATCGGTTTTAAAGAATGCGATGGATCGAGTTAGATGGACTTCTCGCATTGGTTAATGCTTTACCTCCTTGGCGGGGATGGGCATCTCAAACGGCTTTGAATTATGTACATATTGATATGGAGTGTGAGTGCGGTAATCTCGACCGATTCGTAGACCTTATAAAAGGCATTATCGAAAAATAGGAGATCCCCGAGTTACCATATCGTCCTTTTGATCAATTTATTCCGTAGTTCATCGATTCTAGATGATTTTCTTCATCAAAATTGGGAGAAATTAAACCTATGTTTCGTGAGGTTGTCATTTCTAGTCCTCATACGAATCGCATTACGATAGCGATAATCTTTTCCTCTTGGACCTCGGTGGACCCTAGATGACTTAGATCTATTTGAGCGACCATTTGCACTAAAACTCCTTCACCACATTTATCTCCTCTTCCTGAAATACCTTTAATTATGTCTTCCACTAAGGTAGCCCAGGAATTTGAACAACCAATATCTGTTGGCACTTCTTATTTGAGACCTATAGCTGTTGGTGAAATGCCCTCTTTATCCGATCCTTCCTTCTTTTGCGCGAGAGGCCGCTCGCTCGATCCGATCATGCTCGTACTCACGAAGATAAAGGGAAGAAGAGCGTAAGAGGAATCGAAGAGGACCCTGAGGAAGACCCTGATGAAGACATAGATAGATAAGAGAAATATGTTTAAAGCTAGGTAGGATAGTTAGAATGGCAAGGCAGAACTACCAACCAGTATCAGTGAAACTAACTTATTTTGTAAAAGTCCTCACTGAGGCAATTTTTGTAACCTATAACATCTTTGCTTATTTTGTTGTTGTTTTGTAAATTATAATATGTTGTATATCTCGTTGTTTCTCATGTTGTTGGGTCCTTAAATTACGTGATGATTAAGCTTTACTATAATTTGAAACCTTATTTCCTTTTGTGATATCTTATCAATCTGTGACAATAATATTCTTCTTTTGCTATTAGTATGCCTCCAAGAAGAAGAAATACAAGTTTGGAAGAAAGAGATAGTGAAGCAACACCTCGGAACTTTCCAAATCGTGAACCCTCTCCACCAAATCGAAAAATTTGAACTCTTTCTTCGTCAAAACCACCTAACTTCACGAGAGTGGTAGTCTGCCAAGTGAAGAGTGGGTAAGAACTATTGAGAGAATCTTTAAGTTCTTGGAATGCAACGATCAAGAATGTTTCTTTGTCATAAATTTTACGATGAAAGGACTGCATGGATTTCGGTGGGAGGCGAGCGTAAAACCCTCACCCCGGAGCAATTGGCAACTTTACATGGGAGCAGTTCAAGGAAGAATCAGTATGCTAAGTTCATTCCTCGAAGCTATAGGAGGCGAAGGAAATTGAATTTATGAATTTGAAACAAGGTAATAGGGCGTGGCGTATGACCGGAATTCATACATTATCCAGATATGCACCTTATAAAGTTGAAACAGATGAGAAGATGGGTGAGATGTTTCGTTACGGATTACGACTGAAATCCGAATTATTTTAGTCGCTCAACCACCCATGTCTTCGCAGAAACTCTTAACCGTTGGACATGGAAATGGAGATTCGTGAAAAGCATCTTCTTGAGACTAATGTTGGCATACCACAAGGAATTATATCAACAAAATCCTCCCAAATGGAACAAAAATATAAAGGAAAAAGAAAATGGGAGATGCGAGAAATTCAAGCAAAGACCGTTTCAAAAGCAGAGCCCAGGCGTCGAGATCATTCCGACCGCCGACCACCGGAACAACCACTCTTTTCTCGAGAATCGAGATAAGACCACCCATGTGCCCTCAATGCAACCGTACACATTTCGGTTTATGTCGGAGTGGGAGTAACACTTGCTATTCGTGTGGGCGATCGGTCACTTTACACTGTCCATCTGAGACGAGAATGTGGTAGGGAGAGGAGAAACGAGGAAATCTTCTCGACTGTTCAAGCGTGAAAGCAATGACGGGATATTCACAACCTCCTCGCTATCAACTACCTCCACCGCAAATGATTGCAATCCCGGAAGCTTGGCTCGCCAGACGTCATCTCAATCTCTACAAGTTCAACCTCAACATCAAGATACGTATGCTTTGAAGCAAAAGCAATCGGAAAGAGTGCGGAAATCTAACGGTATGGCCCGGTTAAAAGGTGTACTGTTATAGTTTTGTTTGATCACGGGAGCATCGCATTCTTTCATTTCTACCGCATCGTAGATAATCTTGAACTCCCGTAGAATCATCCAAGTAGGGTTCAAAGTACTTACCCAATAGGTGGGGCGACGGTGAGTTGATAAAGTATGTCTAACTTAGAATTCGAGTTAGGATCACTTGATTAAAAGTCGAATCATTCGCCTCTTATGCATGTGGGACGTAGATATTATCTTGGGTATGGATTGGTTAACGGAAAATTTCAGAGCGATTCGTTGTGAACAACAATCGCATTTCAACCACCGGAAAAGAACCCACGTGCTTTTATGGGGTCGACGAGAAGAAGAAGGATCACTGTGATATCGGCCTTGCAGGCGAAAGGTTGATAAGATGTAACGAAAATCGTGCCTATCTTGTATGCTAAACAAGGAAGACAAGAAGGATAGGAAGATTGAGGATGTCTTTGGTTGTTCGAGAATATCCGGGCGTATTTGAGAAAAATTACCGGTATACCGCCGGATCGACAATTGGATTTCGCGATCGATCTTGAGCCGGGATCGCGCCAATTTCTAAAGCACCGTGTCGGATGGCTCCTAAAGAATTGCAAGAATTGAAAGTCGATTACAGGAACTTCGGACTTAGGATTTATCCGACCAAGCGCGTCGCCCTGTGGGCACACGGTGTTATTCGTCAAAAAGAAGGACGGCACCTTAAGAATGTGTATCGACTATCGAGAATTGAATAAGGTGACATTGAAGAATAAATATCCGCTTCCTCGAATTGACGACTTGTTCGACCAATTGAAAGGAGCAGAGGTATTTTAAAATCGATCTAAGATCGGGTTACCATCAAGTGAAGATAAAACCCGAGGATATACCGAAAACCGCTTTTAGGACCCGATACGGACACTACGAATTTGTAGTGATGCCGTTTGGACTAACAAATGCTCCAGCTGTGTTCATGGACCTCATGAACCGCGTATTCCATGAATATCTCGATAAATTCGTATTAGTGTTTATCGATGATA